>JARFTM010000060.1:0-177694 GCA_030278935.1 Trichoderma polysporum | reverse complement strand
AAGACCACGTGGAGGTGATTAAGACGGAAACTGGCTCCTACCGACCTATCGCCCAGATGAGGATTTGTGTGTATCTAGATAACTAGATACCTTATGGTCGTTAATGCTAAAACAAACAAACAAACAATAAGAAGGCTAGCTGATGGGCAGAGAAGTGCTTCCATTTGCCACCACATTGAAGCTTCAATCTGCTAGCCAATGAGACTTTACCAAGTTCAAATCTTCAATAAGGTATATTATTAGGTAAGAAAGGACATTTAGCCTAAATAATCAAGACATTGAAGGACCAGATTACAGAGAAAATATTAATCTGACAGAGATGGATGTATGGCGAACCCTACCGTGTTGAAGACGTGACATTTAAGTACGCATGACGTAGAAGAATATGCAGCCATTATTAATCACGGCTAATATTGAATGGTAAAGCTTTCAACGTAGCGACGGACATATATATGAATTGAGAGGGTTGCGCCGCTTATCGAAATTTCCTCATCTTTCCCTCATTACTCTCATTACTTAACTTCTTAGGCTCATACAGACCTTTTTAGGTTCTCGCACTTTTACTTATCCTAGAAATTTCAAGGAAATGTACTTCATGTATCTGATTTGAGATATAATTTGTGCACGAGAGTTTATTGCTAGATTTCGTTCTCTATTGGTATGCTCTTACGATTGCCCGTTTGCTTGCGCATAACTAAACCACCAAAATGTCCTCGCGAAGCTTGGGCATATTTGGTGCGAGAACGTGTACTAAAATAATGTTTAGATTGCTACTTTCCCAACCCAAGTATTTTTGGCATAGCTTGCGAGATATATCAGCCGGTCAGTCTATGATGCAATGGCAGAGCCGTTAAGCAAGCTTACAAACTATGTACTAATGACAGGAGGGAGGAGAGATTTTTATCAGAAAATTGCTTATTGGTATCTATTCCATTCACCTCATCCGTAAATTTTTTGGTACCAGCCATAATCATTTCAAGCTCAAAAAATGAAGGTTTCAAAAGGAAGTGTGATTCCTCGAGCACGTTGACAAGAGATCCAAAGTTATTAAACTACAGCCTTAATAAATTAATATTACAACAAGCACATTTCACGCCGGAGATACATCAGTTAAACTAAAAGTGCCTTTTAGACTTGCGTAGTTGACCGATGGTTAATTCAAGCCTATGTAGCCATAAAGCTACTCAAAATCTAGCCATGTCAACGCCTCGGAGTATGCGGAAAGCAGTTTCTTCATTTATTCTCTTCAAAGAATCTGACATGTGTTAATTTCAATATGCGCTCTATTTACTCTCGTATCCCTGCCTAGGTGTAGTACTAAGGGAAAGAGGGAAACTCTTCCCAAAATTTACACTCAGTTGTTTCCATGTGATAAACCACGAACTTGGAATATGGAAAGGTCATTGCTAGTAATGCATTAGTAATTTGCTTTTGCGGTAAACGTTATCTAGACAAATATATCAAATATTTGGCTCTTCTACAAGAATTTCTGTATCTCATAAGACGATGGCATGTAGTGTATCTTCTTTATCACGTATTGGAGATATGGTGATACCGTACTATCTTTATTAGCTAGGGGTGTATTATCGGAAGATACAAGCGAACTCGATTAGGCTTGAGCTTGAATCGTATCGGCGAATTCCGAGCTGCATGCGATCGATGGTAGCCCAGATCAAACATTAACTTGGATAAGCTAGCTACTTTGAGATCAAGCCACCGATTTGACATCCAAGGATGTATCTTATTGGTTCGAGAGATTTATTGTTAATGTTTTGTCGGATCTTTGCCGTCGGCAATGAACTGCCGCATGATACGGGTGTTTGTCTAACACTGTTTGAGCCGACAACGATATGCGTAAAGGAAATTTCGGTGTGGAGCCAATTCTTGTGATTCATAGTGACCCCTAATTAGTAATATGCCTTCTTAATCTCCTATTTCCCAAGTCATCTCAGCAACGAGCTTCAGTCACGGCTGCATATTAAGTTTATGTGTGCTCATTATAGCTTCAGGCCACCAGAATACTTGAGTCAAAGATTCTCTCCTGAAATCACTCGCCATTACCTCATTTCAATGCCATGGTTTTTATTGTTAAAACCGATAGTCCGTAATCGATGCAGCGGCAGAAATTAAATGATCCATATTGCAGTTGCTGGTATTCGGCATTTTTTGAGAGAATTAATATTTGGGCTAAGTTGCTAGAATAAAACAATAGAAATATGTGAATAACTTGCTACCAATGACTATCATCCATAATATATAGAATAAGCCTTACAAATTGAACAGGTAGCTTTGCTTGCTACCCCTTAAATGGATCAGTTTGTAGTATTTGAAGAAGATGATTGCTCCAAATCTTTGTCGGTCAATCGGCCCATAATAATTTCACCAGCATATACGAAGTAGACAAGCACGACTCGGTGGCCCGCCAGCGTGAAACCTGTTTCGATGTCTCCTTGCCAGGATCAAGGAATACGGACGTTTGGCCCCCTGACAGAGGTATGAATGTCCGTTTAGCCATATTAACTTATTTTAGTGCTGCTTTATGTTTTTGAACAAGGTAAGGAACATTGCGAGTATATTTGGGCGATTATAGGCCATAAAACAAGGGAAAGTTGAAGGTACGTTAGATCACACAATAAAATGGCGTATGATACAGGTATCAACTGTTCGGCTTTCTCTAAATCACTTCTTTTTAGTTACAAATGCTAGTACCTAACCTAAAGAGAGAGAAATAGTTAGAGTCTTGATAATTACGAAGTAACATAAAGCAAAAGTGAAATATCAAATGATTGGTATTTTTGAAGTCACTGGTAGCATATAAAGCTTTTTTTTTAATGACGATTTTGGACGTGATTTAGCCTATTAGAGTGCATTTTAAAAATAAAATATGTACCAATTTCTATGGTATTAATTTTGATAAGGGCTATATCACAATGGCGTACTTTCCTACGAAGTGGCTCGTTCCTGATACAGGTAGTGCGAAGCAGGATATGTTGAATGTGCCGTAACTACTTCAGAGCTACTAGCTGGTGAATTGCTACATACACTAACATAGAATCCATATTTAGCTATGAATGTATATAAAATAGGGCTTCATATACTATAGTATAGCAAATATTCAGTATAATATTGAGGGTGAGGCCTTTTTGGAGATTAAAGCGACAGTATAAAATGTACCTAATCCGGCTAGAGCCGATACAACTTCATGACCTGATAATGGCCCAAAACTTGGTTGCTTACTGTATCGAATCATTCACGAAATGTATGCATGCGTTGGCCCCTTTAACGGGCAATGAGCTGCAATTCGGCCTTTACGGCGAGAATTTATTTCTAAACAAACAAGTTTTGTAAATCTCTTGTACTCTACGTGTTACCGGCCCCAGCCCGATGTGCAGCGCACTTACATGGGTCGAGGTTACATACGAAACAAGAGAATGCCGAATGCTGCCCGAGTACTAGGTCAACGTGGGGTAAAAATGGGCAGAAATGGATTGGTAACTGTATGTTCAATATTCCTTTGCGGATTAGACTTACCAGGCTTTAGCATTACCATTCGTTATTTTTTATTAATTTTGTATGGTCTCAATTGCTGTGGAACTTCTTCTTTTTTTTCAAAAAAATTAAGAAAGGAAGTTTTCTCCCCCGGTGGCTGTGGATGTCTCCCCTTTTAACAGCCCACCCTATGGAGCTATTGCCTAGGATATACGAAGCACAAAACACTTCGTAAGCCGCGTATAATCAATTTGAAGCACGCTTCCTAGATATTCGAAAATGAAGAGTGTCTGGAAGCCCCATTTTAGCCAGGCTAATAACAAATGACGTTTAATAACAAAACAGACAAAATTGAAACCAGTGGCTTAAAATACGCTGCAAGTCGGAAAATTATACCGAGTTAACGGTGGATCGAAACACCGAGGCACCGAGGCGCTTTAACAGCCCGGGAAAATGCCTTGAGATCGGATTGGCGCGCTTTTGGTCTTCGATTTAAGGCTGTAACTTGTAAGAATATCCTATGTGATAAATCTGTACCCCATATCAATGAGCCGGATCGGATGTACCGGGCACGAAACTGGTTGGTGGAAAGATCTGGGGTATGTCGGTACTAAAACGGAGCTTTTGGCGACAAATCAACTACAACATCGTTGTTTTCCCCCCTATAGTTAACCTACAATGCTCTAATACCGTTGTATTTCATCTTATGAAGGTCTCAATACTGCATGGTTTTAATTAATATGGGTTACGTTCATGAAACTCAACCCCTAGGATAGCGGCAAATAAGGGGTTCCGGGGCTCGGGCTCCGAAGGAGATTACAGCCTGTTGTCCTCAGGCAGCCTGAGATCATAATCCGCAACATAGATACATGGGTTAATTTCTATATAATTCCGCCTCATCTCCCTTCTTTGACACTAGAATGGAGGGAAAGCCACCCACTAGACAGTGCATTTAATCACCTCAACTGAAACTCGTTCGAAATCCTATTGAAAACATGGCCAAGCTTTCTCTTCTCCTTGGAGTCTTTGCAGCTTCCGTCTGCACACAAGCTCTCATAGTGCCTTCACCTCCTATAGTAACGCAGGCACCAAAATTAGAGGAACGAGCCACTGCTTGCACTTTCACCGGCTCTAGTGGCGCATCTTTAGCGAGCAAGTCACAAAAGTCCTGCGCTACTATTGTGTTATCGAATGTTGCAGTGCCCTCTGGCGTGACGCTCAATCTTAGTGACCTAAATGATGGTACTACCGTGAGTAATTGTAAAATGGCAAATAGCAACTATTTGAAACGATTATACTAATCCGTATTATCTCTGTAGGTCATCTTTGAGGGTACAACTACCTGGGGCTATGAGGAGTGGGATGGCCCTCTTCTCCAGATTGAAGGCAATGATATCACCATCCAAGGCGCTAGTGGTGCCGTTTTGAATCCTGACGGTGCCCGTTGGTGGGATGGCGAAGGCAGCAACGGTGGCAAGACGAAGCCCAAGTTCTTTGCCGCGCACGATCTGACTTCATCGTCCATTACTAACTTGTATATCGAAAACACACCTGTCCAAGCCGTCAGTATCAACGATGCCAATGGACTGACTATCACTGGTATGACAATCGACAACAGTGCTGGTGATACCGAGGGTGGCCACAATACCGATGGATTTGATATTGGCTCTAGCACGAATGTAGTGATTAGCGGAGCCAAGGTGTATAACCAAGACGATTGTGTTGCTGTCAACTCTGGCACGGTATGCGATGGCACAAATCCGGCTCCAAATTTGAATTAACCTGCAGCTAACATAAATTAGAACATTACCTTTACTGGCGGCCTTTGCTCTGGAGGCCATGGATTGTCAATCGGAAGTGTTGGCGGCCGAGACGATAACACCGTTCAAACGGTCACTTTTAGCAACTCGCAAGTCACAAAGTCAGCGAACGGTTAGTAATTTGGAAACTACGAACATGCAATAGCTAGCTAATTAGCTAATCATTGTACAGGTATCCGCATCAAGGCGTCTGAAGGAGACACTGGGACCATCAAGGGAGTCACATACTCAGGTATCACTTTGTCATCTATCACTGGGTATGTTGTAGTAGTCTAAGTCCAAAGTAATTAATCTAGCTTATCACTGACCGTGTCTTACAGCTATGGTATTCTCATTGAGCAAAATTATGATGGCGGTGATCTTAAGGGAAGCCCAACGAGCGGCATCCCCATCACCCAGCTCGTCCTCCAGAACATTTCTGGAAGCGGTGGTGTCGAATCTAGCGCCACTAACGTTGCCATTGTCTGTGGAAGCGGAGCATGCTCTAGCTGGACATGGAGCAATGTCGTAGTCACCGGAGGCAAAACTTACAGCAGCTGCCAGAACGTGCCAAGTGTTGCAAAATGTTAAGTGAGGGTTCACCGTGCAGACAGTTTCGGCCACGTTCTATGTAACTATGGGCATAGGATTCAATTTTAACTTCTTTAGCTCTGTACTTACAGTGATAAATATATTGGTTTACTCTACTTCGCTCTTTGACAACACGAATAGCGGTTGTATGATCTCTCTCCTGCTGCTGTAGAAATGTTGTAGAGTCAGGTATCTTGGTCACATACAAGCGCTCCCTACCTATATACATGTGTGAAAACCTTTTAGTTGAGTGATCACATTTAAGTCAAGAGTAAAAGAATAATATATAGGATAAATTACCTCCATTGGCTATAGCTGGCTTTGTAGCAAGACCAAAATCTTCCAAGAGAACTAGTCATACAAAGTACGCGCCCCATGAGTAATAGCTCTATCGCGATATCATGATGGTCTCGTCATTTGCGACAGAGTTTTAAATGCACGATAATGTTAGGCATCAACGCCATGATAGAAAAAGAATAACAGGGCATATTGGCTAAGATATTTTCCTCCGTATACATGTAAGTGTTGTGCTTCTGGCATATGCCAAATATAAATAGGCTACCATGCCCACATTCAAAGTAATGTTTTAATTTTATATTATAGGAAAAGCATTCTTATACCATTGTTATGATTCTACCTAGTGAGATATTGTCGTATAGAGATTCAGCTTCTTTAGCTTTTAAAAAATCTGTGAACGCAAAAGCTAAAAGTTGTGATAGTGAATATACAGCTTGAACATGACGGTAGGCTGATCAAAAAGCCTGATCGAATCCTCTGAAGGGGTACAAAAACCGATATGGATAATCTTTCATAAAATACACGATATAGGAGTATCTTTTAAATTCTCTGAGAGCGAACTAGAGATTTCGGGGCTGCCCCATAATGGGAGCTTTCTCATAATACTTCCTAAGCGCATTTTAACCTGAGAGCCTGATACCATAGTCATACCTGGGCACATCTTGGACACATTATAATCTATGTCTTTTAGTTTTTGGCCATATATTAAAAAGTTTACCTCCATTAAATCACCCAGTCTTATATCTCATGACCTTGGCCGAAAACAGAACACCGTAATGCATTTAATGTTCGGAGTGCTTCCACCATGATGATGCCTGGCCAAACTATCAAAACGCTACCAATTCCAAAGTAGAAATGACTATTGCAAACTAATCTACTGGCATGGGAAATAAATTAAAATAAAGAATATGAAGAGTTAAATATCTTCTGTGATTGTTAATCCCCTTGATAATCACATTCGGGTATGCTATCTATTCTACTAAAAGCACACTCCTTGACTACGTCAGAAGATCCGAGAGCTTGTACAAGATAACGATCTGAAATGATGATAGAATACTTCAAAGAGAATGATATGCACATGAGGGTCTCTTTAGAACATACAACTTGAATTCGGAACTCTTCCGTATCTCCCTATCGGATTAGCCTCTTCTGTGGTTAGACCACCTCGGAGGAACGCATAGTGAGTATACAACGCCGATAATAGAGAAGAAATAAGCTGACAGATGTGAAAATGCTCCAGAATTTGGTTTGAGAAACCCAATGTCTCAGCCCGTACACCGACTAGCAGAAAAAAGAAGAAGAAACGGATGATAAATTGTTACGAACGAGTTCTGCGACTCTGGCTAGGAAACTGAGATATCATGCTCACGTGTAAGGTATATTTGGATACTTTTATATTACATTGTTATCTTACATTGAAGCCTATTGATTAGCAAGTTGCTGAAATGTAGTATCGTAAACTTATGCCTAGCCCTGATTAAACACGGTTGCATTGTAGCGCTGCTTCAGCATTTGTCCAAGCGCCGACCATTAGTTAGGCATAGGATGTGCATATAAACTTCCTAGCAGCTACTCGAAGCGTTTTTTATTTATCTCAAGTAATAAAAGGCTGGAAAAGCATCGTTAGGCAGCTTCAATCGTGCAATCATTCGGCAAATGACTGCCATGTTTTGGTGTAACTCACCACTAATATCTACCTGTATGGACGCTTCACAATATATCTACAATTACCGAGGCAAAAATAGAAGACTATTTATGGAGTTTCCAATGAAACAGGTGTTGTCGGTGAAATCAAGGATAAGTTTGTTTTTTGCCAAGATAGGCTCTCCTCTGTAGTGAGGGATTTTCTGATCCCTAGCTCTCGCACTATTGCTATTTCTCTACCGCGGATGGGTATTCGGAAGTTGTAAGTATCATATTCGGGTACTCGTAGCAAGGTTGGGTCTTATATTGTCCTCTTCTTTCGTGCAATATTTTCCCTCTACCTGTTGCATGTGCCCGAAAGTAGAAAGTCTGTCGTATGCAACTAGCACGGGTATGACATTTTATATCTACGAGGCCAAAACAGGAAGGTGGATCAAGGCCTTGATAATGCACGTAAGCTCTAAGAATATCCAGCAGCCTGGACGCCACCTTGAACTCAAGGAGGCAAGGCCAAAAAGGGAATATTTCTGGACAAAAGCTGATTGCCTTAAGGTAGCAAGGAACACTGGAACAGGGGTTTCGCTATTACGGCTTAACGCGATTGTAGGGACATTTCCATTCTAAGCCTGATGCATGGTTCGGCCATTTAGATTATGTACAAGTATGTCTCCCGTTATAAAAGCTGTTGGTTTCATGCTAGTAATATTTTAGAACTAAAGCCCTAGTGGTTTATAGTAGCTGCTGCGGCCCGTCGGACGACAGAGGGTCACTGCACGCAACAAAAGGCCGAGAAGGTCGCAATGTCTCGCTTCTTTTTACCTCTCACGGCCAGCGCCGGGCAAAAATAACGGCGGAGCCGAATCAGCCATGGATATCGCATACACAAAGACGTTTACTCAACAATCAAGACTAGCTTCCCTGTCTAGGACACTGTGACCCTGGGTATGAACTCCTACCCCCGAAGGTATTCCATGGCGCCACTTCTCTGCGAAATCCAATCGTTGGAATGACTATTTAATGAAGGCGCTCATGTTGGTCGGCTTGGGTAAGCAAAAGTGATGCCTAGCCCTTGACGAAGATGGTAGTTGAATCGTAATAGTATAACCTTGCTTATAATAACAAATATTATCGCAATAGGCGGGCACGTTTTGCGTTCCAACCGGGGAATATACAGCTGCTCGATGGGGAAAGGGCAATGCAAGTTATAAGCTCAGACGGACGGATTGAGCTGTCGGTCTTGTAGTCAATCCGCATTTCATGATGTAGCGGTACTGCCCACCCGCATAGCCCAGTATGTCAAGGATAAGAGTACAATTAAGACATGGTTGTTTAGCCATGCTTAACCTGGCTAATGATGGATCCCAACTCGCGGCTGGACGCTAAATTTCCACATTGTCTCCGGCGGTGCTCCGTACATCATGTTATTTTGGTATTAATATTAGCAATAGTAAGACTACGGATACACTTAGCAAGCAGGCTTATAGTTCTTCTGAATGGTCAATTTTGATGCCGGTTTGCCGGTTTCCGTCAGAACTCTGTTCACATCTTACACTCAGTCATTTAACCATGAACAGAAACGCCCCCAGTTAGCTGCAAGCCTAAATAGTCTTAATAGGTTTATTGTTTCAACTTCCCTTTTTAGAAAGAGCTAGAATGCCTTGAGAGGAATAATGTATAAAGAGATGAAGCCTCTCCATGATCGGCAATATTACTTCACCAGTCAACCCAGCCAACTCAGTTCAGCATCAAAGACCAAATAGCAGCTTTTCGTCCCTGAACGCTCCTAACAGAAACAATGGCTTTCAAGAATATGCTCATCGCCGCTCTGGCTGCTCTGCCTGCCACCTTCGCCTCGCCCATCGAGCTTGAGTCTCGACAAGGCTGCGCCTATGGTGGACCTTACCAGAACTTTCCCCCCATGAGCTCTTGGCAACCCTGGACCACTGTCTTCGGCTTGTATGAACAGGCTATGGTCAACCATGGTAACAGCTGGGATGATGTTGGCCGTATCAACGTGGCCATCAGTGCTGCTGCCGCTAACATTGGCGTTGACGAGCGTGTCATCCTCGGTATCATTCTCCAAGAGAGCGGTGGTTACGTCGGTGTTCAATGCACTGGTGGTGATGACTGCGGTCTTATGCAGTGCGAGGGTTGCCCATCATTCCAAGGCCAGAATGAACTGTCTCAGGTATGTTAAACCTAACCCCCCCTCCCCCCCTCAAAAAAAAAAATCGCTTTCTCTCATTTGAGGTCCTGCAGCTTCTAACATTACCTGACTAGGACCAAACCTCTTCCATGATCAACGGTGGCACTCAGCACTTCAAGGGTAACTTGGAAGACTGGGGTAACTTGTGGGACGTCTCATCTATCTACCCTGCTCTCCGTGAGTACAACTCAGGCAGCGTTGATAGCGGCGACCTCAGTGTTGCTTCCCAAGGCTTTGGCGACCCCTGCTACGTAGCCAACGTCGCTCGCCGTATGATGGGTCAAGTGTTTTAAGCATTCTACACCTAGTGAGAATGGCGAAGAAAGAAGAAGAGAGGTGAAACGACAGAGATGAAGGATACGAGGCATAATGCCTCGGAATAACCGAAATCGCCATGAATTTGTTTGCTTCTACTTTTGGATGTACTTGTCTATATTTGCCCTAGGGCTTTTTGTGAAACCTACTCCTAGAGGTTATGTCTATATCTAGGACCAGTGTGTATATACATTATTTCCCAGTCAACTATGGTCTGTTACCATTTTTTTGTTTCTACACCAGTGACTATGATTTAAAGATGAAAGAGCAGCTCTTGATGCTTGACTGAGGAATATTAGTCAATCTCGAGACGTAATCTATCACTAAGGCCTATGTAGAATCTAATGACTACATAAATTTGAGTTATAAGATAATAAAAGTGTACGAGATATTAAGAAAGGATTTAACCACTAGAGTTTAGCTGAGATAGGAAACTGGCATTCAATTATTACGTCTATGACACAATCATGCAAGTTCATCACTTCTTGGCATGCTCCTTAGACATTAATACTAATAACCCTTGCTGGAATATTTTCCCCACCAGGATGACCCATACTTCGTCTATCCCAGAGTAGTTTCTAGATCCAGGACTCGTCACGCTAAACACTTCTGCCAGGCACCATTGAACGTGGCGCCGTAATCTGGCGCGCTGACCTTGTATGGAGTACGAGTACATGTTAAAGGTTGTTGAGAGTTGCACTTACATTAAGTAGCTGCCTGTTCAGGGCGTCTAATTCTCATAGTTTAAGTCTCATAGTTTAAGTCTCATTGGGGAACTACTAAGCTTCCTTTTAGAGTAAGGGGTGCATTAACCTTACCTGGTAATCATATTGCATCCAATAAACTTGAGCTAAAATCGTGGGGCATATTTGAGTTCTTTGAGAGTGCGGCTCATTGGGTGCGGTCGCTTTGCATAAATTAGCGAGTCATCTGGAGAATAGCTAGCTTCCTATTCGATGTCAAATAAGCCGACAGTGGTGCAGTCACTTCAATATCACCGGAAATCTCATATCTGCAAAAGGGCCGAGCGGCATCAGGGGTTTTGATAGGGCGTAGGATCTCACAGCCGTTCATGCCTTGCCCCTGCACTAGTGTGATCCCCCACTGGAGTGCCCATGTCAGAGCATACAATTTTGAGCCGGTCTTCCGTGTTGGCGTAGCCAAGACCAGCTGGTCGCTATTAGCAGGGTTCAAAGCTTGTAATGCGCTGCGAAGATGCGAAGCACTACCATTTCAGTCACACTTCTTCAAATGCATAAGTGAACTCTAGCCCAACTTCGGGGTTTCCTTAACCTGGAGCTAAGTGCCAAGTCTAGAATAAACGTGTCCTGTACTATTTGACGCATCTAAAAGTATTGTCGGCGTATTTTGTCTTTTAGTTACCTAAATGCTGCAATAGTGAATGCCAACGGCACATCGTCTGGATCGTCGTTTCAACATGCTAATGTAGCCAGCGTTTGCACTCCACTGATCGTCCTTTGCTGCGTGGCAGGATTTTTGGTGGCTTCATTAGCTTAGGCAGTAGCAGACCTCTTTTTCCAATGCTGCGGGCGTTAAACCAGTCGATTATAAAGTAAGCTTAAAACAAAAGTCTGTCTCGTAATTAACAAGGCCTTTGCGTATGTAGCCCAAGTAGGCTACTATTTCTTTTTTAAAAAAAGTAATTTTTTTTTTAGAGAATGAACATCATTACGCTTGGAAGGTGCATATTATTGTGAACATTCATTTTTCGCAGTTTATATAATGATAGTAGTGTCGAAGCAGGCCCATACACTCCTTACACTAATTAGCGTTGAATCATGAGATGGTTATTCAATGTTTATTGATTAGTACTCCGTATATGGGCTGTAGATGCGGAATCCAAAGCTTTAAAGTCAGTAGGTGCCTAATGAGCATGCTACCCAGCGATTGACCAACGTATGTGACGTGGCGAGAGGATTAGTAACCAGCAGTCAGACAGGTTGTATTCTGGCTACGCATTGGGCTACAGAGTTGCACTACTAGTACTAGTACGACGACACTTAGGCTGTGTTTGACATACACACATATACGGAGTAAGCAGGCAATATTTACAGTGATGATTAGTGTCGATCTGGCTCGAACCTGTTTATTCGCTTGGAGCGGATCGTACCGATCAAAACACGCCTGAGGTGCTGCCTTAGCTCGATCGGCTCGAGGGTGGGCTACTGAGAACGAGGAGCTCTCGCCACTCGACATATGACGGGCATACGTAAGTGAAGGAGTAAGATGCTTCTCCCAGTAAAGGCTGCAGGTGAGTATTTGCTACTACTCAGTAATACAAGTCTGATTATGTTTGAATCGGGTGCATCGGTGGACTGGCGGATGAATCCACAACGGCTACCACTTACTTGTACGCCTGGCGCCTGAAAATAGATAACCTATGAACATGCAGATAGAAATGGAAGTTTATTATACTATTTAATTAGTATTTTTATTGCCATCTTATGAAAATACGATTATTTTCAAGCCTAATACTAAAACTTTGTATCTGCCTAGCATAGAAAGGCGATGACCTTCTTCTGTCGGCGATTAGTGATATGATGATCCTTTCCTGATATGTGTACGGAAGTCATGCAACATTTTACATTATGCCAATAAGAGGGTACATAACATCTTTTTAAATTACGTTTGAGCTCCGGACGTGTTCCCTATCTCTCCCTTTAGCGATACTACTCTACGCATTAATGATTATACGCCGGTGAGAATCCATTAATAACGAGGCAAAATCACAAGATGCGACTATACATGTTCCTAGAGGCGGAACTCGGAAGAGGCAAAACGACCGTGCATTCTGTAAGCTGACATAGTAAGGAGGTCACAAAATACAACCACTTTCGGTATGAGATGCGCCGCATCCTTCTAGAGAGGTTGAATGCAATATCCTGATATAACCGAGCCAGTAGATAAGGGCACGACGATTTTATGTAATAACACTCGGTCAGCTAGGAATCACTACTTCCTATTGGAAGTTTTCGCATAATTGAAAAGCTGTTCATTGGATCCAGCAGGATGTATATCGTGGTCCATGGGAGGCGAGTAGCATCCGCAGTTATTCGCTAGAATTCACCCTTGTATACCTCGGATAACTCGAACGGTGAGCTATAATAGTATCATACCCCCGGCAATGCGGCAAAGGTTCTAGCGAGGTCGTGAGATTGATACCTCTTTGGAAAGTATGAGTACGATGGCCAAATTGTAATCGTATCGGCATCTCTTTTGTAAACCGTGTCTTATATTGAGATTTTCCTGAGCAGTCCGCCCAGATTGTGTAATTACATGAGAATTGATCGGTTTGCGTCCATCCCCTCCTTAATCGATCAAAATCCAGACTTCTCAAGTGAAGCCGTATTGCACCAGTCCGCATTAGTTCTATGCCTTGCGCGTATATTAAGAAGTTACCAATATGTCTATCCATGCGGGCTGCTTGGGAGGGCTCGCCTTATATTTGAGACGAGCATACATCACATCTGACATATCTGTACACTGGCAGAATTGTACTGCCGAGTAATTCACGCGATTCGCTATTCTTTTTGGGGCTTACTGAAACTTCAGGGCGTTCTTTGAAATCATCATCATTGCAGTAGATTAATAAGTACAACACAGCAATGTCCAATACGTATTCATTAATCCTTTGTGAATACTTCTGCGTCTTCCTTGATAATGTCACCATTTGATTGCCCCGGAAAGAATTCCCTTCTGTCCTCGGCGTATCCACTATTAAATGATAGTCAGCAAACGTGTGTACGAATTATGTTACTCTTCACTTCACTTACAAAATAACGTCAATTTCATCCAAGGTTTTGCCCTTCGTTTCGGGAAGGAAGAAGAAAGCCCAGATAGTGGCGAGCAGCATCCAAGAGGCAAAGAAAAACCAGGTGCCGTAACCCAGAGAAGTAAAGATATATGGCAACGCTTTGGTAATAACGAATTGGGTAAGCCTGTATATGAGTGTTAGAGTAAACGAATCCCCAATAATTAATGGTCTTCCTACCATTGGCAAAGGGCTGCCCATGTTCCAGAAAAGTTACGTAGGGCTCCTGGGAAGATTTCCGCCGCAACAATCCAAGGTATGCCGTTGAGACCAAAGGACCAGCTGTGAGTACCCAATTAGCTGTCTAGATCGCAACACCATCACCGATAAGAATAGCGTACAAGATTGAGTATATCATGATCATGCCCGTTGCAGCCCTACCACCAGCTGCTGTGGATGATGAAAGTGGCTGTCCAGCTTTAATGAGGTCGGCCGGGTGCCCAATCTTGACATATGCACCAATGAACCAAAGGCAGAGCGAACAAGCAATTGAGGAGAGAATAGTTGGATGTCGGCGGCCCCATATATCGATCAAGAAAACATAGAATATGATTGAAGCAATCGCCTTGACGAGACCATAGATACCAGTGTAGAGAGAGACATCTTGGATTCCTAATGAGGTAAATAGCGTAGGTGAGTAGTAATTGATAGCTGTTGAACGTGGCATCATCAGCCAAGAGCGTCTTTACTACAATTTTGATGGCTTGCTTACCTGCAGCTCCAGACATATTTTGCAACGCAAAGGAGCAGAATACTAAGATGACACGATTGCGCATGCCCTTGCGAGATAGTTCGTAGAGGGCTCCGCGGAAGAGTGCCCATGATCCAGTGCCATATCTGCTTGCAATGTTGGCTTCCTCCATAAGGCGACCTCGGATCATTTGTACATCTTCTTCAAGATCTGGGGTATATATAAGTTAATTGTTTTCTTTGGTGCTGGTATGAGATTATCTTACACTTATGATCTCTTGGAAGGTGGCGAATGTCTTCCAACGCCTTTGTTCCTTCTTCAACTCTGTCTTTTCGGAATAGCCACAGAGGGCTCTCGTGCAGAAACACGCCTCCAAGCAGCAGCATGCCGCAAGGGACAATTTGAACAGCCATGGGAATACGCCAAGAGGCTGTTGAATTTTGATCCATGTTCTCATTGATTCCATAGTTGATCCAAAAGCCGATGACGGATCCTATTTGGTAAGCGATTTCGAAGAGGCCGGTGAGTATACCGCGGATAGAAGGGATGGAAAGCTCGGCAATATAGCTTGGAACGGTCGCGGTGATTCCACCACAGGCAAGCCCAGTAAGGACTCGACCAGCATCTATTCGTCTGAGATTAGCTTTAAGGGCCTTAAAGAGGAATAACCTTGATCAAGGTAACATGAACTAACATATGTTGGATAGTGAGTGCGTAGCCGCAGTCATGACAATTGCACCGATAAGGAATACAACATTGGAGATGAAAAGCGCCCATTTTCGGCCTAATTTTTCGGTGACTGTTTCCTAGAGTTAGCGCCTAGAGCCGGATTCGACGTTGTAGACATTCTTAAACCCACTGAAGAAACAGAAAATGGCACCAAAGAAGGCACCCGCCTGAAATGCAGACGTGATATTGCTCGAAATGCTGTTGGCATCGGCTGGCGAAATACTGAAGTCTTTCTTAAAACTTGCGCGGGCGATTGTCGTGCCAATGAATGCGCCATCATAGCCAAAGCTGAGTCACCTAAGTATCAGAGGAGATTCATGTACTACCCGTCAGGTGGCAGGTACTCACAGTAGAGAACCAGTCGCAATTATTGCAGTTTCAGCGTATAAGCGCCAGTTATACACTTCTTTCGGCGTTGGCCGATCTTCAACCGCACGGAATCCACCCATGATGATGAGGGCTTATTTGCATCGTTAATAATGCGAAGAGTATAGCGATACAAGATAAATACATACCTCTGGTAGCAATAAAAGAATAATTAGTGTAGGGATGAAGCCAGAGGCCATTAAGAGATCAGCAAATGCGAAAGATCAACGGACAGCATCGTCAGATATATGAAAGTTTTGCTGTCTGCCCATCACCACTTTGGCCTGGTGCCATCGGATCTGGAGAGAAGATGGTGGGGTGTTCGCCAACTAGCCAAAATCTGGGGTCATTTGCCGTCGAATCAGTGCATGATACCCCAGCTTTTACTGAGCGCTACACGTGGACCCGTGCGGGGAGCAATGAACTAGAGCAGAATCATTCTTGGAGGGAATGAGAATACAGGAGGAAACTTCCATGCCGAGCCACGAAAGACGTACAGATCTGTCGGCAAAATTTGAGCCATTCAAAGCCATCTTTGCCTTCCAGCGGGAATAGAGCGGAGTGCTGACGGATTATTGCAGGTGGCGCGGCGCTACGGAGAGAGAAGTGGCAAATGGCAGATATGAGGCCAATAGGAGTGGAAGTCATTTAGTGAGCTAAGCAGCTAAGCGACGTATCCGATATCCGAGCCGATCGGCTTTCTGTACGGAGTAGAGCTGAGTTCTTGAAGCCTTGGCTCAGAAGCAATCGTCCCGGTCGCAATCCTAGAGTTTTGGCTATTGGTATCGCCTAGATCTAAGCGTCAAAGAGTCTGTTATCGGCTTAACCAAAGACATGGGGATTGAACGCAAATTAGACATCAGACAATATAGTGGGATCGGCGAATTGCATAGTTGGTTGAGAGAATAATTAGAGCTCTGCACTGCATTTCGTTTGGAGCGTAGATTGTAGAAAAGGCAAGATAGAACGCAGTATTATTAAAGTCATCACTTGGGTCAATTTCACATTAGATGAATTGCAAAGGCTTCCATTGAGGATTCGCCATATGATGTTTCTGGTAATTTCTATTTTTTATTGGATCACAATGTGATGGCTTGATGTATTCGGCACTCAATTTTTATGAAGCTTATGGCTTTGTCTACCCTTAATGTGAATTCTTGGCGATGCTTTTCTCAATCGTGTCCAGAGCGCCAACAACGCCGACAATCCATTCCTGCTGCTCAGCGTTGTCAAACTTTGGGTATGGTCGCCTACAATGGCAACTCTCTTGAGGATATCCACGCAACTTCGCGACCACCCACTTCGTACCATTAATACCACCCTTAGCGAAGCCCCATTCCATCTTAGAGAGCTCTAATTGCAGCGTCGTAGCCTCTTTCGTTTTGCCTGCCATGAAAAGGTCGTAAATCTGTATGCAAGTCTTTAAAGATTGCAAATGCTTTGGATTAGTGATGCCCACTACTTAGTAACACAACATATGTTACTCGGATCAAACTCACCCTGGGATACAAATTCGCTATACCAGTAATGGCACCTGTACCGCCAACAGATAGTGCTGGAACAAGCCAGTCGCTCTGGCCAGCAAGTGCACTGAAGTCCTTGGAACTGTATGTGGCAGCGATACGAGACACCTTGGCGATGCCGCCGCATGTTAGCTTCACGCCGACTATGTTTGTATGCTTGGCAAGACGATGTAGCATTTCCGAGTCGACATCGAGCCCAGCAACAACACCGGGAAAGTTGTAAATTAAGACGGGAAGCGGGCTTGCATCTGCTGCCTATCCATTTTCCATTAGCATTAGCGCCGTGGCATAGATTGAGAAGGGTGTTTTTCGGACCTCTTCAAAGAACGCAACAATGCTGTCCTCGTTCATTGCAAAGTGAAAATAACTGGGCACAAGAAGCAACACGTAGTCTGCACCCGCTTCTTTTGCCATCTTCGTCTCGGCAACGACATCTCGTGTGCACTGTCCGGAGCATCCCAAAGTAATAGTGATATCCGGTCTCCCAGCCTCAATAGCGACGCGGCGTGTCATTGTGATAAGTTTGATCTTTTCATCTTCCGTCAATGTCACGGCTTCACCATTGGTTCCTGCGATGACAACTAGATTTGATGCACGTTAACTACTGTCCACAGTACACCACAGAGAGACGCAATGCGCTTACTGCCATGAAGACCAGAAGCAATCAGAAAGTTCAAATGCTGCTCTTGTAAGTCCCAGTCTATTTCTTGAAATTTATCGTTGCTAAACCAGGTTAAACAAGGCACATGAATACCAGGCGGAAACGGCTTGACTACTTGTTGCAGCGAGCCCATTTTTGCTAGTACTGAGAGGGAAAATGGATGTTGGCGTGTCTGGTGCAAGAGACTATATTGCTTCAAACAATGCAATATTATCGATATTATGTATATTCAGGAAGAAATTCGTAGATCAATGCTGAGTATTACAATTGATGTCTTATGTATTATTCTGTAGAGTGCGATGAGGTGGAGAATCTCAGTATGTATGAATCGGAAGCTTTTCGTAGAAAATGCCGTCGAATACCTCAGAAAGATAAAATCGCGAGGCGGCTAGATGCAGACAAGTGCATGCAGACCATCGAATGAACTTCAATCGAAGCGAAGCGAAGCTGTTGTCGTGGAGTTTCCACTGCCGACGAGTTTTATTCCCGACACTGCCGACCCGAGCAGACACACACCATCGCCGTTCTGTGCGGGGTGAATCACAAGATTGCAAAACAGGAATTAAAAACTGAATGCATTACGGAGCGAATATCGGCACGGGTTTTGGAGGCTTCTTGACGCGCTTGGACTTCTTCCAAGACCTGCGCCGTAATTCTTGCATTCCCAGCGACGCCCTCCATTCTCATTATTTGAGCTTTGATCCACGCTTTTTCGTCTTCATCTTGTTCCTCTACGCCGAGCATCAACAGAGGCCAAAGCATATTTACTGGAAGCGAGTCATCAGGAGCTAAACCAGATGAGATCTGGTGGGCTAATCTGCGGATTTGAGTGAGAGCATCGTCTGCTTCTTTGGTCAATGGCAAGTGTTTGTAAGCGACGCGATGGAGATGCACTTTGCTGGCGTAGTAGTTGGATAAATATGTGCGAAAAGCTCTGGTGATAGTGAAAGCTAATTGTGCTGAAATATGAGGTTCTGAGAGTTTTCCAGCAACCGCGTAGTCCATGAGTGGTGGGCGCTGATCAAATAGCGATCGCAGATCAGCAGCAATGGAAGCGCCGATGTTCATGACTTCTATCTCATCTTCCACGGTACCTCTTGGCCGATGCCAGGGATCAATCTTGGAAATACGGCCCATGAAACTCTGGACCTTTTGGAAAAAGACGATGCCGGGTTGGTAGAGGGCTTGAAACAAAACGTCCTCGATGTCGTCGGAGGAAGCATCCTGGCTTCTTGCAGTTTCATCTGTCTCAGCATCGAAGCTCGCAGGTGAAGGCTCTACAAATTCGATTTCATCATCTCGTGATAAGAAAAGCCCCTCGCCTCCAGCGGACACT
Organism: Trichoderma polysporum; assembly: GCA_030278935.1. Taxonomy (NCBI): domain Eukaryota; kingdom Fungi; phylum Ascomycota; class Sordariomycetes; order Hypocreales; family Hypocreaceae; genus Trichoderma; species Trichoderma polysporum. The sequence continues at coordinate 158,215 of JARFTM010000060.1, read as the reverse complement.
GCTCTAGCATCCAATAATCGAATCCAAAGAAGGACTTGCTTTTCGACGTGTGAGAAAGAGGCCTTATCCCCCCGCTGGAATATTGTATACGCTTGTTTAAGGTAACGATGTGCCATATCAAGCCTGGTTTCTATGATGTCAACATAGCTTAAGAAGAATAGGGCGGCGAGAAGGCATTCCCGCGCCAGGCTATGCTCATTGAGAGAATCAGGATCATGCGCTTCAACTTCAATGGCGGCCTCCTGGTAGTGATTTTGGTCGTCAATGGCCCAAGACGGATTGCTCCGACATAAAAGAGTATTTGAGAATGCCAGGATAGCGCAGCGTAGAACGCGAGAGCTCTTTGACATTGCGACAAGGCCTTGGCGGATTGAGAACCATTTCTTCTGCGACTCAACTCCTGCAAGAATTGGAGGTGTGGCAGATTTAGCGAAGAACTCCATTAATCTCTCACTTGCTCCAGAAGTGTTTTGACCTATAGGCTGACCTCCATTCTCTTGGATTGTCATACTATCGGAGTAAGTGTTGATTATTAGAGGATCTGTGTGTCTGTTCATGTACGAGCTAGCTTCCTATCACACATTATGAGTAAAATGATCCTTTTTGTACGAAACAGTATGATTGAGTGTTCATCAATTGAGTTGGAGAATAATACATACTATGACATTTGTGTTAACTGCAATGGCGGTCGCTATTTCTGGGCTTTCTTGTTGCCACAAACTGCTACTTGGATCCCACATGAAGCTGGCGTAGTCAAACACTTCATCCATAGCTTGCAACGTTCGTAAACCAGATGCAGATGGTGATCGGTCAGTAGATGGAGATAGGATTAACTGGTTAGTGGATGTAGAGCTCTCGCCAATTACATCCTGTCGTTGCTTTGACAGCGCAGCAGCGTGATGTGGCCGCCATTTGCACTCCAAATTCAGCCGCTCGCAGTGTGAGCACCGTGGCCGCTGCTCGTCGCACTTCACTTTACGGCGCCTGTGTAATCACAGAACGTTAGCAACCCGTTTCTTATCTTATAATAGAGTTATCAGATGAGAAGCCTCACTTGCAAGTCAAACATCCGCAGCGTGACCTGTTATGGCGCCGAGCCGACCCAGCGCGTTGTGGTGAGATCGCGTTCATATTGTCATTGTGAGTAGGAGGCTGTAGCATGTTAAGATAAAGAAGTTGAGGTAATCGTCGATCTCCACATATTCTCAATGACAAAGATCTCAACGGCATGCTATATCATACCATCATTGGAATATCCATTTGATTGAGATACAGCTTACTATACCGCGAAAGCTGGGGAGGGCGTTGGAGAAACCATGCACATCAGAGGCAAGTCTATAGCAAATGAGGTTAGCGTTGGAGAAAAGTAGTTTGGGACTATTATTCCGTCATGTGACAAACTTCATAAATGCAACTTTTTTTTATTAGAAATACAGGCGCTGATGTTTGGTATTTTGCAATTGAAGTCCATTGATCTGTATGTAAAGCCTTAACGTATACCAGTGGATGAACTTATCATCAAAAATACACAGATATCGGACGGTCTCGTAAGTGCAAAGCATCTATGCAGGGGTTTAGAATCGCACTATGAAGCACTAGCGTGCAGATATAGATGTACGGAGTTTTCAACAGTCAGTTTTTGTAGTACCAAACTATTGCCACGGCTATAATTATCGATTGAGTGAGAAGTAGTTTGGTGCCCGGTGCCAAGGTTGCAATCGTGGTGGCAGGGATGAGATCTTGCCTATGCAGTTATATTAAACTCAAGTGATATATTTTGAGCCAAACCGAAGCCGCATCTGCTGTATTATTACTTCACCTACGCCCACAATGTAGGATCCGCATACATGTTAAGAGAGCGCTATTGGAGATGAGATCGTAAGGCTAACACTTTGAATAAAGTATCAGAAGTTGCATATACAGTCAACCGTTGCTATTTGGCGAACTTACGACTGAGTTCTCTAACGGCAGTAAGCTCACTTCTCATATAATTTTTCCTAGGCATCGCGAGAGGAGTAAGATGGGGTTTGCTGTGACAATTGCCCTGACATTGGCAAAGGGCGCTCATTTCAGCTAAAAGTTGCTCTTTAGCTGGTGTACACCAAAACATCATGTACGCCGAGGCATTTCATCTGCAGTGAGTCAAGCGGACAGTATGTATATAATAACATCACTGTATGGCTTGCATTTTACATTTTGCCCGGCTGCCATGGAATGCGATCACATTTGGTACATAGGATTGGCCAGAGGATATTACTCCCCCTCGTCACGCTACTGCACCCTATTAGTGGCCATTATCACGAATAAACTGAACTGCCGAAGTTCGGCCTCAGATCTAGTCGTCCTTGTGTTATGTAAGCAGGCAAGATGTCTTTGTATCGTGAAGGCATCTTTGTTTAGTTGAGACCCGACGAGTAATTTGCATAAAATTCTAAGTTTAATAAATGCTGAAGCTTTAGTTTTCTCTATAGAAAGAGATTGAAGCATCTTTTCAACTTAATAAGCGCCTAGAACCTCTTTGCAGCGCTCAAATTGATGACTCTGCTATTCGTCTGTTATTTTGTGCGATTTTCTTCACTTGTGGAAGATTCTTGTCCAAATAATAAATTTTGCGTGTCGAAATGCTTAAAAGAGATCCTGCAGTTGCCGGTCTCGGCTCTTCGAGAGTTCTCCGGAAACGCCGAGTTATTAATAAAATCTGGTTTGATCAACTCATTCCTGCCCCGCCACCAGATTACCCAATTAGGAAACCTGTGATGTTGTCAGGCCGTCGTTTCAGGCATTCAATCCAAGAGCAAAGTTGTATATAAGTCGCCGCGATTCTGGCTTTGCGAGATTTTTTTTTCAATCCAGAATTCATCCAGATTTCCAACAGTCATAACAAAACATCCAGTTTTGCAATTGCATCGAAGAATCTGCACCAAAAACAGCCCAATTCCCTTCTTCTATACTATCCTTACTTTATCGTTGCCTGATTTCAACCCTTACGGCGCTTTGCTACCTTGTCGGCCTCATACACACTGTTGGTTTCGCTTACGTCATCCTTGCATCCCCTCAACTAACACCTCTAATTATCAGGTCCCATATTGTATACATTTGACTTTCTATTATTTATTTAATTATTATTTCCAAAACACCTCAAATTATCGAAAATGGCACCGAATGACGTCGCACAGAACGGCTGGACCTCTTTGCCTTTGGATCCAAGCAAGCTCTTTGGCGGCAAACCGTTCAAGAATGCACCAGGACCACTTCTGGTCGCTGACATCAAATTTCCGGAAGACGATCCCATCGTCGTTAAAGTCCAAAGCTATGCCAAAGAGAAGCTTCCAATCCAAACTTTCAATCATAGCATGAGGGTATTTTATTATTGTATGGAAGCCCAAACAATCCAAACACGCATGTCTACACCACTAACATGTCTTTCTATAGCCAGTGCCATTGTCAAACAGCAGTTTCCCGAGCATGCAGAGACATTCTCCCCTTCCACTCTTGCTCTTGTCTCCCTCTTACATGACATCGGTACTGCTGAAGAGAACTTAGCTGCTACCAACATGTCATTTGAGTTTTATGGAGGTTTCAAGGCCCTTAACCTTCTTTTGGAGCTTGGAGCGTCCGAGGATCAGGCCGAAGCCATTGCTGAGACAATCATTCGTCATCAGGACCTTGGGACTGTAGGAAATATCACATTCATGGGTCAAGTCATCCAGCTGGCCACGATTTACGATAACGTCAGCGATCACCCATATCTGAAAAACATCACAGAAATCATCCACACTGAGACTCTCAAGGATGTCACTAAGACCTTCCCTCGTCTTCAGTGGCTTGGATGCTTCTCTAAAACAATTGATCAAGAAGAGCAACTCAAGCCGTGGTGCCACAGCACGCACATCCCTGACTTCGCTCAGGCGATTCTGGGCAACACTTTTATGCGACCTTATGAGTAGTGGGAAATATTTCTATTACCGCACTGATATAGCTCTGTCACATATTAAACTTCATCGCAAAGAAGAGACAAATCTGCTATGAACAATTCTTTGATCACTAGCCAGTGTCAGAGACTAGTCTAGATAAGATACTCAAAATACACCGAGTCTTCATGATAACTTTTCTTGATGTGTAATTGCATAATAACTGGCAGCAATCTCCCGCGTCAGTTATTATTTCTATAAGTAGAACTATAGTTAGTTATCATGTACTATTGGGATAGCCGAAGACAGCCATGATATCTCTGGCATGTGCAACAATATCTTAGCATATTTTCAACGTGTCAGTGAACCTAGCAAGACGCTAAATGATGTTGATCACCTTATACATGGTCGCTTCCACTCACGGCCACGTCGCGTACAGCAGTCCAGTTCCGGATCTTCTCCCTGCTACTCATTCTTGCTCTTCTTTGACTTTGCTTGGAATGCGAATATGTAACGCCTTTCACCTGACCATCTACCACCGCTCACGGAAGAAGGAAAGAATTTGACGCGCAAACGTTTGGCAAATACGACCCTCCGAAAGAACAGAGCGCCAAGTATCTTGTAGAAAAGATCCAAAAGGCGTTCTCAGGTCGAATACCTCAGCTTTTGAGCCGATTAATGCCCCTTCGACGGTATTTACTGGAGTAGTAAAGATATAAAAGTCTGAAATTAGACATATCTCGGTTATTTGCGGGAAGACGCGTCTGGATGGCATCCAGGTATTCTACACCTCTTTAGTGAAGGATATCCTCCTCAGTTCCTCTCATAAATATATTGTATTCATTCGCTTCGTATAAAGTACTCTATTATGCTATTTGAGCTGGCTTTCCCTCCCATGCTCTTGTCAGCAATTCACGGATTAAATCGCTCTCAACCGGTCTGGGATTCCAAAATGGTTTCTTTAGCAGCGTTTCTACTGCCAAGTCAATGCCCTCTTCTTTCATGCCAAGGTCCTTTAAACCGTACGTAATGTTTAGTTTAGATAGTAGTTTGTTCAAGCCGCTGACTGCATCCCCATCACTGTCCGGAATACTTTCTGATAGCTCCTTCATGGTTTCGGGAATGCTTGGGGCGATATACGCCAGCGCATGAGATAAAATAATTGCATGCGTTTCAGCGTGTGGTAGATTAAAGGTGCCTCCGAGGACATGACATAGTTTATGATGCAGGGATACAGTAGCCCCAGCAAGACATTTACCACAGAACCAAGCACCAAGTAGAGCGTCTGAGCGAGCTGCGATGTCCTTTGGATTTTGCATTATTTGGGGCAACGACTTGGCCAAAATTTGGATACCTTTAATGGCAAACATGCTTGTAATAGGGTTGGCATCTTGAGCGTATAGAGCTTCGACTACACATCGGCTTCATGTCAGCTGTTGCAAGTTGAACTTTATAAGATAATGTTAGCTTATACATACCTGCATGGGCCATGGCATTAAGTCCGCTTGTTGCACTTATGTTAGTAGGTAGCGCCAAGGTCAACTTCACGTCGTAGATTACCACTGCGGGAATGGCCTTCCGATCAATATGTGTAACTTTTACCCTATTCTCCGTTTGGCCCACGATAGGCGTCATCTCGCTGCCGGCATATGTAGTGGGGATGCAGATATGAGGCAATCCCGTCCGCACAAACAATGCTTTGCCCAGCCCTACGGCACTCCCGCCGCCAATTGATACGAGGCAGTCGGCATTAACAGACTTGGTCTGCTTTAGTGCTTCTTCGGTGACTTCTTTCGGGGTATGCATTGTGACTTGAGTGAATGAGCCGGCGATCCGTCCATTTAAAAGTTTCGCGACATCGTCAACATAGGATGCCTTGGTAGGTGTTGTTAAAATGAGTGGTTTGCTGCAGTTGAGCCTGGCAAGTTCATCGGGGAGCTTGGAGAGGCTGCCTTCTCCAAAAATTACTCTTTGGGAGCTCTCATTGTAATCGAAAAGACTCATTCTGTTGTGAATTGAAAAAATGGCGAAGTAGAATTATTCTCGTCTTGTAAGCTGTTTTTAGCCACATGCGCATCAAGAGCTGGTGTTAGTATCGGATTTGGCACCAGAGGTGTTCACGTATACATGGAGGTATTTATACGTCAGCATAAAGCTTAAACGTAATTACTTGGCCAAGGTGACCAAGCTATTACACAGTTTAAATGTCGTCGCCTCTCTCATTTCCGTTGCCATGAATCAGCACTTAGTCAGTCCTGTCCAAGCAAATAATGGATCTTGGTCCACCAATTTCTTAATGAAAGAGCGACTGCATGTATGTGCTTTCTCAGGGCAGTTATATAATAGGTTGGCACTCAATTTCCTGAATAACTTCTTCATTTTATTTATATCATATCTTCATGTTAGCCATACTTACCTGCAGATCAATTTTGCTATTGATGTGAAGATGAATGGTATCTTCGCTTTTAATGCACTAGATGCCCACGCGCAGATTTTAGTGGCACTTAGTTGATTCTTTTGGTCAGTGGACAGTATAAAATTGTGCCTACAGGTACAGTCACGTGCTGGCACACTGACCTTCAGCGCTCGCTGTTTCTTCCACCAAGATGGTAAGCAAGACCCAATCTCAGTACTCTCCATATCCTGTATAAGTCACCAAATTGAGGAATCTTATCAACAGCCTGAAGATTTCTGAGGAAGAAATTCTGGCCGACAGGGCGTGTGGTCGGCCGCGCTGTCAAATGTCTTCAGAAGTCGCTCCCGCAGATGTTTCCACAGCTCGGGCTGAGCCACAGGATCAACAAGATGGCGAGCCTCCCGCTAAACAGCCGAGACGCAGAGCTTGCAACGAGTGCAAGCAACAAAAAGTATGAGCATAAGATCTATCTTTCATTCTATAGTGCTATTGTTATGTTTATTGATGACTTGTATATCTTGCAGCTTCGTTGTGACTTGGTTGCTAGTGACGCTGCCTCAAGCACATGCTCTCGGTGCCAAAGGCTCAGCCTTGCATGCAAGGTAGACAATGACTTCCGTAGAACGCGGAAGAGAAGGCAAGTTTTATAAGACTGGTGGTGTTTTAGCTGTTGAATATAATAGGAGCTAACACAATGTGTCCAATTTCTAGGAAATCTTTTGAGCTGGAGAATGAAGTCAGAGAGCTAAGACGCCGGCTAGCCACTCGTGAAGCGAGTAGTAATGCTGTGCTTGAATGGCCAATTCTAACTCCAGCTGCGCCTTGTTAGTATAATAAGCTCTCTAAACCAGCAAATTGAATCTACCGTTTACAGCGTCATGGAAAGCTAATTGTGCTTTGACTTGCGTGCTATAGCGGAGGCTCGTGTCAGCGATCTTGCCCTGTCATCAGGATCCAACGCGTCAGGCCCATCACTGGATCCAAAAGAAAGCTCTCGCGTTCCTGGCTTGACCACTCAGCCCGTCATTGACCAGCCTCAGGCACCGCGGAGAGCGACTATTGCCATTCCACGGGCCAGGAAACTAGGCAATGTTGAGCTCTCTATTGAAGAGATTGATGAGCTATATCTGATGTGAGACTACTTAATCTGCCCATCCATCCGAGATGTGGATAGACTAACAATCGTAACGCAGTTATATACTCCACTACCATCCATATTTACCTTTTCTAGACCCAAGCACGTCGCTTCATGAGTATTACGAGTCATCTGAGCTACTTTTCTGGTCCATCGTTTCTGTCGCCGCCCGTCGGCTGCAGAGCCATCCTACATTGCTGCCCAAGCTAGCGAGGAGTGTTACAGATCATCTATGGAGGACACTTCGCTCTATTCCTTACTCCCTTCGGGTAGTACAAAGCTTGATAATTCTCTGTACTTGGCCATTTCCGACGAGTAGCAGCACTGCCGATCCAACCTACATGTTGGCGGGCATGATGGTGCAGATTGGAACGCAAATGGGACTTCACCGTGCGCTCAATGCAGAGGATTTTGTCAAAGTCCCTCTACATCTCAACTTATACGAATATTCCGAATGGATAAAGACATGGGAATCTTGCAATATTGTTGCACAGAGGTAAAGCAATCTATTCCAGGAATATTTATTCAATCATCGTGTTTCGCAGATCTAACTCTACCGCAGCGTGAGTGTCGGATGCGGTCTTCCAGCCACCATACAAATGCACGATTGGTCTCTCACGGTTGCGCCCGAATCAGCAACAGTATCTTCTCATGATATTGCCCTTAGGTGGCATCTCCGAATCGAGCAATTCAGACATAGGGTATCCCAAGCGTTAACGTCCAATGCCCTTGATCCAGCCGGGTTCATGTCAGCTCGTGAGCGGCTTTCTCTCTACCGACTTCTCAACGCGTCACTTGTTGATTTGGAGCGCGAAGCTATCAATATGACTCGTAATACATATAACCCCTCTTAGATTAGATAACTAGTGCTAACATCAGAGCAGCTATAACTCGCTACTATCTCGCCGCCGCTCGCCTCCATCTCCACTCATTCTACCTCTTTGACGAATCTAGTGTGGATGGATATTCCGACCGTATTGTGGTATTATACCAAACTGCGTATTCACTGATAGAGCAGTGTCTCGAGATGGACAACGAGGAAAGTGGATTCTTCCACTACTGCCCATTCTTCTGCTACCAGGTTTTTGTTTCTGCAGCATTCATAATTCTCAAAGTGATGATGAATGGATATTTTGAAAAGCTACTCGATGTTGAATCGGGTAAAAAGCTGCTTGACGCTGCCATATCATCACTACGAAAGATGTCGGTTGCGAATAATGACCTTCCGGGCCGGCTCAGCGATGTAATTGGATTCTTCTGCACTTTGCCCGACCCTCGTGTCATTAGCGGTGACTCGGTTGATGATTTACGCCTACGTGTTCAAAACCGCCTGAGCATGAGCATCGTTTATGACTCCCTTTGGGAGTGGCGAAAACATTTCCAATCAGATGCCGATCGCAACGAAAACTCTGAGGAAACACAAGATAAGTGTATAAATTCTTACTATGGCGTTTCTCACTGACACCGTATCCACAGCCACTATTCAGTTCTGAGGACATGCAAGATGCTATGATGTTTGATCATTTGAGCAGCCTTGCGGATGGATTTAACATGGAATGGCCGGGATGACAATTTAACGTCATGTGCATATGATATTTCACAAATAAGTCACGTATACGGCAAAATGAACTGGCAACCGTTTTGATATTCACACACGTGTCTATTTTCGGTATTAATCTATGGACGCAAGCTTCTTAGCAATCAATTGCTATTACACTTTCCCATACAGCTGCCCTCCAGCAGCGGAATCCACCGCAGTCGCCTCTTTCAAGCCTACAACCGTGAACAACTTCTTTGGAGTAAAAGTCGGGTCGATATCAGTGACACCGGTCTCCTTGATTCGTTTATATGTGCTACGTATAGCCTCATAGGCTGGGGCAAGTGCCGCGAAAGGGTAGATGATGATTCTGAAACCCAGCTCTCTTGCTTCAGCTACAGTCCAGGATGGTGTGGCTCCATTCTCGACCATGTTCAAGAGAACTGGGGTTGGTGCAAGCATTCGACACGCCTCTCTCGCCTCCTCTTTTGTGGTCAAGCCCTCGAGGAAGGCAACATCGGCACCAGCGGTGACTGCAGCTTTTAGTCGACGGACAGCCTCTTCGAAACCATCTGTCTGCAGAGCATCTGTTCGAGCGATGATTACGATGTCGGATGCCAACTTATCTCTGGCAGCAGCGGCAGCACTAATACGCTGCTGAAAGACATCAACGCTAACAACTTCTTTCCCTCCGAGGTGTCCACAGCGCTTAGTCTGAATCTGATCCTCAATGTGCAGACCGGCGACACCACTGCGGTGGTATTGCGCCACCGTGCGAGCAACCATGTTGGGCCCGCCGTAGCCCGTGTCAGCATCAGCAATGAGAGGGACGCGGGGGTCCAGATTGGCAATCATTTCAGCATGCTCTCTCATGTCATTAAGTGAAGCAAAGCCCAAGTCTGGCTGACCGAGCTTTGAAGCACATGTTCCAGCGCCGGTCTATGAAGAGTATTTAGTACATCACAAGCTCGCACTTGTATTGTCATCGCAATATGAATGAGTGTGCTTACCATGTAAAGACCATCAAATCCAATTTCCAGAGCAATTCTAGCGCTAAAGCCATCGTAGACTCCCGGCATAACAATCAACTCATTGCTTTCAGTAAGCATCTTTCTGAGCCGAGTTGCAGCGGAGGTGGGGCTGGCGGCATGGCCGTTAGAATTTCCGTTTGTGTAGGTCATTTTGACGAAGAAGATAATAACCAAATGATGAACCAAAGAGGCTAAGATGCTGACGAAACTTGCTGTTCAATCTTTTGAATTAAATCTGTAAGTCTTGATACAGCGTTATATATGGATGATCATCAGAATTATGGATCGTCATTGAGGAGCAATTGCTGGCCGCCCCGGCGAGCCGATCGGCGTGTCTTCTCCGATCGGCCAGCTTCCAATGCCGATCGGCGTCTCTACAGCGGAATTCCAGGCAAACACAATGGTTTACCCCCTATTGACTGCTAAGCGCTAGACCCCAGATTTTTCTACCTTGTGCCCGAGAAACTCTAAAGTTTGGGGTAATCTTGGGGTCCCCGCGTTGGTATGCTGCCGGTCCGGGGTTGGCTCTACACTTCCCTGTTTTATCTTGTAAGACTCAAGGTATATATTTCCAACGATGTATCACCTGTTTCTCGTTTCTTTTCTGAATAGCTCTCCTGGTTTCGGCGTATTCATAAAGCCGACGTTCATGCTTTAAATGCAGCAACTCTGAACATATTTCATCGAGTGCACTTACTCTACAGCCTTGGCCATGACCTCTGACGCCCTGAAGAGTGACCTTGCCGCTCCCGTGAAGGAGAGTGCATCTGGTCACGAACATTTGGAGATGATGGCCGATTCCAACATGGAGAAAGGTGCAAATGTGCATGACGAACTTATCAACACACCAGAATGGAGAGCACGGGAGAGGAAGCTGGTCCGCAAACTTGATATGACTCTGCTGCCTGTAGTTTGGGTCTTATACTTGTTCAACTACTTGGACAGAAACAACATCTCGTATGCCCCTTACCTGAATCAGATTTATATCTTCACATGCTAACACAGATGGATTTAGCCAAGCCAAACTTAATTCGTTCGAGAAGGACCTCGGATTACGCGACGACGATTTCAATACTGCTGTGTCTATCCTAAATGTTGGGTGAGTCTTTCTACAAGACATTTGCCACTTTATCTATCAAGGCTAACTAAGGAATAGATATATGATAGCTCAGCTACCGTCCAACATGATCATCACTCGTGTTAGACCTAGCGTTTACCTGCCTGCTTGTGTCGCTGTGTGGTCATGCGTGTCCGCGGCCACGGCAGCTGCAAAGAGCTATGGAGGACTAGTTGCAGTGCGATTCTTTCTTGGAATTGTAGAGGCTCCTTTCTTCCCAGGAGTAAGTCTCAAACTATCATCTTGATATAATGATAATAAACAAGCTGACATGTTTTTTTCCGATAGGCATTCTATCTGTTGTCCTGTTGGTACACAAGAAAAGAGCTAGCCTTACGTACTGCCGTGTTATACTCTGGCCTTGTTCTCGCAACTGCATTTTCAGGTTTGATCGCAGCGGGCGTATTCTCAGGCCTTGATGGGGCCAGAGGATTAGCGGGCTGGCAGTGGCTCTTTATCATCGATGGCTCAGGCAGTTTCTTCGCTGCAATGATTGCCTTTTTCCTTCTCCCTGACTATGTCGAATCCAAGACTGGAAGCGGCAAGTGGCTCTTTACAGAGGAAGAGCGAGAGTTGGCCGTGAAGAGAATGGCTCTGGATCGTGTGTCACTTCCAGAGGCCGACCGGTCTGTCTGGTATGGAGTGCGACTAGCTCTCAAGGACACCCGAACTTGGATATTCGTAAGCACTCTCATATCCCATACAAGCTGGCTTTAACTCACAAGACTTTCCTTCAGGTACTCCTTCTTTGCTCGAACCACACTGCATACGGATTCAACTACTTCTTTCCCACGATCGTAAACGGCTTCCATCTAGGCTCAGAGACCATCACTCTCGTCCTTACAGCACCCCCATATCTCTTTGGCGCAGCTGTTTCGTTTGCCGTTGCCTATTCTAGCGATCGTCACAATGAAAGAGGCTATCATATATGCGTGCCTATGGCCGTAGCAGCTATAGGTTTCATCATCTCCACTGCGACTCTGAACATAGGAGCCCGTTATTTCGCGTCTTTCCTCTATTGTTCCGGCGCTTTCGCAGCCAACGCCATGGTCTATTCTTGGGCTGCAAGCACGCTGAACCAGACGCCGGAAAAGCGCGCGGCTGGAACAGCCATCGTTAATTTACTTGCCCAGTTTGGTAATATCTGGAGCCCGTATTTCTTCCGTCCCGGCGATGCGCCACGATATGCGCTTGCCATGATACTGATGATGGTGTTTTCTTTCATTAGTATTGGGTGTGCTTTGCTACTGAAGACCTTGCTCCGGAAAGCAAATAAAAAATTACAAATGGAGGCGGATATTTCTGGAGAGAGATTCACGCCGTATACTTTGTAACCCAGATTTATACGTTGAGCTTTTATCTACCAAGCTAATGAGCAACACATTTTTGCTGTTAAAGGCACAGCTCCCCGATATTTGCTTTGTGAATAATTTCAATAGACCAATGGCTTATATCTGGTTTGTGATTAGGGAAATAGCAGATGTAGGATCTATAGGGAACGGCATGGGGAGAGAGTCACGTCTTACGGCGAGGGCGAGCGATGACGGGGTCGAAATGTATTATTGATAGATCCTGAGATGTAACAGTAATTGCTATTACATTACGGCTTACATATCGTATCAAAATGTTTTCGGACAGTGGCGAACGTTAAAGGTGCTAGCAGGACTTAGACCTTAACGTGATATTGTTAGAACGACTTAAGTTATATCAGGATCCCCTATAGTTTTCAGGGTATTAAAATGTGCTCATGTACCTATGGCGTAAAAAAGTATATGATGACTCAAGGCTAAATAAAAGGAGCGTTCGAACATCACTTTTGGCAACTGTTTAGTAGGCCCTATAAATGTGCAATGTTGGCAAAAATGGCAAAAATGAAAGGTTGAAGTCATAAGGTAGTCTATACTCTATCTTCTATTGAATTAATGTTTCTAGTACCACCAAAATGCAAAGTATTTCTTCAAGATGGAAGCAATATAAAGTTAACCCTCATTCAGAAACGCCCGACCACTCCACGCGCCGCCAGACCTCCACCCCCCGTTTGGTAGACTTTTAAATTTTAGATGGAGGGGCTCAAACTCCTCATCAGAGAAATTGACCTCTCCATCCGACGACGAATCAGCTGGTAAATCATCATTGCGCTCTTCAAAACCATGATGCCAGTTCTGACACCATTCCCAGTAACGACGTCGTATAATGTCATGATTCCAAGTCCAGTGCCCTACCTCAAGGCCGTCGTATCCAGCTTCTATGGCAAGTCCTGGATGTTCTTTTGAGAAGGCATTCCGTTGCGACAAGATTCCGCCATACCATATGTTGAAAATCAACTGTCTCATATGCGGCCAGCTTACGTTCATAATAACGTTTGTGAAGTCCTCAGAAGTAGCGATGGCAAAGTTGAGGTAGCTTTCCAGCGCCTTTTTACACATTATGATGTGATTTCTGAGCGGTCCATTCGCTCGAAATCGCATCATATTTCTCAAAATCTGGTACAGATGCTTCTTCAGATCTGTTCATTTCCCCTACATCCATAAGCTGCTCGCTGTAGGCCCATGTTGTGAGGAGTAGGGCTCGAAAACCAAGATAGATTGTGATTGTTCGGCCCGCGATTTTGATGGATGTCGTGAACGAGGTACTCTTCACTTTACGCTCCCTGTCAAACGTAACTGTGGCGTTTCTCCAAGCCCAATGCATACAAAATGGCGTTAGGATCATTTCATAGAAAAATAAAAAGAGTTCACGCTTCTCAGTTACACGCATTTCCAGGTTATGGTCGCCGTTTCGACGGTACCAGCGCCTCACATCGTCCTTTTTCACCCTGTCATAACAGGGGCGGTTCTCCCAAAATGGTGTGTTCGGGCCGTGGCTACTGCGTACCCACGGGTCGCTAAAATGCAAATGCAGTGACCGTTTTGGCTGAGCTTGAACGAGTTCCAGTGCCGAACAAACATCAAAAAGCTTAGCGCGTAGTATAAGTAGGGCCCCAAGATAGTAGCCCGTCTTGGGGGCTTGGAAGTCGATGAGAATTTCTTTAGGGCGAAGGTATCGGAGAGGCCGTGCAAGATAATCGTCCATACTTCTGATCTTCCATGAAGGTCCTTGACCACGGAGCATTGATACCGAAAACTTCAACCACGATCGATCAGAGCAGTCCGGCTCCACAGCTATGGTCAGTCTCTTGATATAAATAAACTGGCCACAAGTGCAGGGCGCAAGTAGCGAACACCGACACGAAAGACTTGTACCGGGAATAAGTGATAGAATGTCTGATCGGATAAGACGACTTGTCTGGAGTAGTATGTTATAGTCTTCGATTTGTCCAACCGCAGACCAAATTTTGCATCTGATATCGTAAGGAAGACGTTCAATAATGCGATACAGCCTCATATTGAATACTGGTTGAGAATAGATGGATATAAGTGTTTCAAATAGAATATAAAAGATAAATCAACCGATGATCCTTGGGCGATTGTAAAGAAGAGAACTCGAAGGAAATAGTGATTGTCGATGCAAATAACAGGTCGATATTTGAAGCCAGAATCAGAGTTCGAGAATAAATAGTGCGTAAATATAATGCCATGGTTATAAAGTTTAGCCAGTATTATTTAGCTCTGGAGTTTGTGCTCTTGTTTATAGCAAGACATTCGAGTCATGGTTTTGAGTGCAACTTCCTTACGGTGGTTGGGAACAGCTTTAGAAAAGTATCCATACCACTGCTCTATTTGCAAACCTAATCAGCAACAACCATGATTCATAGAATACCAACAGTGAATAAAGTTTAGATATATGGTGAGTTCGAATTTTGATGCGATCTGCTGTAAGAGATGAGATTTTACTTCATAGCTCCGTTAGGGCAAATTATGAACTACTAGACATTGGTTGAGACATACTGCTTCTGTAATATTTCATAATATGTATGTGAATAATTTAAGAGTGCATCTCTAGGTAGCCATGTCATACTGGGAGAAGTCGTTAGGGAACTTATTGACTTGACTCGGCCACATTCACCTGCAAAATTGCATGCTTCTTGTCTACTTGCTAGGGACGCATGATTTATACTTTCTCGTTACTGTGACAATGGTGACCTTCCGATATAAATGTGGTGGCTATCGTTTACGTATCTCTCGAATCTTTTGATGCCGTCCAGAGCCGGCCAAGTCGCATCTCAAGATCTTACGAATTACGACGCTTACGACGCATTTTGACAGCTCCCAAAATCACACAGCATACCTTCTTCAAATGGAAGCCATGGAGGTCGCAAGAAGAGACGGCCTAGTTCAAATCCTTTCAAGTGTACTCGTTTGAGTTTATCGACATTGAGCGACACTCTGGATGATGTAATAGAGTACATCCAGGTCGTTTGCGAAGCGGTTAATCGGAGAGAAGGCAGATTTGTGCGGTATTTCCTTAAACTAAGAGATGAGATCATTACGGACCATGAATTTAACGAGGACGTAGAGTGCTTTCTTCGTTTCCTGTAGTAAGAACGGCGACTGGGCAAACGACAAAAAAAAGGCGATTCGGAGAAAAGAGATGATAGATGAGTGTACAAATCATTTCATCTACTACCTTCCACTTTGTTCTACTTTGTCTGCTTTTATTACTGCCAAGTAGATTTGTAACTGAAAATTCCCACTTTCCATTACTTCATCTTTCTCGCCGAATATCTGAACAATGTTGGTGCACATTATATTGGAAAATGTCTAACCACAGTAATTTGACCTTGCGCGTGACTGCTCAATCAAGAGCAGGCTACCACTAGCTGACACTAACACCTCAGTATCTTACGCCGCTCATTTTCACTTCCAGCTCCAATGTATCTCGCAAGGTATATATTTGCTTTTTGGAGAGCGCTTCTAAGAATAGCAGTCTCGACTCTGTAAGCATTTAGTAGCGCGGCGATGCTCACAAACCATAGATAGCAAGTCTGGCTACTACTAGCAACGAAAGTTGCCCAAGTGACCGAAACTAATTAGGCATGATTACGCTTTATTAGTGGGAGATTCCTAACTTAAAATCTTGAGCGTGAAAGCTTAGCCAGGCGGACGCAGAGCACGCTAGCATCAACATTTCTTCAATAATATTGGACGATGATAAGACTGGAATAAGATTCGTCGAATGACTCTTATTTGGATAATATCGGTGACTTGGTGGGGGGCTGAGGATGGATGAATGGCCAGAAGCCGTCGGACTAGCCGGAATAAGATATCCAAGATATGACAGCTCATCTTCGTGATCTACTTCGTACATCTTGGTGATATCCACGGCTTTAGTCTTTTTTTTTCTTTCCATTGGGACGGGCAGCAGACTTATACACCATAGCTATGGCCCGTGAAGTATATTGGGCCGGCAAACAACTTGATGAGACCTTCCAACTTGGGTCGCTCATGTGTCTTCCCACTACTGAGAGAGTCGTCTCTTGTTTTTTGCACCCCTTATGGGCCAACAACACCTTGAACATCTACTCTGTATCCACGTGGTGATCAACGACGAGCCAGAATGGGCACCAAGATGCTGACCCTGTGGGCCTGATTCTCGTTGGCTTACTTGTACGTCCCGCGCCTAGTGTGCGTACCCGCGGCGATCACGACTCTAACTCGTCAGAGCGGTTTTAACGTTGCTTTGGCTCTCTTTGCTGCATTTTGTAGGGCTAATGCCGCGACCGTTATCTGCCACTCCAATCTTGTCAAGGAATGCCGTACGGGAGGTGTGGGTCAGATTTGCCTCACCAAAGTGGCAATCTGAACTGAGACATACAGGCCGCACAATCCCACTTTGGCTATTTATGGCCCGTGCAAGGAAGATTTACAGTCGCTATTTATTACTAGGACATGGGGGGTCTGCTGCTTTGTAAATCCCTGAGCGGTGAATCTGGGTCATCTCATATTGGTGGGGCCGGGATAGCTTCAGTCAGATTCTACGGGAATACGTGTAAAGCCTCGTTTCTAGATTGGCTACAGATGACATGGGTCTATGAAGCATTTTCGACGACGAGTGTGCAGATGCGTTTAGACTCACTACACAGGTAATGATGCATAAAAGACCCTTCCAAAGTTCTTCTCTAGGGTACGAACGAAGTAACTGGAGTAGCATCTACGGAGTACATGCAACTACAATGCCTTTTTGTTTTTTGTGCCGATACCGTAGCAACGAGTCACCTGACACGACGCATTGCATTGCATGCTTTGCCCCCCCCATCAATGCCCAACGAGCCCAAATATCATCTCATCACGCTTTATTCTTTTGAGAATTCAATGCTCCGCAGCCTACAGGGAGCTGGTGCAGTCATCTGGTATTCCAAGTCTATTACCGCCGTAATAACGTTATCTCTCTATTTTCTATACTCCAAGTCCAAGCCATGGTCTATCAGCAAACAAGAACACAAATCCGGTCCATCATCTGGGAATAACTCTAATGACTGTAGAAAATCTAACCCCATACTCTATCCGAATTTTACCGCCGTTTCTGCTGAAATATCTATTCCCTCCCGAGCCAATAAATAATCATGTACGAATCATTGCGCCCACTTGAGAGCTCCAGGTGACGTCTCATCGGCCACCACGTACTTGCACTTTGAGAAGTTGGTCCAGAGCTGTCCAATGAAGGATCGCTCGTCGCGATAGTACAGATCGCCGAGCACAGGCTTAATTGCCTCAGTTGCCTCTCCAGCATAGTAGAAAGGAATGCGACTGAAGGGGAAAACAAATTAGTCAGTAACTTGCAGCCAGCCTTGGGGATTTGATGGCTAACATACGGGAAAAGATGGTGAACAACGTGATGCTCAATAATGCAGTGGAACAGGTGGCGGCCAACGAAGCCGAACTCTCTGTCGACAGTGGCCAGAGCACCCTTGACAAATGTCCAGTTCTCAGCGTCATAGTGCGGCACCTCCATGTGGGTGTGGTGCAGATAAGTGATGGCGACTAAAAAAGGGCAATCTCGTTAGCTATACCGCTCGACAGTGATTGCGTTCAATTGCACTGAGGACTTACCCAGCCAGTGGTGGACCCAGAAGTAAGGCTGCGCATACGCCAGCAGCACGGTGCTCATTCCCACGACGCCAGAGAGCTTGTATAAAGCAAAGAGCATTGCGCAGATACCAACGTCAGACAGAAAAATGAAAGGTGCTTCACTGCGACGGAACACGGCACTGCTTGGCCCGAAGTGGCTCTTGCCCAGGATGTTGGACGCGGGCCTCTGGAGACTGCCTGTGCCAGCTGAGATGTTGAAGGTGAGATACATCTGCCATCCGAGAAGCTGGTGCGAGAGCAGTGAGATCAGCTGGTAGATGGGGGTGTCCTCAAACATCTCAAAGGCAGACAGGATGCGCTGGGCATAATCGGACTTGGTCCTTGGCACAAAGGCCATGTCCTTCTCCATGTGGCCGGTGTACATGTGGTGACGGTGATGAGAGAACTTCCATGAGTAGTACGGGACCAGCAGAGTAGAGTGAGACAAAAAGCCGACAACGTGGTTGAGTGAAGCGTGCTTGGAGAAGGCGCCGTGGCCAGCCTCGTGGCCTAGGATCCAAAGGCCAGTGCTGACGAGGCCCTGAACGAAGCCATAGACAATCCAGGCGAAGGTCCTGACGGTGGAATCCTCAATGGTGGGAATGTAAGTAATGGCGGCCCAGCCAAGGGCACCAATCATGGCAACATCGCGCACCAGATAGGCCATGGAGATGGCTACCGATGGCTCAAAACAGTGCTTGGGGATAGCATTCCGAATGGTGTTGATATCCGGGAAGCGACTGGCCTCCTCTGGCAGCGTGCTAAATCTGGAGTCAGCAAATCAACGAGACTTTTTTTTCCCTCTTTTTTTTTTGTTGGGACATGATGAGGCCACTGACATTGAGGCCACAGCGGCGCCTCTCTTGGTTACGGTGGTGGTGGTAGCCATCTTGAAGTGAAGGGACCTAGCCAGCAACTCAATGCGAGAAAATTGAGATGCCTGAAGCCTACTTTTCAAGAGAGCTGTGAAGTTTCTTTTTAAGGCCACCTAGTACCCAGCTTAAGGCAGAAAAAAAGGACGAGGGAGATCCATAGTCGGGCACGGCATCAAATTTTCCACTCTCCTTGGCCATCTGGTCCAGTTTTTGTGTGGTCTCCTCTCCTTATCTGGCTATCGACTTCTCTGCGGCGATAACAGGCGTGACTCGCGCCGTGGCGGCGATTTCGCGGGTGGCCAGAGGTACTCGCCGCTAAGAACCAGCGTCTTCCTCGAGCGCCAGACCGCTTAGAGTTGTTTGCCAAAGTGAGCTAATTATAACTGGAAATGAGATCTCGTACGAAGCGAGCTGGCCTTTTCTTTACCGCTCAGGAGCAAGGGCCTCTGGTTGGCCAACGCCGAGCCTCAACTCGCCAAGATCAACGCTGGAACCCACTACCAATGCACGTGTCGGCGGCCTAAGCATTTTGGGGCGTTTTGGAGAACTATTGTCTAGGGGACCAGAAGGGTCCTAAGGAGGCCAAAGGAGGCCACAGGAGGCTAAAGGGGCCGCTACGTGTATTGACCTATGGCTTCAAAACTTCTCTTGCGGGGCCATTCGGGGACCCCTGGATTTAGTCTGTTTTGGGGCTGGACTCAAAAACAGGGGCCTGCAATCGGAGCGGGGGCCTCTAATCGGGAAGTTGAGATAACGAGTTTTTTCTCTGCAGAATTCTCACATGTCTCGCGTCTCTTGTCCACCTCATCATTTGCAATTGTTGAGTATCTCAGCACATACGACCATAGGTAGTGGAGAATTCGGGGTCCCGTCTGCTCCCCCATAGACAAGCCACTAACCGGCAGATTAGTAGTTGGGTGGGTGACCACCAGCGAACACCGGCTGTTGTATGTTTTTTAGGTGTCTTTTTTTGCCCCAACTGCCGCTTTATGACACCTGTATAGGTAGGCAGCTATACGGGAGCAACTCACTGCTGTGACTCTTGTTAAGTTGTTCATTGGGATTTATTCATGTCCTCATCATGCATTGCTTAACTGGCAGGTAGGTATTGCGTTCAGTTTGTGACACTGCGAGTTTCGCTCAGGACATAATAAACTACCTACTGCTCCATACCTCAACATAGGCTGGCAGGCCTATACCCTATTGAGCATCGCACTAAAAACACAATAGCTGCACATTAGCACAAAGCAGCAGCGCCACCATTCCAGCATATAAAATAATGAGTCCGATTCAATAGGATATTCTTTCTCAGTCAACCACGACAGCCCTACAAAAACAATAAGATCTCAAAGTGATTACGTTTATTTTGCAGTTATTCTCATTTATAGCCCCCCTAAACTCACCGTTGCCACTGTCACATGTCGCTGCACTTTCGCTGCACTGTCACATGCCAATGATGCCATTCACTTTCTCAACACTATTCTCGTTTTACTCCCAATGATGTGGCATGGGGTACCTCAATACGAATGAGTATCCACTTCGTTTTGACTGCGTTTTATCCACGCCATGTTGGAATGGCCGGTTCCCCCTTGTTTTAATTTATGCAATTGCGTATTTGCTTTAATCTTCAATCAACGGCTAGCGCTCAAGAGGAAGATGGCACCCAATCCTTAAGGATTCCAAGTCACAATTACAACGGCCAAAGGGTCACAGCCTTCGCTCTGTTATAACCTGACTTGCTTATAATAACAGTCACATACGACCATATCCATTGGAATATACGGGATCCCGTCCGCTCTCCCAGAGTCAAACCAATGAGAGGCAGATTAGTAGTCAGGTGGGTGACCACTGGCGAACACCGGCTGTTGTATGTTTTTTGACCTTTTTAATACTTGGAAAGCGTAGTTCATCATTCTTTTTCTGCTAGTGACTGGTGGCCAGTTTTGTCTCGACGTTGACTTCGTCAGAGGAAGTAGTTGCCATAGCAGCTGCAGAACCACATGTGCGACGACAAAATGTTGAAGATAGAAGCAGAGCGCATGAATGCTCTCAAGGAGATCGATAAGTCGTCATCATTCAGATAGAGTAAGGTTATCGCTCGTGTCGCGTAAGAAAGGGTTGCATACAGTGTAATCTCGTGAGAATAGCGGCATGCGAATGGCATGCTGGCTGGTAAGACGCCAGGCATCAAACATGCTTAACAAATTGAAAAGTCACAATGCTTACACCCACTCCTATTTCAGGCCCTCAGGCTCATGTAACGTTGGCTATGTTATGAATCATAGAATTATATTATAAGATTATATTATATACAATCACCTGTCTCATCACAGCACCTGTCTCATCACAGCCGCACACTTATCCAGAAACGCTCAGAGACTGGTTCTTCCATCCAACTTCTGTGTCTGAAGAGGAGTTTTTTATTCAGATTCGTTCAGGTAATAAATTACTGTTTGCATGAGCTGGCTTAGGTGATTTTGTAACATTAAAGAACGAAGACGCTATTTCCACCATCTGATTGCGAGCAACATCAATCATTACTCATGCAAGTTGTTGCACTCGTTGCCGTACTTGCATTTCCGATCCGGTAAAATTTACATTTCTTCTGTTTCTTTTCCTCAGAAGCAGTGTAATAATCTGGTATTGGTGTTGCTGTCACTGTTCACCAGTTTCTAGAGGTTGCTTTGATCGATTCGTATGTGATAGGGTAGAGCTCTGAAAGCGATTATATCACCGCCGCAACCACAACAACTTATAACAAAGATCTAAAAAAGAAAAAAAACATACAACAGCCGGTGTTCGCTGGTGGTCACCCACCCAACTACTAATCTGCCGGTTAGTGGCTTGTCTATGGGGGAGCAGACGGGACCCCGAATTCTCCACTACCTATGGTCGTATGTGCTTGGTGATGGCTTCAATCAACTCATAACCTAGAGACTGAATTGCTTGATTCAGCGCATATTCATGATTACAGCCGGATCAGCTGGGGTCGCCGGAAATTTTGCATGATCCACGTCTCTTATTACCTTTAGTACTTTCACCAAATTACGTTGTAAACTTCATGCCCCCCACTTGCTCAAACAAATATTGGCTCTCAATATATCTTCTCGCGTCAAAGGGACCAGGAGATGAAAACCTGCGCTTCAGCCTCCATATCCTTTTCTCTCTCTATTAAGAAGAGCGTGGCTGAGAGGCGGGGAGAGGCACAAGGCCCACGCAGGTCATATCTGAAGCTATTCTTCCTGTAACCCAAGTCTTATGGGGTGAGCTTCAATTAAGAATTTTTATAGAAAGCTACTTTCATATCACTTCCACTTGTGTAGTGCCAATTAACAGGACAATCGACCACGCATGCGTTCTTAGTCAAATACCCGCGCAACCGATCTTTCCAGCGCAGTCCATACTAGGGTTGCCTCAGACACTCTCAGGCCTTAAGTATTTCTAGTACATGTAGTTGGTCAAACCCCCCTTTGGTTTGCAGCGGCTCATATATACACCATTCGCTGGTAGGGATGCTGAAAGAGGTCCCAAGCAACGGTAGAGACGGTGAAAATAATCTTAAAGAATGCACACCCAAAATGAAAAGACTATAGACATTATAAGAGTCAAATTTTTATTGATGTTTAGTAATCTCTAAATACTGATCGTATTCCCTGTTGAAATGAATACAATCACATCTAATACAAAGATGCCGAATCTCAGGTTCCTGCCCTGAGCTTCTATAATCCATGTAGGTGCTGATTCCCAATTCCATCTCGTAGCTAACAGAGTAATCATCTCCAAAAACTAATTGTCCTCATCTCGAAAATATACGCCCATGACCGAGAGTAACTTAATTCGAATCCTCAGGAAGTAGCTCCTGCAATCTTGCCGCCAAGTCCCGAAGTGAGTTGCTCTGCGTGACATCGAAAATGCTGACGCCCGGAACTACGTTCAAAACGAGCCAGTTACGCAACTCTCCCGCGACTAGGGAGTCCACACCATAAGCTGTCAGGGGCATCTCTGGGTCAACTTCAGACACAGACATCCCAAAAATATCAGCTATTCGTTCCTTCAAAGCTTCAACCAAGAGGCCACGAGCAGCCTCGCTGGAGCTTTGAATAAGACGGTCCCTCAACGACTGTTGTGCTCCCTCATCAGAGCCATCAGCGCCACCGGGAAGCCATAATGATGCAAACCGAGGTTCAAAACGCCATTGCAAATCACCCGGAGTGGTCCAGGTCTTTATTCCAGTCACCATTTGGCCTTGATTTGGATGGAGTATTGCCAGTTGGATGAGGCTCAAAAGCTCAGGCAACTCCTGAGCACGGTAACCATTTCTATCCAATTTAGCACCAACATTAGTACGGGCGGCCACACCAACGTCTATGACACTTCCAATATTAATAGAGACAGCCGGTAAGCCCTTGTTGACTCTATTCCATGCGAGAGCGTCCTGATAAGATCCTGCTGCTGTATAGTTTGCCTGACCGCCGTTGCCCATAATACATGTCGCAGATGAGAGGATAAGTCAGAATCTCGGAAGAGCCCGTTAAGGTTTTCTGTTCCTTCGACCTTGGGATCCACCGCTGCATGCCATTTTTCTTGACTCATATTACTAAAGGTGGAGTCTTGCAAAACCACAGCCGACTGAATAACACCACGGATTGGTAGCTTTTTACGACATTCGCCGACGGCTTTCTCGAGACTTGCCTTGTCAGCCACATCACAGCTGCGGAAAACTGTTTGAGCTCCAGCTTCGAGAAGTTCTGCAGCAAATACTGGTGCATCCTCTTGCTCCTCTGCACGTCGCGACATCAGAATAAGATTCTTCGCTCCTTGTTGCGCCATCCAAAGAGCAATTTCTCGACCAATGCCGCTAAGTCCACCCACAATGAGGTACGAACCAAGAGGGCCAAACGGAGGCGGATTTTGAGATACAACCGTCTATAGAAACGTCAGTTTACGTGGAATTTAAAAATTTAGATAGAGAGAGAGAAGCCAGAACTGTTGGCACATACCTGTACTTGCTGGCCTTCATGAATGCGAACAACAAATTTACCAATGTGGCGACCACCTTGCAGTTTGCGGAACGCTTCTCGTAGATTGCTCAGTTCATAAAGCAAGACAGGAACCTGGTGTTTGATCTGCTCATTGGCGAACAACTCAACGACGTTCTTGAAGGAGTTGAAAAGCGCTTTGCCGTTGTAAATTCCTAGCTTTACAAGATCCATAGCGATATAGGCCGTCGAATTGCTAAAGTTTCTCATACCCAAGCTTTTATTGCCCTGAGAATCTTGTTTCCCCAGTTCAATAAAACGCCCCAGAGTAGCAACGCAGTCCCAGCTTGCTTGCAGTAACGGGCCAGCCAAAGAATTGAGGACAACGTCCACGCCCCTTCCTCCTGTGGCTCGCATAACATCGTCAGCAAACGACACATCTCGGCTAGAAAACATGTGATCGCGTGAGATGCCATATTCCTTGGCAAGAAATTCTCGCTTCTCTTCAGAGCCAACGGTGACAAAGATTTCGGCTTTCAAGTATTTCGCTATTGTGATAGCAGCTTGTCCTACTCCACCAGCAGCAGAATGGATCAGCACGGTTTCTCCAGCTTGCAGGTCTCCGAGTTTAACCAAAGCGTGGTATGCAGTTCCAAAGATTATGGGCACAGAAGCTGCCGTCTCCAGCGTCATATTGCTTGGAATGGGCATCACACTATGCCATGGCGTTCGGACTTTGTTGGCCCAGTGTCCAGCTTGCATAAGTGCGCAAACTCGATCACCAACTTTGAGGTTGTTTGGAACTTGAGATCCAACCCGACTTACATATCCCGCGCACTCGAATCCCATCCATTTTTCTTGCATTTGGTCCATTGCCACAAGAACATCTCGGAAATTAAGACCAAATGCATGTGGCGTGATCTCAACCATTTCTTCTGTCCATGTACCAGACTGCCAAAGAGGCTCGTCTTCCTTAAAGACAAGACTGTCCAATAGACCAGGGCTTGCGACTTCTAAGTATGTGTATGGGCCGGAGAATGAAAATTCTTTGAGCTGTGGTGGATTCCTGCCTTGCAATCTCCCAAATTGTTCGTTTATCGCTCGATTTACAACAAGTCGGTGAATGTTTAGCTGGCCTGATCGAACCGAAAACTCATACTCGCGGCGCTCCCGGTTATCAGAGCCCAAAGCGTAGCGGAACGTGTCGCTGATTACTTGAATGGCTGATGGGTTCCAGCATCCTTCTTGCGGATCTAGCTCAACAGTGACATATGTCTTTGACGCATCTTATAGTCTGAGGGTTCGCAAAAAACCGACACTCATCGCAGCTTCTGCCTCGTCATCATCTCCAGCAGCGCTATGCGATACCCATAATACATTGTCGGCCTCCAGCATCGCTGTCTAAAGCATAACGAAGCTCTCTGGGCTTATATTAGATAGAAACTTGTCCTTGCTCTGTACCCAAATGATACCAGTCTTATTCTGCAGCGACGACTTCCCGAGCTCAGCAACAGACACCACTGTGCCTGTGCTGTTGTGAAGCAACTGGCTAAGTTGATCCAATGCTTTTTGCGGTGCTGCGTGATGAGAATTGGGCAGCTGGATTAAGACAGTCTCTTTGGGATAAGTAATAGAAGTTCCAGGATAAGAGTTGTCAGCTGCTGTAACTGCCATGAACGAATACGTGGACCCATCAATGTTTTCTGAGTCGTGTAGTACAACTTCAGGACTGTTAAAGCCATGCTCAGTTAATACCGACTCCCAAGATTTTGTATCCAGCAGAGGCGATGCCTGACGTTCTTTCTCCTCGCTAGACCACCAACTTGGAAGTAACCCAAAGGCGAGGGACTGTTCCAGATGTGTTGTTGTCGTCTCTAGTATCAATGCCATTCCTCCGGTCTTCACGAGCTGTCGAAGGTTCGTGACACTCTTGCTGATATTTGCAGTGTTGTGAAGCACATTTGAAGCGATAACCAAGTCATAACTTTCAGCTGCAACGCCTTGCTCGGTAGGACTTCGTTCAATATCGAGCTCTAGATACCGTATTTGGCTTCCAAATGACTCAAATCGCCTCTCAGCATCCAAGAGCGAGCTGGTGGAAGCGTCTGTATAGTCATATCTCTGAGCTGATAATGTCTCTGGATTTCCTTGCGAGAGACCTTCAATAACTGAAGCAGAAACTGTTCCAACACCGGCACCAACTTCCAAGATTCGGGCACGAGGATATTTGTGAGCGAAAAGGCTAATGTACGCCTTCAATTTCTCCAGAATCGAGCCGTACTGCGGCGTGTTCGCAGAATACGTTTGTAGTAGTTGAGCTAGAAGTAAATCATCTTCTGGATTTGTTTTGCTCTCGAGAAACCCAGTCAATTTATCTGACAAGAGGGCGAATAGTTGGCCATTTGGATTGCCGGTGAAGAACTTCTGGTAAATATCTCTTTTCTTTCCTTCATCATGAATAGCGGGAGAACTGTAGAGCTCTTTATTGCGCCGGCGCAGCAAAGACACCAGCTTGCGATGGTGGTCCTGCAAATTCGGCTTATCTTTATCCAATTGTTCCAAGGTATCATGGATGATATTGACTACTACTTGTTGCGACTCTTCGAGCGAGTTTGCGCCACCTCCATTTCTTTCTTTATTCTGAAAATCTTTTGTAGATAGCACTGAAATATCTGGTTTCCAGACGGGCTGTAGCACTGCCGTGTTATCCACTTGATCTGATACCTGTGTAGGCTTGTGAATCAGAGACTTGACTCTTAAGCCATCAGACTTCATGACTAGTCTTTCTTCCGAGCCATTAAGCTCAAACAGAGACACAGAAACTTCAAAGCCCTGTTGACTAATGTGAGAAAGTGATGCGACAGCCTTCAGTTTTGCCCCGGGTTTCTGATTGGTGTTAGAACTTAGATACATTCTCTGAGCGAACTCGGGGAGGCAGATGCCCATTTTGTCCAAAACTGAACCAGCCATAGTGCCCCAAGCAATTTGAAAGCAGGCATCCATCGTTGTAGGATGAATGAAATACGAAGATTCATACGGAACTGGCATGAAACCGATAGTGTCGGCTATTGTCAGTGTTGCAACTACACTACCGCCGCCAAAATCGATGGACGAGACGTTTTGAAAACTTGGTCCTAGAGTCGGGCCTCCGCGGGAAATGCGATCGTAGAAAATATCCATATCAAGAGAAGTCAAATTGGACTCAGGAACCACAGTAGGGCTCTCTGGCTTACCACTGGCTATGCCAACTTTCCCCTTGCAATGCCCAATCCATTTACCATCTCTGCCTCTGGAAAAGATGGAGAATTCTTTATATCTGATGGCCTCCAATACTTGTGAGCTTTGATTGCGAAGTACCACCTGTACTTCTACTCCGTCATCTGATGTTGGGACAACTAGGGCAGTGTACAAGTCGACATCGTAAAGCATATACCCTCCGAATGACTGCTCTTGCGGTGAAGCAATCTGGTGCATGGCTTCTATTGCCATGGTTGCCAAACCTGCACCGGGGAATAAAATCTGTGTTTGTAAGGTATGGTCTTGCAGCCACGGAAGGTCGGAAATACGAATTACGTTTCTCCATATGTATGAGTCGGAGTTCAATCCGGGGACCCTCACTCCCAAGAGGTCATGGGGAGGAATCCTCCCCTGTAGAGATTCTGTGACTGCAGCTGGCTCAACCCAGTACTTTGCCGAATGGTTCCACGGATATGCTGGAAGATCATTGATAACCTGTAAATTCTTTCTAGGATTGGGAAAGTTAACAGCCTCAAAGTCGACAGGATATCCTTGGCAGAAGAGCCGGCTTGCAAGGCTTCCCATGGTGCGAACAGCGTCTTCTCCTCGTTTCAGAGAAGGTCCATTTGTTGCTGCACATTCTTTGAAAGCGGATTGAGACAGAATCTGGCGAATTTGTCCTTGAAGAGCTCCATGCGGCCCGATCTCTATGATAGCATCGACAGTAAATTGAGTGCCTCCAGCTTTCTCAAACTCATCCGAGATAAGCATGTCTTTCAGAGCATCTTCAAATTGAACACACTGGACCATGTTCTGAACCCAATGCGACGGATCACTCAAGTACTTCTTCTCGCTATTCTCAACACGTCTTCCGGTGACAGGAGATGAGAAAATAATATTTGACTCTGGCAGAGTCGGCTTCTGTAGGTGTTTATCTAGTCTCTGGTGATATTCCTGGGCCAAGGAATCCATATGGATAGAATGATATGCTGCTGGAACTTTTAGTCGCCGGAAGAATACTCCTTCAGCTTTTGCTCGAGCTTCTAGCTCAGCTAGAGCAGATACATCTCCAGAGATGGTCATGCTAATGTGGCTGTTAACGCACCCAATCACGGTCGTTCCAGAACTTGTATCTCGGAGGTATTCCAGAGCAATCTCTTTGCTAGTGGCGAGTGCAGCCATGCCACCTCCAAGTCGACCGGAGTCCACAAACTCGGCAGTGATATGGCCTCGAACATACGCAATCGTGATAGCATCCTCAAAAGTAAGGATTTGAGCTGCATATGCTGCAGAAATCTCGCCACTGGAGTGACCTGTCGTAGCATTGGGAACTACACCCCACGATTCAAGGAGTCGAACTAACGCCAGTTGTATAATGACTGATAGAGGAAAGCTGAGCTGCGGTTTTGAGACTTGACTCAACTCTGCATCTCGGGATAGCTCCTCTATAATTCATGCTGTCAGCTTCCAAATGCATTTTAACTGGTGGTTAAGAGAAAGTTGAGCATATATCAGACGTGCATGTAACGCAAACAACTTACCAATGACGCTCCACTTAGCACCCAGTGATTTTACGTGCTTATCTGCGTCTTCCAGCGCTTTACGAAATACGGGGTATGCTGCAATCAACTCCCGGCCCATGGCATGCCACTGAGCACCTTGCCCTGTGAAGACAAAGCCAAGTCGGGGTACCCTTGCCAAGCTAGCCTGCACCGGATGAAGACTGGAGTCTCCGAGTGCGGTACGGAGTTCATCGATGGATTGGGCTGAAACAGCTGCCCTCCAACCAAAGTGTGAGCGTCGTTGGGTAAGTGTGTAAGCTAAGTCAGAGAGGCGCTCTTGAGAGCAGCCAGATTCCAGATAACTTTCTAGCTGTTTTATCGACTCTCGAGCTCCCTTTTCTTCCTTGGCACTTATAGTAAAGAGGAGGCAGTCAAGGCTCGGCGACGACCAATTCGCAGTAACGCCATTCGATACAGCTCCATTTTGCTTAGTGGGTAAGTGATACCTAGCATCTTCGATGATAGCATGTGTGTTGGTGCCTCCAGCTCCAAAGTTACTGATAGACACTCTTCGAAGGCTATGCGCTGGCCATGGCGTCAATTCTGTCGGAATCTGCAACATCAGTGAGTATAGCTATTTCGTTCGTAGGAAACTGTTAATAACCTTGATGTTAAGCCCCTCGAAATCTATTTTAGCATTGGGGTTGGTAAATAAGGCATGCGGCGGGATACAACCCCTTTCCAGCATCTGCACAACTTTGATGATGGCAGCAAGACCACTCGTTGATCCCGTATGCCCGACATTTGCTTTGACGGATCCTATATATAATGGCTCTTTGGCTGAACGACCCTTCCCGATAGTGTTTCCAAGAGCGCGAGCTTCTGTTGTGTCTCCCGCAACTGTACCTGTACCGTGGCTTTCTACATATGCCGTATCTTTTGGATTTAAACCTGCTCTTTCATAACAAGCTCTTATCAAGTTCTCTTGAGCCTCTTGTGAAGGAGAAGTAATGGTTGGCGTTTTACCGTCTTGATTTGATCCTGTTTCTCGAATTACCGCACGAATAGGATCACCATCTCGCAAAGCGGCGTCAAGAGGCTTTAGTACGATAGAGGCAATACCCTCACCGCGACCATAGCCTTCGGCACGACTATCAAAACCGAAGGATTTGCCCGAAGCACCGGTAAGGCTATCGAGTATGTCGAGTTAGTACATGATTTTAGTCAAGAGCCTCGACTTTCTAATTCCATGGGCTATGCTTTGATTCACTTACCCTAAATTGGACAATCCTAGCGATGATGACGGAAATAAAATGAGGTTGGTTCCGCCGACAACAGACATGGTAGCATCGCCGCATCGGATGCTTTGGCAAGCCAGATGAAGTGCTATCATGGCTGTAGAGCAAGCTGTATCAACAGCTACGCTAGGACCTTGAAGATCAAAGAAATGGGAAAGTCGATTTGCTACCAACGAAGACGAGTTTCCAGTTAGAAAGTATCGGGGCAAGTTATCAATATCTTGCACCAGCATATCGTTGTAGTCGTGGAACATAGCTCCGGCGAAGACAGACGTAGAAGTACCAGCAACCTTTTCCAGAGGCAGTCCAGCTGACTCAAAGGCTTCAAATGTGGTCTCATAGAGCATACGAATTTGCGGATCCATAGCCTGTAATGTTAGCCCTTCGCTCAAAGTGCGTATTAAGGAAGCACGTACTTTGGCCATGTCTGCAGGGAGACTGAAAAACGACGTATCAAAGCACGAGACATCTTCGTTTAGAAAGTGTCCACCCTGACTATGTGCCTGAACAGGCCGAAGTTATAGGCATACGGTTAGCGTTCAGTCGAAGCTAGAATAGCAAGGTGACCGTAGCAAGAGGGTTATCAACATACGGTTCCAAGATTTTCAGGCCGAGGGTGATAGAAAGAATCTCCATTTGACCTATTTGGAGGGATTTTACACCAAGTATTTTGAGCCGCTGCACATAATTCCCAAAGACGAGAAGGACTGCTGGCATCGCCGGGGAAGCGGCAAGCCATGCCAATTATGGCGATTGGCATCTTCTCTGCGGGTGTAGACGACATGATGGTAATTTCTCTATAACAAAGGATTTCAGGGCGTGCCAGATGATGACTTGGCTGAATTGACAACCAACGGAGCCATGAAAGGCTATATATATATATAGGACCATGGTATGAGGTATAGTTAGCTAGTGGTAGTAGAATAGGGATTCTCGATAGATACCGTTTTACGTCGCAATATGCATTGTAGCTGTTGATCCTTCGTGGATAAGTTAGAGCTTCGCTAAGACGTTGCACTTCCTTTGGTGGTTCTCGTGGAGTAATCGGACCGGAGGCGGCTCGACCGCTACCCTAATCAGTCATTGCCCCTGATTTGTCATTTGAAGAAACATGAAACTACTGGGGAGACTAAATTCAAGATAGCAAATTAATGAATCGGTATGATAACCTATTTTCTTCGCATCCTTTTCCCATTCTAGCTATTAATTGATAGTACGAAAAGGAAACGTAATAACTTAACCATATGAAGATTTTTTAATCATTTCAAAACAATGGGCATGGGTGTTGGAACAGACCACAGCCACTCTGGAGATATTGACAGGGATATCGGAAGAGAACAACGGTACGGAGTAAAGAGAGTGAGATCCTTCCTATAAGATGCGTATACAAAACTAGAAGGCTACTGTAGGATACAAGTTGGCCCTAATCTTACCAAACAGACTGTTTTCCTTAAGCAGTAATATTTTTTCAAGTAGCCATCTATTCCAGTTATCAGAATTTGATTTGCGTTGTAATCTCCACCAGCGGCTGCGATAATCAGCACTAGGTATTATTTCTCTCGAGACCTTGGTAAATATATAAGATGAGACCACAAGTAATGCCACATAGTAGATAGGATGAAAATCTTCCTTGGGGGTGCGCATCTAGAATTGACTGATTACTGTACGAAAAAAAACGGGCCCTCTACTCTTACCAAATGAGGCCAATGTCCTTATACAGTAATATCTAGTTCAATGATTATCTCTGTGCTAAATTCTTGATGTTAGACCTAGCTTGTATTAATACAGTAGTCCAATACATATATTTCATAGCATTTTGAAGTAGTGGCAACTGCTTCTTTGCGGACTGCTTCTTTATAAAGGATAGATAATTCAGGGCATCATTTATTAATACCGTATTTGTTAATACCAAAGACTGCAATCAAAAACACACTATATAAAATGTGTGATACAAAGCTTTCAGCTTACATTTACGATACTCTTTCTGTCTTTTATGACGATGCAACGATGTTCTTGATACTACAGAGTTTTACAAAAATTGGCTTAAAAAGAAAGGTCCGACTCTCGTTCTCTTTAATCAAGATCTATGCTGCCGAGTCGCTCTTCGGCTCTAGCCAGTGCTTTTCTTTACTGCTCAATCAGGTTACCTGCGGCTTGAATAGTATTGGTAGCAGAAATTATCTTGAGTTACTGGCTAAGATGAGGGATGCGACGCCGGCTAATGAATCTGGGTCTGTTACACCCGGATCAGGGTCCTTGAATCTGGGTTTTGCTACGCCTGGATTAGGGTCTTTGAATCAGGCCCTATAAGATTCTCGTAGCAACACTCTTGATTGAAGGAAGGAGATTAGGGATGCCGCGATGACTGATTAATTTCAGCGTCTAGGTCAGGGTTTTTGGATCTTGGCACCCTGGCTATGCTACCTGAATGTGGGGACCACTGTGTCCATTGTTCCTTCGGCTCAGTCCGCGGTCTCACATCACTACCCTATTGTGTTAAAGAACGTGCCAACGGTTAATTAGATGTAGTGAATCGGGGCATTAGAAAACGTCGTCAGTATGTCACTCGTATCTCGAGCCAATAACAGGCATTCGGCAGCTATTTGGACACATTTGATTACGAGCCCCAATTGAGGGGTTCATTCCATCTACATGTACGAACTGGTATTGATGAATATCATTTCTATTTATCCGCGTGATATCATATTTGCTCATGCCCTGCTTCCCAGTAGGTGCATGTGCTAATTCACGACTTTTTAGCAGCGAATCCGGAGTGCAATCGAAGTATCCACTGGAGATTGGTCTTATCTGTTGAGCCGTGGCATGGATTTCATGTCGCTGTCCAGCTGTCAGCCAGCTTCTGATGACGTCTTACCTGAGGAAATACTACTCTATTCTCTCCCGCAGTTCTTGCTTATACAGCTCTATCCCCCGTGATTCTTGCAATATACTTCCCTATTCCCTCCCGCACCCCCTACAAATACTACCTTATTCCCTCTCGTATTTCCAGACAGTACTACTCTACTCTTTCCGTAATTCCAGAAGGATTCTATAGGCGCTTACTTGCCGTAAGTCAGTCTCCATCACCCATTCAAGGTGGCTTAGCGGCGGCTCGGCTCGCATGCCCTTGTCACCCCACAGCTTCGGTACCTTATACATAATAACATGATCCCCTCCTCCTTCAGTGTATGGTGGGAGGCAATAAGTGTGAACTTCCGATACTATCCGTTCTATCTGTATAAGATGCCTTTTACACTGCTACCTTTGGCTGAAAGAATGTCGCTGTATTATCTCTACAAGAGTCTAAGGACACACCACAGGTATCTGTCAAGCATGACCGATACGATTAATTAAATATAAATAACGTGGTGGCTCATATTTGTTCCTGCATATAGTTTAACATATATCTTATCTATTGCGCTGTTTTGTTATATATTTAGTTGGAATCGCTGCGTCTATTTCGGAGGTGCTTGCTAATGGCCACATACTTGTAGCTACATAATAATGGATATTCGTTGTAATGGCGTATTGAGCCCTGTACAGTATTGTGAGTTATCTGCAGGAAGCGACAGTCTAGAATATATTTAATCCCTAAAGATGAAAATTGGGTTATTGACTTTCAAAATGTCAAACGCTCCGACTATATGAATCACTTCTTACTTCGTGTTTGCATGTTACTTCAATGTTACGTGGGGGTATACGGCTGACATTATGTACTATATTGAGCGGAGACGGCAAATAGTTTCATCGTACGATATGGTGATAGCTTTGAGTATACGGATCACTAGTCTGTAATACGTAATAGCAATATTCTTTAATTCTCATTGAATGTGTAGACATTTTATGTTGTGCATAAAGAGAATACGTAAACTATTACTGCGCTCGTATGATAACCTCTGACACCTTTGCCAGGAGACATCGCGTCGCAAATCATAATTTATATATTCTCAAGACAGTTTCCTAGAATTTTCGAGGAAGCAAATGGAAATAGTAGAAAAAGAAAGCGATCATAATTTTACAGGAGAAGAAGCTCCAACTCTCGACTTGCGCTTTAGGGTGGCATGGACTACCTAGATTGGTAGGTAAGCTTGAGCAGCGTAACTAACGAGATCGACATGTGCTATTATGGAGTACGTTTTTAAATGAAGTAGTCTTGGATTGGAAAATAAGCTAAAGTCGTTGCGAAAACCAGGGTGGCCGAGTGGTCTAAGGCGATGGTTTTAAGTTATCTACTTCTTAAATCACCATTATCGAGAGATGCCAGGGTTCGAACCCCTGTCCTGGTAGCAATTATTTTTTTGCCATAACTTGTATTTTGTTTATTATAGAAGAATAGTAAGTATACTATATTTATTACTGTGTATTTTTTGTATCTTTTTTCCTCATCCAATTCAATTATTTCTAATGCGCACATCGCCACTAGTGCTGTGGAAATGCCCAACGCATTTATTTATTTATTTACAAATTGTTGCATAGCGTGCCAATAACCTTCCTCCCTCCTGCCATTTTTTATCACGCATGATTGATTGAACGCCTCCAAATTCACCGCAACTTTTTCTTCTTTGCGTTATCTAAAAAGTATATATATCTTGCCATGCATTCGCTTAGCATGACTCTGTTTATAAGCTTGATACCAGCCTCTCCGCTGATCTTACTTATTTAGAAAGTAGGCTAACCACTGCACTGTGTCCATTTCGCAAGGCAAGATCCAATGGCGTCCGACTGTGAAGATCCGCAATCTTTGTATCAGCTCCATATTCAAGAAAAAGTCTCACTATCTTGAACTTCCCACGTCTTGAAGCCGTATGTAATGGCGTCTGACCGTATTTATTGGTAATTGCTATGTCAGCACCATATTGAAGAAGGAGCCTAGCAGCCCTAAAGTGCCCATAATATGAGGTCAAATTTAACGGCGTGTTGCCTTCTTTATCCTGAGAATTAGTCTCGATGTCGTTTTGGTCAAGGAGTATTTGAACTATTTGTATATGACCGTCTGCTAAGGCATAATGTAATGGCGTCCAGCCTTGACTATTTTTAGAATTGATGTTGATGTCTTCTTGGTTAAGGAGCAACTGAGCAATCTGCAAGCATCCATGGTTTAAGGATGCATGTAATGGCGTGAGTCCTTCTTCGTTCTCCAAATTGATTTCAATACCATTTTGGCTAAGGAGTACTTGGACTATTTGTATATGACCTTTCATCGAGGCAGCATGCAATGGCGTCCAGCCATGATTGTCTTTAGAATTGATTTCGATATCTTTTTGGGCAAGGAGTAATCGTACAATCTGTAGGTATCCATAATGTGAGGCTAAATATAATGGTGCTTCCCCTTTATAATTGTTAGAGTTGATGTTAGTGTTGTATTGGCTAAGGAGCAGTTGAACTATCTGGGAGTGTCCCATAGCTGAAGCCGCATGTAATGGAGCCCAACCGTAAATATCCTTCGAATTGATATCGATATTCTTGTGGCTAAGTAGCAGTTGAACTATGCATGAGTGTCCAAGAGTTGATGCTATATTTAATGGCGTGTAGCCTTCATTGTCCTTGGAGTTAACGTCAATCTTGTCTTGGGCGAGAAGTAGTTCAACTATCTCCGGCATATCTCTCTCGGCAGCAAGGAATAACAGAGTTCTTCTCATCTTATTCTTGGCATTGATGTCCTGAACACCTTTGGCGAGAATCAGCCTAGCCATCACTTCATCGCCACTCCTAATTGCCGATAGTAGCGGAGTGCGCCCGTCGATGTCTCCTGCACTGAAGTCAATCCCCTCTACGGCGAGAAGTATTTCAGTTACTTCCTCGTATCCAAAATCAACGGCGCATAAGAGCGGCGTCTGGCCTGAATTGTCTTTCAGGTTGACATCAATATCATCATGGGTGAGTAATAGTTTAACGATTGATTCAAAGGCGTTTGCAGTTGCATACCATAGAGCCGTCCGACCATCATCATCCTGTGAATTAACGTCGACACTCTCTAGGGCAAGTAGTTGCTCGATAATTCCTTCATGTCCCTTCTCTGCCGCCATTGACAAGGCAGCTCGACCGTCCTTGTTCTCCACATTAATGTCAACATTTTTCGCCAGCAGTAGCTTAACCATCTCTTCAAGCCCATTTTGAGCTGCCAATAGTAGTGGCGTTTGACCTCCATTGTCTTGAGCATTTGGATCGACATTTTCTTCATTTAGCAACAGTTTCGTGACTTCCATATGACCTCTTAATACCGCAATGAAAAGTGGTGTTCGTCGAAGCGCATCCATTGCGTTGATGTCGGTATCATCTTTTCTAAGCAGCAGTTCCACAATAGCCTTATGCCCATTTTCAGCCGCACTAAAGAGCGGCGTTCGATGGTCATTGTCTCTGATATTTATATCAACGCCATTCATAGCAAGTAGAAAGCTGGCTGCCTCTTCATTGCCAATCTCAGCAATGCATGCGAACAGTGATTTACCAAATTTGTCTCTGGAGTTGATTTTGGCGCCATAGTCGGTAAGAAGGTGGACTAGCTTCCTATTTTCGTCATTGACATACCATAATGATGTCCGCCCCATAGCATCCTTCGAGTTGACATTAATTTGGTCAGAGTTAAGCAATAGCTTTATGATCGGTATATTTCCTTTGTGAATCGCATGCATTAGCGGTGTCTGGCCGCGACGGTCCTTTATGTTAACGTTGATGCTCTTTTTGCAAAGCAATAACTGTGTTATGTCCTCATCTTCATTTATTACTGCAACTGACAGTGACGTACGGCCCCAGCGGTCTTTGGCATTGACATCGACAGTTTCATCTTCAGCAAGGAGCATCCGAACGATCGCCATGTCCATTTCCTGAGTCGCCCATATTAGCGGAGTCTGGCCACGCCTGTTCCGACTGTTAAATTGGACGCCTTTATGGGCCACAAGTATCTTGGCCACCACTTTGTCTCTACGCATGATCGCAGACCATAAGGGAGTGAGGCCATTTGCGTCCTTGGTGTTGATGTCAATATCGTTTCTAGCTACTAGTAGCTCAATAATGTCCTCGCAATTTGTTTTTTTGACGGAGAATGCATTTTCGTCTAGACGAATCCGATGCTTGTCTGGATGTGGTGAAAGTTCATCACTGTTCATATGCGTGCCAGACCCCCCACTGCCTTCCTCACTTGAGTAAATGGTTCTTTGGCGGTTGTATATGACAAGCGAGAGTTGCGCTGATTCTTGGGCGCTCTCGCTCTCGTCAGAATCTTCATCTTCTGTCCATCCTGAGTACTTGCTTATTCGATGAGAACGCACAGCCAGTAAGAGCGGTGTGAGACCACTGTGGTCTTTGGCGTTAATGTCAGTATTCTCTTCGTCTAACAACAGCCTAAGTACTGGCAAGCTCTGGGATTGAACAGCACACCATAGCGGCGTCTGGCCTGAGGTATTTTTGGTAT
Source organism: Trichoderma polysporum (assembly GCA_030278935.1). Classification (NCBI taxonomy): domain Eukaryota; kingdom Fungi; phylum Ascomycota; class Sordariomycetes; order Hypocreales; family Hypocreaceae; genus Trichoderma; species Trichoderma polysporum. The sequence continues at coordinate 120,759 of JARFTM010000060.1, read as the reverse complement.
TGACCTCAACGCTACTATTGGCAAGAAGAAGTCTAGTTAACTCCTCCTTCCTATTTTTCGCAGCCCATGATAGCAATGTCTGGCCATCAGTAAGATCCTTTGCGTTGAGATCGACACCTTTTTTAGAAATAAGAAGCTGAAAAATCCGCATGTTTCCCTCTGCGGCAGCCTTCTTTAGGAGCTCCTGGCTGACAAAATTTCGATCATTGGCGCTGTCTTTAAGTAATAATAACTCAACCACTGTCTCGTTCCTTGTCTCAATTGCCCACCATAAGGGAGTGTGGCCGAAATCATCTTCAATGTTAATATTAATATTTTCTTTTTCCAGCAACAGACTGACTACTGCTGTGTGCCCTTTCGCAGTTGCCCACAATAGCGGCGATACATTAAAGTCGTCTTCCATGTTGATATCGATACCATTTGCCTTTAATAGGAGCTCAACCAAGTTATTATGGCCCTTCTTAGCCGCCCATAGTATTGGCGTTCGGCCATAATTATCTCTGGCATTGACATCAATGCCGTCTGCAGCCAGAAGCAACTTGGCAATATCCTCATATCGTTCCTTTGCTTCCCTTGATAGTGGTACTGAATTCTCCTCTTGGTTACCGCTTGTGCTATCATGAGCAAGAAGTAATTTGTTAATACCCTCAAACTCTCTTGCCCTTCTACTCTCCTCTTCCTCTTTGTCGATTGAGGATGTATTCCCTTGAGAATACCGCAATGCCAATGCTAAGGATGTCCGGCCATTTTTATCCGTAATGTTCACATCAACATCGACTTTCTCAAGTAAAAGTTTGACTATTGTCGTATATCCTTGCGTAGTCGCATATAACAATGGGGTCTGACCATTTTTGTTCCTTGTGTTAACTTCGGCGTTATTGGTAGCAAGGAGCAGTTGGACTACTTCCTTATATACCTTCTTGACTGCCCACCAAAGAGGTGTCGAGCCTTCTTCATCATTAGTATTAACATCAATGCCAGGTGTAGTAAGTAGCAATTCGACAATAGCCTCGTTTCCGTTGCGGGCTGCCCATAATAACGGCGTTTGGCCAAACGCATTCTTAGCATTAACATTAACGCCTTTTCCGTTGAGAAGGAGTTGAATGACAGCTTTGTTGCCATTTGCAGCTGCCCACCATAGTGGTGTTTGGCCATGCCGATCTCCGACATTTACGTCAATGCTCTTTTTACAAAGCAGCATCTTCAATATTCCCTCATGCCCTCTTTCAACTGCACATAGAAGCGGAGTCTGGTGATAGTCATCCTTAGCGTTAATATCAGTTCTCTCGATAGTAAGCAACTCTTTAACTATAGCCTCATGCCCGCAGATCGTTGAGTATAATAAAGGCGATTGGTTATTATGATCCTTAACATTAGGATTGGCGTTAGTAGCAGTTAGTAGCATCCTAATCACGTCTATATGACCGTTCTTAGCAGCCCATAGTAATGGGGTTTTGCCGTTCTTATCCGTAGTATTGATGCCCGCGCCACTTCTGCCACACAGAAGATTGACTACCGCAGCGTGCCCGTTTCTAGCAGCCAGGAGTAGCGGCGTGCGGCCGTAGTCGTCTGTGGTTCTGACGTCGATGTCTTCTTTGGCAAGTAGCAACCTGACTACTGTTTCATGTCCTTTTTGTGCCGCTCGCCCTAGCGGCGTCTGATAGTCTTTATCCTTAGTGTTGACTTTGATGCCATCCTTTTTAAGGAGTAAATCGACAGCCGCGCCATCATTATTTCGCGCTGCCCACCAGAGAGGCGTTTGATAATGGTAGTTCTTAGCGTTAATGTCAACATCATCTTCCTTGAGAAGTAATTCCATGATAGGAATATTTCCATTTCGCGTTGCCCACCATAACGCCGTCTGGTCGAAATTGTCTCTTGCATTAGTATCAATGTTGCCCATGGTAAGCAGCAACTTTGTTACCGCTTCGTGCCCATTCTTAACCGCAAGTAATAGCGGCGTCTGACTGTAGCGGTCTCTAGCATTGGCATCAGCTCTACCAGCGATAAGGAACAGCCTAGCAACTGTATCGTGCCCTCTTTTAGCCGCCCACATGAATGGTGTCTGGCCATCTTTATCCTTAGAGTTGGCGTTGACTCTATATTTATCAAGTAGCAGCTTGACTACCGTTTCATATCCATTACCGGCGGCATATGAAAGTGGCGTTCGACCAAAATCGTCCATCATGTCCAGTTCTTGTTCACTAAAAACAGTTCCTATCACGCTCTCAATTCCAAAATATGCCGCCAGCTGTACTCCAGTTATCTTCCTAGGGACTTGTTGGCTGTAATCTGAGTTCCTCCAGGTCGGTTTAAGGGCCATTAATGCTTGGCTTGACGCCTGTACCTTATCATCGTACTTCAGGAAGGAAATGGCATCGCATAATAAAGGCGAGACATTTCGAGCATGGTGGCCCCAGTTGTGTGACGCATAATGATAGAATGGATTTGATGCTAGTCGTCGCTCGAAGTCTCTATCAGTAGCGCAAAATCCACTCTCAAACATACGAAAAGAGAGATAAGTAACGCAAGTCTTCGTAATATCTTCTTCTACAGTCGAGAACCATGCTATTTGCACCCGCTTGAAGTAATCTTGTGCTGTGTAGTGGACTAATCGGATTACGTTAGTTTCCTTATCAACAGCAACTAAGCCTGCGCACACCAAGACAATGTCTTCAATATTGGTGAAGTTCCGGTTATCAAGTTCGAAATGCCCGTATTCTACTGCAAGGGCATGCTGAAATTCCGTCGTAGAAAGTCGTCTTTTTGCATAGATAATCCAAGATAAAACTCGTTTGGCTAGCTCCTTCTGTTCAGGACGTTGACTCTCAATTCGCTCCATGGCATCTTTATAAGCATGGTCGTACGCTTCCGATCCATTCGATAGGTTTGAAATGGTGTCGTAAACAGCTTTTATCGTAAATTTATCAACCAAGGAGTTAAGGCACAGCTGAGCAAGAAGAAACCTGTATGCAAGTTAGCATTGGGGGTAACAAGGAATAGGTAGAAGCGCCGCACATTCCCTGCACTGAGTTGATAATCGCCGTTTCCACTTCGCTTTTCAACTTTACATCTTTGCGTATGAAGTCTGGTAGTCGGTCCATATGGCCATTTAAATATTTACGTACATCTTCTTCTGCGGCACAAATTTCCATAAAGGTGCTACCCTCAAATCGTCTGGCGATATCCGTATTAGGTCTTGAAGTCGCGAATATGTTCGCCCCGGACTTATTACGAAGGCCGAGAATCTCTGCTATAAATCTCATCCGACAGTCATTAACATTTGGACACTCATCAAGCGCATCGATAACGATAAAAGTCTTTAAGTAAGTACTCATCACAGACTGTATGGCTAATGAGATTACCTCCAGTGACGGCCGAGTTCCCTTATCCTTGTGCTGCTCATAGAGGGCAGTTACACAATCCGGCAGCGAAGACCTTATCTGCGCTAACTGTCTCAATAAGCTCAAAAGCAAAATATCGGCCTTCTCATCGCTCTCGTGGTAATTAAAATAGATGTACGCAACTCCGGTCTCTGGATTCTCTACATCATGATGAAATTTTGTTGTAAGGTGATCAATCACGATTGATGTCAAGATTGTTTTTCCAGCTCCCGGAATCCCCTCGCAAAATAGAGTTTCCGCTGGTTTATTTAACCAATTCTGGTATTTCTTTGAGTTAAGAAGCCATTCGCCTGTTCCGGGTTGCCGACTTGCGAAATGGTCGTACTGTTGAGAGGCATAGTCGGTCGGAGTAAGCCATTTAAGAATCTCATTGCGGTATTCACCGTCCTGTTTACGAAGAATGCCCGCAATTCCTTGTGATATATCTGTTATGTATGGTTAGTTTTGCAAATTTGACTAATTTTAAGCTTGCAGAAAACTTACCAGAGAGCACGTCCATCCTTTCTAAAGCCTTAACTCGGCTTGGAGGAATCCGGTAGAGAAGGTCTTTTGCGTATGCAGCTGCTGCCATTGCTGCATAACCCTGCCACTCTTTGTTTTTATGCGTATCTGCATAATCGCATATACCACGAATAACAAGGCAGGGGAAATGGTTCATCAAACCAGCCGCTTCCATTTCAAAGCACAAGATATCCTTTTCCGTAGCCAGATTATCTCTAGTCTCAGCATCCTTCATTAGCTGATTGGCGGAAGCAATCAGGCCATGGTGAATTACTGGGTTGTCCTCGCTATTGTCCCGCTCCGCACGGACAACTAAAGCTGGCGGACCATTGCCACAACTAATATCGCAACTTATCCCATCAGCAAGAGGGTGAATGACATGGCTTTGATAGAGCCTGTCTGAGTCTGGTCGCTTGTATTTGCTCTTTAGTCTTGGGCTCTTGTCAAGAATACCATCAATAGTCTCTTGGATACGATGCCCTTTTATCTCGTATTGAGTTTCGAGTCCGCTCACTGCTGTCCTTAGAACCATTGGTGGTTGGTTTAAGAACCCAGTTGGATGAAAGCTTTGATCTTGTATTGTTTTGCCAAAGTCATATTGAAACACACCATTCTCTCCATTACGGGGGGCACTAACCACTACATCACCAAGGCGGATGTCATGTTTTTTACTTGGAGCTCCGCCTCCAATTCCAACCATTAGGCCAATTCTAATGTTTGGGAAGCTATGTAGCATGTCTCTCGCCACGCTTGCTGCTGAAGATATGCCATATTCTCCACGAGGTAAAACGGCGATGACTATATTATGTCTCCCAATCTTCCCTAATGTATAATTGTTATTATCATGAGGAGACACGTAATCTGGTAACTCATGCTCCTCGTCGAGAAAAGCTTGTGCGGCAACCTGCTCAGTCGCTATGGCACAAATCCAGCCGACCGTATACTCGTCATTGTCAGTCTGTTTTCCAGCATCGCGACTGGACATTCTGTTAATTTGTGTCGGGCGCTCTTCTTTCTTCAGTGTCGTCTAACGTAGCAAAGCAAAGAGGGGTATGGTATCCCCGCCTTATTCAGATGCAGCTTAGCAGTATTACTTGGCATTTTGTATACCTGCGCATGTATTCCTGCGAGTAGCCAAGCCAATGAGAGTAGATCAATGTACCGCAGTGGGTGTCCAAAAGTAACAATGCAACCTCATTTCCCTATCCATGTAACAACTTTAAATAACAAATACAGGGAGGAAAAATAATTGCTCATCATCTTCTTTTTCAATTTCAATTCTACAATCCAGCACTTCCGCATCCATTCCAATATTTTCTCTCTCTTTCAGCAATCCAACTCCCCGACAATCACTAACTCGTGCGCAAAGGCGCAATCAGCTCTCAGTATGAGTACCAGCCTTGTTTTTCATCTGTAGGTTCGCTTACTAGTCGCGTAGCTAACACGTGACGATAGAGTGGCGCAAAAGATTTGTCGACGAACAACACAGCTCGTCAGCTTTTGACCCAGGCCCTGCGGAGCCGGGAGACGATGATGTGTATCTGCCCAAACAGTTTGTGCCTTACAATTTGAAGGCGGCACCTTCGAATTATCCACTCAAGATGGGGCCGCACACGGTACTCGAAGGGCAAGGCAATTATGGACTGTTTGGATGAAGGATAAGAATAAATTTCTTGATGGGAAACCTGCAGAGGAAGCCAAGTGATTTAATTTGGTAATACAGATTTGACTGCGGCTGTGTTCTATTTCCAAACAAACTTGCCCAGCTCTTACTTTTAAATTTCTGTAGCCTATTTTTAACCTCTATAAAGACATTTTAATAAGCAAGTTCTCGTTCTGCTGTCAGATGTACTAGCCAACAAAGCGTCATATGTTTATTTCTTGCGGAGCACTTCGCACTTCGTATAGACTTTGCGTTTGCATCTTAGCTCACATTGGGGAGTACATAGCGCACATGACATTTGCTCGCCTCAGCATAAGCAACGGCTAGCAAGGTGGCTTATACTTCGTAGCTGCTGCTTTGTTTACGTAAACCAGTAGTGCACTTCACTAAATATAGGTAATGCGCTTATATACTATATAAGCCAGTGGCATATTATTATCTAGCAGCTTTAGCCTCAAGCTAGCTGTGGCTTTGTACGGAACGCTTCTACCCGCTTACTTTTCTGTACGGAATACTTCTATCCGCTTATTCTGTATATACTGTCAAACTATATTTAGCATATATAATAAAACTACATTTTCAAAAGTGAAAAGATTATCTATATAAACAGCTCTCCATCTTGCTCTTCAGCTATTCTTCACTACAACAATCCCTACAACAACCACTACAACAACCACTACAACAACCACTACAACAACCACTACAAATAATTACTCATCTTCAATCACATCTTTCAACTCAAATCCAAGCAACTCAAATCTTTATCAAAATGCATTCCGCTATTGCCTTCACTCTCTCCACTCTCGCCCTTGCTGTCTCCGCAGCTCCTGCTCGTCGGACTACAGGCTCTGTTCAAGTTCAGTTTGCCAACGATGTCACTGGAGCAAATGGCAATGCCTTTATCCCCCTTGATGGATCGAATATCACCCTTGGACAGGCCTACGCCAATACCAATTTAGAGCAGGATGGAACTCTCTTTGTCACTAGCCTAGAGTTCACTGCCGATTTTACCAACGTGGAGTGCATTGTATTGAAGGATTTCACTACAGTGGTTGCTAGCATTGCCGACCCAGAGCGAGACTTCCAGACATTCTCCCAGAAGCCTTTGAACTGGCAGGCTGGCTTCACTATCAGCTGCACTGAGTCTGCTTAGATTTTCTCTAAGCTTAGAGTTTAAACGGGATCTTAGAAGGGGATTGGTTTTCATTTTTGGAATTCTTTTGGCATATAATACAACCCAACTACTAGAAGATATATACTTACGGATCGGTCTATAATCGCAATAACTTACTATATATCACATCATTCATTTACTCTTAGTATAGCAAGCTTCTCTCATTACCTGCATGCCCTACCTTTCAAGTGCTCATACGTGATATTAAGTCTTTACTTAACTTATTATTTTGTAAAATAACTCTTAGCTTATTTCAGAGTTCCTGAAAGGCAAGAGGATATAATAGCAGTAGTGAGCACTCCATTTAAAATAGCTATTGTATTTGCTCTTAAATAAATAAAAATAGAATCTTGCTCTTTATGTTTGATATTAACCCGTTGTGTCACAATCTGGTGCTGATATCAGTAGTAAAAGCAGTCATCACTTAGCCAGCAAATGGACTAATAAGAAACTTTTATCTTGCTCAAGCACATACGACGATAGGAAGTGGAGATTTCGGCGTCCCGTCAAGCTCTTTCCTCAAGTTTAATGTCTTTCATTTCTTGCATTCTTAAACTCTAAACTTAGAGTCACATAATTCCGTTTCTAATGGTCAACCAACCCCTGCACTAAGATGCTCGCCATCATTTAGTCCTCCATCTATGTTTAAAACAAAGCCAACGCTGCTTCTAACGAAACTGCTAATTCGACCACTAGGCAAAGATTGGGCGATTATTCTAATTATAGTGATTAACCATGGCAGACTAGCTATTTTATAAGGGATCGGCCTGTTACGATGGACTAGATCGTAACAGTATGCTCTCAGTTAGGCGGCACATTGTTCTTCAAAATACAATTTGGTTAATATTTCATGCTAAAGCTTCTAATACAGAGTTGCCTAAAGCATTATATGCTGCTCAAGAGTAGTAGTGCACAGGCTTGGCTGCCTCACTATTAACTTTCAAGCTCAATAGATCCGGCCTCGAGTAGTGTCCGACAACGTCAAGCATCTGCTTCGCATAGTCAATGGTGCTCAGTTCAACCTCTGCCGTCAGAATAGTCTCTTCACCCGGATCAATGGGCTTGGTCAGAGGCGAACCATCAGGTCCAAATATCATAGAAAACCCTCCTCCAGGGGTCTGCACATATGGACTACCAAGCAGATTCAACTTCTCGCGCCCTTTGTCAGTCATGATTTGAGTGCTACATATGACAAAACAACCGCCTTCCATAGCTATGTATTGGCAGGCGGCACGGTCTGCCTCGGCGGATCCAAGATAAGGGAAAGGCTCGTCATTATCCTGCTTGTTGAAAAAAGGGGGCCATCCTGCGACATGGATATCAACTCCCTGGCTGTATTCGTGAAATCGCAACAAAGGTTGGAAATTTTCCCAACAATTGAGAGCACCAATCTTGCCGAATGGGCTGTCAACTACGTTCATAAGGCTATCAGCCTGTCCATCACCCCAAACTGCGCGCTCCACGGCAGTCGGCTTGATTTTCCGACGGTGAAGGACAATCGTTCCAGTAGGATCGATGAACGATTGGGCGATGTACAGGCTATCGCCATCTCTCTCAGAATAGCCCAAAACGATGAAAATGCCTGCTTTCTTCACAGCCTCACGAATTTGGTCCATCTCGGGTGAGTCTTTGACAAGAGAGTTGGCCATGTACTCGTGAAGCAAACCACCATTTTTAATGTACCCATCAGTCCAGATGCTCCTGACGAAATCAGCATTATTATTCAGATCGTATGGGCAGATTGGATTCCTACGTACCATGGGTATCCTGGCACGAATAACTCTGGGAATCCCAGGACATTGACTCCCTCTTTTCCAGCCTGTTCAACCAATGAAGTGACTTTCTTGACGGACCCCTGTAAGTCGAGCCATGCGGGCTCTGCCTGCACAGCACCAATTTTAACTTTGTCGCTCATTTTTTGTTTGTTTCGAGTTTTCACACAATTGTTAAGGGATAAAATGTGCTTAGTAAAGATCAGTGAGTAGAATGCTTTTTTTGTTGGATTGTGATAATTCAAGAGATACAGTGTTCGTGGAGTTATTATATATCCATAGCTCTAGGTTGTGATTAGTGAACACAATTCAGCAATTACTTGGCGCCTTACAAAGACTACATGAGCTGGGCGTTTAACTTCATTTTCCCATGTCTAGCTGTTTTGCTTATAAAGACTATACCCATGGGTATTCGCCTCAAGCTCAAGAAATTGTGACGTAGATTGGTATATCATGTTTCTCTGACTCTATCCTACTAAGCCTTTATGGTATCGGCTACTCCGCCTAGCTTATACTGTAGAAAGCTTTCAGTTCCGCTCTGCGCTAGAAGAAGATATAGTTTTTAAATCCACTAAAGCAGCTAATAAGTACTCCGCACCGACTTAATAAAACATAAATACTAACAAGGGATGTGAAAAAGCGAGACACGCCCCTCTACGCCAAACACGGGCCATAGCTCGTTTTTTCAGCCACCAACAAAACAAACAGCAAAACTGCAGCCAAACAGGCTCATGTTCACAATTCTGTTAAGTGGTCTGAGTTGAATGGTATATGATAATTAAAAAGAATCTATTCAGGTTCTTTGAAGTCTTACAAGCCCGTGGCCACGCAATTTTAAACAGCTCTTCAAATCGCACGCGTCATAACAACTCTAATTTACTAAAAAATGTGATGATCCATCATCTCGTTACGCCAAACAGGGCAAAACATTAGATCAATAATGGCAATTGTAGCGCTTATTGAGACGGAATCAGCTGCTTATGAGGGATTAACCTATTACGAGGAACCAGTCCGTAACAAAAACCTAAGGCAAGAAGAGAGCCTTAAGCGAAGCCGACCTTACTTCTACAGAAGATTTTCATGAAGCTGAGGGATTTAAAGCTCAGAGGCTCCTTTATTTGTCATTATTAATAAGAGCCGGGATAAAGACGATGCAACAGAGCAGACGATTCGAACAAGCCTAGCCTGGAATAGCATATATAAACGCATCACTCGGCAGGTTGATTTTGCAGATAAAATTAAGGATTCCCAACAGCTGGTTTATGCAAAGATGCCTTATAGCGCCGACCTTAGGTTAAAGACTCAAGAGATGTTTATTTTTCTGGAGAGGGCCATTTTAGCTATGGCAACAAAGGCATAGCCCATATCGCTGGAAAAAAAAAATATAATAATTAAGAAATGATCCGGTTAATCTGCAAAAGAGAAAAGAACCAGAAGAAAGAGACATCAAAAAGCTCCACGCTTTGGTCAGTATAGGATATGATTTTAAAAGTCCTCTTATCCTATATGAAGTCCTCTTGAATTTGAATGGCAATACGGCTCAAGCCGTTCCTCGCAATGTAGTCTTAAAAGGTTACATCAAGGGCTTGATGCAAAAAGGCCGCCAGTCTATCTTAAAAGAGGACAGCAATAGCAGCCATTGCCCTTGTGCAAAGATTATAGTAAAATAGTAAAAGGAAAAGAACAGGCTTCATTATCTCTTGAATTGCCCTCAAAGCCCTGACTCAAGCCCAATCAAATTGACTGGTTAGCTGCAAAGGAAGAGGTTCGCTAACAGCCACATCAAGATGCCTTAAGAGGCTAGAATAAGTAATACAGCTAAATGAAAAAAACTGCTTCGTAATTATCAATAACAGCTCTTTGTATAATAATCAATTGTATGTGTTGATAAGCCGGCAGACGACACAGCATGCGGCGTTTTAGAGGGGTGTGTCTCTCCTTTGCTTTTTCCACACCTCATGGCTAGTAGCATTATTATCACCACAAAAGCTGACGCTAGCAGGGCTAAGAGATGGTTAGCGTAACGGTATTTGGCGTTGTGTCCACGGAGTAGCGTCATATCTACGGAGTAGCGTCGTATCTCCGGAGTAGCGTTGTATTTGCGGAGTAGCGCACTGTCGACCTCGGAGTAGCGCATTCTTGCTGCGGAAGGCAAAAGGATACGTGCGTATTGATATACGATGTAGATACTGGATGCCTTTGGAACACGGCTGCTATTATTAATCCTGAATTTAATGCATCTACAATTGACTAGCATTTTCCCTGAAGAGAATCGCCTCTTTGGTATGATACTGAGAGCTTCCTCTATGATACTGAGAGCTTCCCTTTGTCAGACTTTGCCTTGTAAGCTTCTAGTATCTGTTGGAAGTGTATTTGAAACCCCAGTTGGACCCTTTTCGAAATTAGAAGACGAATAACAAAGTAAAAGTTCCTCTGCTGTGTTATCCTCCCTCTGTCCAGTCAATATCAATTAGGGTTGACAACCCTGCCACATTTTCGTAGCTGACATACAGACCTAGCCTCTCTAATATCATAGCGTTAGATACAAAACTTACGGGAAGGTGCCCGAGGTCGCATTCTTGCTGTAACGGAAAATCAGAAAACGCTCAAGCGGCAATAAGAAGGTGAGCCAAATTTGAGAAGCGAGTTTAACAACTATGTCATTGATCTCGGTCCGATTGTCGTAGATTTATCCCTGTTCAAGGTACATTTGAACATTTGCACAATCCGCTTTAAGCATCATGATTATCCTGTTCTGAAACTGAAAGGATCTCTCCAGAGGCCTGAAGAACTTCGAAAAAATACAAAGATTAGAGGCACTGCAGCTGTTCTTAATCAGATTCTCTTTAGGCGACAATTTGGGTAGTCTTGAAGATTTAATGCCGAAGAAATATTTAACATCTGACTATCAATGATGATATCGAATTTTCAAGAGACATGAAGACTTAGATTGAGGACAGAGTGCTGGTAACAAGCCAAATCCTCCAAATTGGCACTTTGCTGATCCCAGTCCCACTGAGAGTCTCTACACAAGATTAACGCATCCTATTTTGCTCTATTTAATTGATGCCAAATCTGGTGGAATATGGTGTGATACGTACTGAAGTGTGTATCTAAAAGAGGGATAATTTGCCATTTGATCACTCCGACGGGAAAAAAACTATTTAGACCACTGCATAAATTGTACGTATTACACCAAGTAAGTGTCCAAATCATTACTTGGATAAAATGGGGTTTTCGCCTAAGCAAGCATATGCACAGGACAACCGGGCTGGCAAAGACTTCTTTCATGGGGCTACGAAGCACGTTGAACTTTGTGGGTGCATTTACTGCAGAGAAACATGCTTTTCCTGAAATGTTTATATGAGACCATGTGATACGTTTGGTGGGGAAATTCTTTTCAGAGATCAGTCGAAATTCTCTACCGTTGGAAACATGGCTGTGAATGTATTATCGAGGTGGTGGCTCGCGGAAACATTTAAGAGCCTATTACAGCTATCAAAAGAAAGAAAGAACGAGAAGCAATGGAGAGAGGAAGTTGAGAGGGACAGAGTAGGGCATTCGATCGGAATCGATTTCCCTGAGAATGAAAGAGAACTTGAAGCATCCGTAGTTGCTGCAGTGATATTATCCGCCCCAAGCTAACCGTCAATATCTGCCATTAGGGGGAAGCCTCCACTTCTCTATTACCTTCAGTATGAGAAACAGTGTACATGGCTAAGCCATCAACACGTGTCTTGGGGAAAGGCTTGGAAAGAGGGAATTAATGGATGAGATGGCAATGAGAGCGAAAACGTCAGCTAGTTGGGTGACCCTCCCTTCCACAGAATGCCTCGAGCCAGTGCTATCGTGGTCTCGGCTCGGTCTTCAGCGTGAAAGTCTTTAGTGCTCAATGCCACCCCAAATAACCCCATAATACTAAAGGTCATATCCACGAGACGTGATATTCTCATCATGGCGCTCCTTCATACTGTGGTGCAATTGCGAGTACCATTGGGATCTGCCTTGCTTTTTAGGCACCTCATGGCACTCGCAAGAGCGGCAGCATGGCGCAATTCTCCCTCGTTCTCCCAGATATAGTCAAAGGCACATTCATCTCGCTTCCCATTACTGCGCTTCCCATTACTGACTCTAAAGAGTGTATGCGGGAAATCGCACCCCAGATGTACTAAAGTTGAAGTAAAGGCTGGACAAGCACTTGTGCTGATAACCCGGGCACGATAATATTGACGGCCCCGGTGCTACTAACATATTGTGCGGGATTGCAAAACATTCCCGGACCCTATACTTAGAACAGACTCGGTTGATGGTACGAACTTGGCGGCGATACAGTTAACTTGGACCCCACTACCGCTTCACTCCGCATTTATCTCTTGTCGCTATCTTCGCTAGATCCAAGGCAGATATATAGAGCTGAGTATCTCTTTAGCACTCTTGTAAACTAAAAGCACAAATCGTCAAGCACATACGACTATAGATAGTTGGAGAATTAGGGGTCCCGTCTGCTCTTTATCGAAATTCAGGATCTACCGTTTTTTGGAGACTTTGGGTTCTAAATTTGGAGTCACATGGTTCTATTCTGAAGAGTGAATGAACCAACAGTTTAAAATATGTACCTATCGAAAAGTAATGCGCCAGCGCTCTGTGCCAACTCAAGATCTATATAAGGTTTAAAATACAAAACGAATAACCAACTATAAACAGGTCAAATTGAAGCCGGAAGAATGCCGGAGTGTCGAAGCCAGATACAGGGACATGCTTATTTCAGGCCTGCCTAGTTAAGGCACTGGGAGTACCAGTCATTCTGGAACTTGCAGGTGGCTGGAGACTGGCAAGCTGTGGGACCTGTAAAGCCAATGCCTCCGCACTGCCCGTAGAGTGATTGCTGTGCACCGCTGGATGATGATGTCGGTGTCGATGCCTTCGATGTCGTCAATGTCTTCACTGTCGAAGATGACTTTGCTGGCGTTGATGCCTTCGCTGGCGTTGATGCCTTCGCTGGCGTCGACGACTTCGCTGGCGCTGGGCTCGAATTGCCAACAGCAGGCGAGCTAGTGTCGTCGGCACCTAGAACGGGCGTGGGATCTGTCTCTAGTATTCCGTTGCAGAGACAAGTTCCCCAGTCCGCAGCAGCCTGGCCCGGACAGGCGATAGGCTCAAAGTCAACAACGACGTTATCTCCAAAGACTTCACTCTGTGCCATAATATCAAAGTGGTAGCCATAGCCGTAGTCGTTGGTATCACCAACATTCGGGCACCACTGTTGGTTTCCATTGTAAGGACACAGATTTGTGACCATGACGATGATGCTCTGGCCAGCAACACCGCCTGTGCCACAGGTAGAGCAAGGCGCCTCTCCCGTCGAGGTTAGCTGATAGCATTTACCGCAGCCTCCGCCGCACCACGAACCCCCAGCCGTATCATAAAGAGCCTGAGAGCCGGCAGCGGTATAGACTCCGTTGCTGATACCAAGCTAGAAAAAAGATGTAAATTAGTATTTGATTACTCATGGCCCGGATAAGGCTAGAGTCTTACCTGCCACGGGAATGCGCCGGAGCTCGAGCCGCATCCACAAGCACCCTCCTGTCCATCGTAATAGTGCTAGACTTCCAGTTAGCTGTGGTTACTGTAAGCAGAACCCATAAAACCATGCTTACAGTGGTAGTAGCCTTATAGGCGGAAACAGCGCCAATAACGGCCGAGCCGATAAATAGAGAGGACTTCATGTTTACAGTAGAAGGAATGAAAGTAGAAGAAATGAATGTAGAAGAAATGAAATAGATCACCAAATTGATTAATCTTGTAGAAGTGAAGGCACGAAATATTAACTCGAGGTAGCTCTGTAAGTTATATATACAAAAGGATTGCTATGGCCGGTTACTATAATGTCTTTTATAAAGTAGTTGTAAGGGGCAATATTCGCAAGTATCGGATCGTCGGCTTCCGCCACAACGGTTTATTTCTTGGTATAGCACCCCTTTCATTCTATTACAATATATTCGCGACCACGCGGCACCCCTTTACTGAATTTCCGTGCCGCCTGAATCCACTACATTCCCTGCATCTGTACCTGAAAGAGACTAGGGCATGGGGCTGCTGGCACTAAATAGCTGCAAACAGAGGAATTGTTGCGATGAATAAAGCCAGCAGCAAGTGATTAGAGGATATACAATATTTAGTAATTTGAAACAAGAAAGCAGCGAGCGCCTACGTAGTGATTTTTTTATTTATTTTTGATAATAGTCAAGCGTAAGCTCTTATTTACTAGTGAAAAAATATCAGCTCATACCTAGTAAGAATATCAGCCCATACCTCGCACAAGTACTCCGTAATAATGTTAAAAAAAAAAGAGGTATTAATTAAACGATAAAAATATTGAAACAGCGCCCCAGGCAACATATAGTACTAGTATATAGTAGTGTAAGGATATATGTCACTACTACGGAGCATCTTTCAGGTGAACAAAGCTATTCTAGGCCGCCGTACTTACAAATATATTGCAGTCAGTTGAAATTATCCCTTTTGCTAAATTGATTAGAGTAAGCTAGAAGACAGAGCGAAGATAAAAATGGGGCTATTCGATTACGCCAGGCAACAGTGGTTTTGCCAGCATAGCAAAAACAACAGGAAATAAGCCACAGGCTACTACCAAAGTCAGCACTTAACGTGTATTATAATAGGCTAATTGCTAGACAGACTAATTATCATATCCTGATCTATCCCAAAAAGCGTGTTGTAGGTTTTTCACTTTCATCATCAGGGCTTTGCTGTCTTTCTGGAATGTTGTTGCAAAATAGTCTTCCACGCGTCGGGGCTATAGGGTAATTGACAACGGAGATTGGAACCATCAGAAGCTGTCGCTAGATGATTGGGAGAAAATGCTCAGCAGTGTTTTCCAGCACTATATTCTCGCCATTAGTAATCGCCAGCCTTTACAAACAACTAATATTCGCTCAAATCAGCCTACATTAGCTATCAATATGAGAATACCAACTTTCTTTCAAGGATCGGTATGATAAGCATGTACATGCAAGGCTTTCCTTGTTTGTGCCGCGCTCCTTATATAATGCTAGGGGCCGTCCAAGGCCGCCCTGAATGTACTGTCCGTCAGATTGCGGTCGTCCCTCGGTATCCGCCTTCCGAGTGCCTGTTTGGCCGCTTATTATCTCCCGCTGGGGCTGTATATGGATAAGTGGCTCTGGTCTGCAGGAGGAGAAATATCCATCAGCCAGCTTTGTCCGGTATGTCTATACGGAGTATAGCGGACAAGAACTGAATTCATTAAAGAGGGTACCCCAATTTGACCAATTAAAGGGGTAATAGGGCACCGTTAGTCTCTGTGCTTCACATACTCCAAGACTTATCTGAAGATGCCTTCCAAAAGTTATGTCTTATTAGCGTATGGGCAGCCGTAAATGGCCAATATCTTGGCGTAACCTCAATGAGGGTCGGCAACGATTCAAGGTGCGTACCACCACCAGACGGCGGCTTGGCCATTCTTTCTGTCATATCTACTTCATATACCATGGTTTCAAATCTAAGTGGACTACGTATTAAAGCTCCTGCAGGACAGGGCATTGTCCGTTCAGGCTACAGCATCATCTGCTATTTTTCTAAAATATGGGTGTGGGCTAATCCCTAGATGTACATACACGAGATATAATGTGTTTCGGTATAATTGAAATCGAGTTAGAAGTGATGAGACGAATTCGGTTTTATCAAGGTGTGGTTCCCTGAAACGCATCACGACTTGGGAAGGCAAGAATTTCCCTTGGAATTTAATGTTGATGCAGAAATATGGCCGTTCCGGCTACTACACTTAGTGATTGACGCAAACTTGGTCCTTGTTTTGAAATGGACGCTTTCTAGCATCCAGAGGGAAGATTCATTGGGAAACCTCACCCCCGATATTGGCACGCGCATCGAAGCACTGAAGAGAGAACCCACCAGCTATAATCAATTTGCGGATTCTGAGCGCGTATATAGCTGGATTATGAAGCAATCGCCTTTGGAAGCCATCCTCCTCCACTATGGGCTGTTGGGCGGGCTGAGACAAGGGCACAAACCTTTGGGAATCCCATTTCCTTCCTATGTCTGGCTCACAGGCGTGTTGGTCCGAAATATCGGTGAGGTGCTAACATCCGACACGTTAGCACCAGGGCTTAATGTATAACGATAAGATCAATCATTTAAGATACCACTTTCGACCAACTTTTAAATCTTCAGTCACTCGAAACAGAGGATTCTTGCATTAATATTGGCAATGTAGTATGTGCAGGAGCTGGTGAACCGATTCTTCTAATGCGCCGCTTACATCCATCGTCTCTGCGATCAGCCTCACATCATAGTCATGTGGGCGCGGGCTTAAAAGTTCATGTTCCCTCATCATCTGTCGCAGGATACTAGCATCTGTCAATTTGCTTTTTATCCCTTCCCGCCGTTCCTTACTTGTAACGCGCTTTTCCAAGACACCTCCGTTACATTTAAGATTAATCCAATAGATAGGTACAGGTGTATCGCGGACCATGGAGATGTACTCTTTAAAAATGCCGATATCTGCGTCATTGTCTGCAAGGCATGCTGTCATCAAGACTGTTTTGCCCTCTTCCGCGATCTTCCGAATGGCTTCAAAAGCAATTTCACGAAATTTTCGGCGTAGCTCATGATGTGCTGCACTCCTGTCAGGATTAATAGCCTGAGCTGGATCGATAAGTATGTGGTTATCGATAAGGCGGACTGTATTCTCAGGAAAGTAATTCTTTATTTCGGTTGCTATGGTGAATTTTCCTGCAGCAGGGAAGCCGTTTAAAATAACAATTTTGCCACAGAACTGAAATTGAAGTCCTTGTTCAGCGCCTCGATCAGACGCCATATCAAGATTTCTTCAGCATGGATTAGCATATAATGTGTTATTCAATCTTGGTGTCTTTCTTTCCATTCTCTTTGAGAAACAACTTACAGTGACATGCAGCTCACCAGCGTCTGCAATTTTAAATGGTATGCAAGTGGATGGTAAAATGATTAGATATAGGAAGAGGTTGAAGGGACCCAGTTGGGAGTTGGAGATGAAGAATTTATTTGGGAGTTAATTTGCCGTTAAATTCTGAGGAGGGCGTCATCCAAATCAACAGTGACTCACTTTCAAACCTTCAGACTTTTGAACTTTACTTGCGCCCAAGTTCACGTACCCAGTCCAGTACACATGTACTGTCAAGAAGGCTACGGCTACGCTGTCAGGTACATCCGGACGCCCGTTTTCGTTCTTCAATGATTTTATCACAGCAAGAATGCTAAGCAGCGATAGTAATAAATGTGGAAATGGTATATATAAATTGCTGATGCCTGACATCCAGACGCCATACATGACAGATCAAGCTGTGGGCTGAATAGACTGTACGCAGGCGCGTTTGTGAATAAAATGGAGCAAAATTGATTCCAGAAGATGGCAGGATTTCACATGTTTCTTTTTCTGAATACTAGCTAAATGTAACTTCAGTGCAGGTGCCTAACCGCTCAAACTCCTGTTGCTGCCCCGCATGCCCGAGACAATTACACATTATTTATAGACATACTTGAATACTTTGTCTATACGAAGCTAAATGCAACCTCTGGCCTATTATTTACTTGTGTGGACCGCCGGCTTGGCCCTTCTTATGCATACGGCTTCGGTTTAGGGGGAGCGGCTACCATTCGTAATGCTGGAGGGTCGGCTCGCGCGGCAGCTCAATCCGTTTTAGTATCCCACCATCTACTGGGAACGGAGGAAGTCTACGTCGTGAAACATATTCGATGTGAATTGCTTGAAGCCACAGCATAAATGGTTCATGAAGCTATCAAGAAGAATTTGGGCGTACAGAATCCAAGGAAGTGGACGAGTTCATCATATTTCCAATCACAAATTCACAAGATTCGACCGAAAAGATGTTAATTTTCTTAGGAATCACCCCCTTGCGATGGCAAACATTCGCGTTACGGAATGGGTATATTAAACTGATATCGGCATTATCAAGAAAGTTGTAGAACAGTGATACGACCCGGTTCGACATAACAAGCGGATCTCTTTATAGATAGTTGGTTCTGCCGGATTGATTGTTAAACTATAGGAGAATCGCCCAATTTTTTGCATAATGGCGCGCTCGAATTAGCAGATCCTCTACAAATAGTATGTAACATAAGTACTATATACTAGTATAATTATATAACTTTTATCCTGACAGTGTTATGCACTGGTTTCTTGTAACAGGTTGGTCCCTTAGCAGCTAGTTCCTTCATAATAAACGCTATAATTACTTGCGATTATTAGCCTAATCTATTGCCCCGTTGGTGTAACGGTATAACGGACCGTCGCAAAAAATAGATGACTCTGCCGGTTTACATCGCTTTGCGACCTCACACCGTAATCGACACAAATGAGTGGTATAATAATTATCAGTTATATTCATTCAATTCTGCTCGATTGAGAAATTCGATCTCGGTTGTGAATTTGTGGATTGTTGATCTGGTATCGGCGGACGATGCCATACAGCCTAGTTGGCGATATTGCCTCTTTAACCGCGATCGCGCAATTAATTAAATCTAAGAGAATATAATGCTACAATTTTCGTTCTTTATAAAGCGAACAGTAGTTTTGTAGTGTATCTGGAGCCATTATTCGTCGAGTTATTCGCTGTTGAAGGTAATGTGTTGGTGCTGATAGTCTTGATGCGCAGCATATTTCGGTAGGGTTGCGAGGAACTTTTGTCTCCCCACTCACTGTAGGTGTTAATTGCCAGTGATAGAGATCTACAGAAGCTGTTGGTAAGCTGTGATGTTCCTAACCCTCACTGTATGTGTGGATGGCCAATGATGGAAAGCTATAATTGATGTTGGTAAGCTATGATTTTCCTAATGCACTGAAGGATTCTAAGATTCCTTTTTTCTCCACTTAGTTACTCGCCATGATTGGTATAGCCGGCCACTGTCACATAATGTTAGACACAAGAAGAAGGCTCAGCGAGAAAATTCCCAGAGCTGGCAACCTCCGATGCGAGGTTACGATTTGACCTGAAACAGGGAATGTTAGCATTTGGTAATATCAAAATGATTGACCGCAATGGGGACAGATTAGGCGAGTGTGTGCTTCTGAAACGTCCTTGGACAGACTACTACATCCGAAGTATAAATAGCGGTGTTGACCTACAAGTCAAGGGCCATAAAACTTCGCTGTTTAATTAATTCTGCTTTCTCCAACGATCAAGTTATAAATCAACTATTTACTCAATATGCACATTTCTACTAGCCTTATTGCAATTCCCACGATGTTCCTTGGGACAGTGGCAGCAGCAGCCTTGGGAACTCCTACTCTTCTTACTCCTCCCCAAAAAGTGGTTGAACGAGCATATATGACTTGCTTTTTGGTTTCCATCATCCCCGGCAATACGGTGAGTAAGCCTATAACGCAAACAAGCATCAGCTTACGCAAAAAACAGTAAAACTGTGGCGGAAATACAATTGATTGTAATAATAGTGTTTCTTGTGTGGTGGAGTGCTGTGAGACGGTAGGCTAGGACGGCTATTACCGCCATGTTGATGTCAGACAGCGATTTATGCTGCGGGAAACAAAGTACACAGTATTCCCCATATTTAGATAGCATAGTTAGGTATCTAAATTCACTAACCTTAACCCGGGCACACTACACGTAGGTTAGTTAACCAATATGCAACCAAGTTCCCTGCCAGCCAATTGCTATAGTTATACGCCCTGTATATGCATTAAGGAGAAGATAAAAGCGTTAGTTTAATTATATTAAATTAATAATAAAGGAAGACAATGCCTAAGTTTGCCAAAAGAGGTGAAGATAGGCTGGTAGCCCTGAATCTTAGGCTTTGGTGTGTGAGTTTATAATTAAGAAATAAATATTAAGCCGTATTAATTAGTAGGAAGATCGACCGTGAAACCGACCGTGTGGCACCAATACATGCTATATTTCATTCAATCTAGCAAGATTTGGCAAGGTAATCACATTTAGGCATCAAGACGCGCAGTTCGCGAGACCAAGCTTCATCCTTATATTTACGGCCGCTTCCGATCTCGTACAGGCTGATTTGTTCCAATGCAGCGTAGGATAGCTCACGAGTTGAAAATCGAGGTGTTGCTTGACTATTATGCGGGTCCCTATCTGGAGAGTGAACCATTGCCAGTCGTTTGTAGCTTGCCCGGTTAGCATATTTCCCCGCTGACTCCTCTACGCCGAAGATTTTGTAATAGTCGTCGGTGATCCGGCAGGGAGCCATCTCCACTAACGAAGCGTGCGTCGTCCTAATAAGCCCATGCTCCTTGGTCTCTTCGTTGATGTTGCTCCAAAAGTAAGAAGACTCCGGCTTCTACACTTCCATGGGTTGATCATAAGATAGAGGGAGGTTAATTGATAAGATGCGAAAGCTTTGTTGAGCCATTAATCTCGTCGGCCTCCTGCATCATATTGGCTAAGGTTCATCACCTTATGGTTGGCTGAGAGTGTCTCACGCCAATAGCGGGGTTGACATACTTGGTCGGCATCGTTAACAGGAATTCATGAGCGTATTGAACATGACAGAATCTCTATGCCGGACGTCATGCACCATCTGATATATCTCCTAATAGCCCAATGACACCTTATAAATGACTTGTGGTCCCTTGGAGTGACTGTGGGCACCACTAGAAGCGTCGTGAATATGTATGTTTTGAGGCACGAGAGATATTGCTGAAAATACCTCAAAGTAAGAGTTACGCCAAGCAGATATTTTTCTCCATCCATGGGTTTGAAGCGTGAATCAACTCGGGGTCGATTTACTTAATAGCAAGTCGTGGACATCCGTCATCTATAGCATAGCAGGCCGCACGTATGATGAATCGTCTGAGTCCTAAATATTCCGCTAGTTTACTCGAGACACAAATCAAATCTATCCAGCCATATCATCGTGAGCTTCAAGCTGCCAACTTCAGCGCAGAGGGGGAGGATGTAGGGTACCCAGAGGGATCTGTTTGAGCGATGTCTTTCCAGCGGCTCTGAATTCCCTTTAGGCACACTGACAGCATCATCAGGCAGTATTTCTAGAGACCAAGGCGAATAAGTTGGTAGCCCAGCCTGGCTATCTAATACTAAATGCCAATGCCATTCGCTGGTATATGTTAGTGATAGGCCGGAATCCAAGTGGAATTGATCAAGGAAATATACCTTCTGCCATAAGCATCATGCCAAACTCGTCTGCTTCTGCTAGCCACAGCTCACTTCTAGGATCCAGAGCATCACTGTCCTTGCTAGCATTGACTCGAAAAAGTTCCATCATTTTGTAACTCCCACCAGCCCACTGCCTGAGCCAGTCTTTATAAAGACACTCCCACTCCTTCTCATGGCCAGTCTGCCAGAGATATCTAGCAGCAGGAGCGGGAAATGGTCCCAGCTCAAAGCACGTGAGGATTGGATATCCGCGTCGAAGCGACCACGCCCACTCAAGATGATGGAGGCCGAGGATCGTGCGGCGCTTAGCGGAGACAATTGCCCATTCTTTCCATGATGGCAGGGTATGATTTGATTCTTGTTCTAGGAATAAACCCGTGCTGGCCAAGCTGCGTTTGACGTCCCACATGTCAATCAGCAGTTGCGCGTCAATCGGATGGGCTACTGCCGGCGAGTGTCCGATCCCGAAAAAGAGGATGATCAGGAGAATGAGCATGGACTGCGCGGCTGCAAGAAGGTCCATCACATTGTAAGTATTATACTAACATGTCGTGTTAGTTACATCAAGCAATGATTAAGAAGCTTTGGGTAACGGCTCACATCCTGAAGTAGCCTTCGAACTTCATCATGTATCGTATTTTGCACTAAATCACGACTGCCCTCCGAGTGTGTGATCCACATCTTCGCCAATGTGTAACAATTAGCCAGAGGAATTGGTATGCCATCTGCCAACTGGAGCCTGTGGACCATGGGCGGAAGATGGCTTGTGTGATGTGTAGCCATCATTCGTGGCCAGGATTTAAGGACACGGATGACGAAATGCATCGTATGTCTGGCGACGTGATCGGTATTCGGAGTGCCTCGTGCTGCGCTAAGTAGTACCTGGCGCCTGTAGCTAGATATGATTAATTCAGGCGCAATCATTTCCGGATCATAAATCCCACTGATCTCAAACACCTCGCGGCCGATTTCAGACGCCGTAGTCATGGAATCAAGCGTGCCATCCAGATCAGATACATTCTCTCGTGAGGTGTCTGCCTGGGAGTGAGGAGCAGAATCTGTTCCGAAATCAACCATAGAAAGAGGATCATCACTTTCTAGCAGCCTACTGCTGCCAATTGATTCTGTAGATGATGTATTTTTCTGTACTGAGGAAACAGCTGATGCATTTACAGCTTCATCATACGTGAGAGACTGGCCGTCCTGCAATTGATCGTGCATAGGAGACCCTCCGGCCGTTACCGCCGCCAATGATGGCACTATCGCAGTGCCATCTCTTGACACATATTCGCATACGAAAGCACGTTCTCGACATCGACTACAACTTGGTCGCTGCAAATCACAACGCAGCTTGGCGACTGCACAAGCACCGCACGATTTCCGCCTTGATGGCCCCTTGATATTCTGGAGGCAGTGCTTGACGTGTCTCGTTAATGACGATGCTACAAACAGCCAGATTAGCCTTGCTCTAAGTCTCTTTGTCGCATCAGTACGCAGAAACCCACTTTTTGTAAAACAACGAGAACAGCGTGGACACGTCGGTGGAGTTCGTGAGGAAGACATGTAGTAGATTTGGAGGTCGGATTATTATGTTGATACTCCGACTCATGCATGCGATTCAATATGAAAGGAAGCGTATGAGTTCGGACTTCCGGATGCTTAGCGGGGAGAGGTGGACGGACAGTGTGGACTACTTAAAATAATGGATTTTTTGGCGTTCAACGCTACGGAGGAGCCTGTTCGGAATGCTCTTTGAGCTAACCATCTCTTAGCTGAGTGGGCTCTCTCGGACTTCCGGGTGTCATATAGACGCTACAGTATTAAGCTCAGGTCTTGATTCAGCTTTGGCGCAGAGTGGGTACGACATTTAATCTTATTTATCAGCGAGAATAGAACCAACAAATATCATCCTTACTACTATGCCTTATCAAATTGACCCCAGAAATGTGCGGAAAGGGCTCTTAGAGGCCTTCTAACACTGTTAGGAGGTCAAGATGTACGAGCTGCTACGATACATGTAGGAATGACTTGCGATGATCGTAGCGAACGATGCACGGGAACTATGCATGTCGCGTTACCTATTTCAGGCTTGAATGTACCTGGAAGCACAGTGTAAGGTAACTCAACATAATATCAACATAATAAAACGCGCATGCTATTGCCTTCAGATTGCTTCAAAGAGAATAAGTGTTTGAGGAGACATGCGGCGAGAGTAATGGTTTTCTAGGTACAACAAGTATCCACGAAATCACGTAAAGTATCATCGATACTGATGAAACCAGATCGGCCGAGCTTTTTGAGCACCTCTTCGGCCCGTTGTACAAGCTCATCCGCGCTCGACAAGTCTCTACCCTCGATGTCGGAATCTTCTCCAAGTACAAGATCCGAGCGATCAGGATAGAGCTGACGTACCCTCTGCCGTAATTCGTTCCAAGTAGCTTGCTTGTAGTAGGCAAATATACGTTCGTTTGCAATTGAAGGCAGAGTGGCCGCAGCGACCATCAGGAGCGCAGTATCCTCGACATTAATGATCCAAGCTATTCCTCACTGTTAGCATATTGACGAAAATCCATTGATCGTTTAGTGGAAGATCAATGCATAATAGAGTGACTACGAACCGAGATTCATCATTTCAGTCCAGGTACCGGCTAGGGCCCGCTTAAACATTCCCACGGAGGTTCTGTTGGTCTTTTCTGCATTCAGCACGCGCCCGAAGTTTCCATCAGGGACGACACAGTTGGCGACAAAGGGAGGATGATTATTCTTCACCCAGGACCAGAAGGCCAGTTCTCCAGCAGCCCTGCTTGCTCCATATACAGTCAAGGCTCTCTGTGCCGTAGAGACTGTAGGCTCTTCGCGTGTCTTGCGGATATCTTCATGATTGTACGTGTCTACCGATATTTTGTGAGGCACATTGTAGACGACTGCTTCTACCGCTTTAGAGCTGGACAGATATACGTAACGTACAACCCCGGCTTGAGCCGCGGCTTTGAGCGTGTTAATGGTCCCGTTGACCACGGGATCCACCACCTTGGTCGGCTCTGGATCAAATATGTTGGGAGTTGAGACATAGACTACCACCGCGGCACCTAAATGTTCACACAATAAGCCGCTTTAGCACATTACCACTCCAACAAATACGAGAGTAACTTTCATACCCTTGAATGCTTCATCGAATGCCCCATCAGCTTCAAAGTCAACAACTGGCACCAGCTCAAATTTTCCGGCATATTTCTTGTCAAAAAGCTCATGCATCCAAGCCCGATGTTCCTCAACATCGCGAACTGTTCCGCGCACCCGATATCCTGCTTCAAGAAACTTGTCACAGGTTTCGGCGCCAATGTAGCCATTGGCTCCGATTATTACTACTGTGGAGCCAAAAGGAACCGCTGGATTTTGGATCTTCATTGCGATGGTGAACAAGTAGTGTGATAAAATTCTAAATTCTCTCGGAGTCATTAAAGTGAGGATGAGAATACCTTCTGTGCCATATATAGATCTAGCTCAACATACAATATCCCAGAGCTTAGTTCTAGTTCATACCATCTAGAATCTGACAAATTGATTTCTGACAAATGTTGTTTGGTCGCAATATTTGTCTCCGAAAAAAGAGCGTCGGCAATGGTGGTGCTTGAATCAATCTCGCACCCGGAGCTCCGAGTATATGAACCATCTACGCTCAACAGTGGACCATACAGTCAATATTTTCTGTAGGCGATGAGATAACTTTGAATCGGCCATGATGAATGAAAATTTTGATGAATGAAAATGTTGGCGTTTATGAAACTCATCAATGAAATGTGAGAGTATATATTTGGGACAATTCCAATCTAAGTAGCTCTTCTTCACAGCCACTTACCAGCAATTTCCTCAACTCACGAAAAGCAATTGCCGTCAGACGCCTCAAAACGATGACCACTTTCATGATCTACGGAGCCACGGGTTATACCGGCCGCCTAGCAAGCCAATACTCGAAAAGCATTGGTATCGATTTTGTGGTAGCTGGAAGAAGCGATGGCAGCGTTAAGCAATTCGCTTCTTCTCTTGGGGTTTCATACCGCACATTTGGCCTCGACGATGGCCAGGCCGTAGACTCTTGTTTACGAGGTATTCGTGTGCTACTCAATTGTGCCGGGCCGTTTTCACGTACCGCCGAGCCTCTGATGGATGCCTGTATAAGATGCGGTGTGCATTATCTCGACATATCTGCTGAACTTA
Source organism: Trichoderma polysporum (assembly GCA_030278935.1). Taxonomy (NCBI): domain Eukaryota; kingdom Fungi; phylum Ascomycota; class Sordariomycetes; order Hypocreales; family Hypocreaceae; genus Trichoderma; species Trichoderma polysporum. The sequence continues at coordinate 94,828 of JARFTM010000060.1, read as the reverse complement.
TCAGCTACCAATTGGCAGACCAGAAGAATAACGAGGCAGTGGCCGCAAATGTTATGCTCTTACCAGGATGTGGCGGCAGTGTATCAATGCTTGGCTGTTTAGCTGGACATGCTGTCAAAAGTGTCAAAAAAGTGACCAGCATTGATATTGCTCTCTTCGTCGCCGGAACAATGTCGCGCGGTTCAGCAATTAGCGCAGGACAAAGCGTAACGGCCGAGTGTCTACAGCAACAAGATGGTCACTTGGTCAAGCAGAATGTCCAAGACACGGTTGAGTTTGACTTTTACGATGGGAAGGGCTTAGTCAAATGCTTTCCAGTGACACTTCCGGATCTGCTTACTATATGGAAGTCAACCAATAGTCCCAATATCAAAACCTTTGTCCATGTGTCAGGCGATGCTTTTCCAACAGGAGAGTTAGCAGCTCTGCCAGATGGTCCAACGTTGGAACAAAGGAAAGAAAGCCCATATCATGCTGCTGTGGCCGTTAAGGCGGATGATGGAACCATCAAGAGGAGTGTGCTTCACACGGTCAATGGATACGATTTCACATCTGTGGCCTGTATAAAGGCTGCGAAAAGGGTCTTAGATGGGGAGGCTAAAGTGGGATTTCAGACGCCCGCCATTACTTTTGGCAGTGACTTTGTAACAACTATTCTAGGATCTACCCTGAAAGATGTATAAAATTGCGAGGAGATTTTGATTGTGTCTAAATAATTATATAGAATTTCCACATTAAAAAAAGAAAAAAGAGAAAAAAACCAAAAAAAAAGAAGAGAAAATAAAATAAAATAAAAAAGGTTATGAGTCCAGGATAAGACACTGTAAAGTCGAAGTCTCAGTCATCGAGGTATATGCTATCTGTTGCGTCAGCATTTCCACCTAGTTGTGCTGAATTTCCGAATGCTTCACTTTCATGCGCAGACTTTTTTTTTTAAGTAATTGCCCATTATATCCCATAAAATGGAATTCATATTCATTTCACAAAGAATCTTACTAATTCATGAGCATCAATAGGTGTTAATACGGATCGATTTGTCTGCACTCGGAGTTCCGAGCTAACCAAAGTATACGCATTTCAAGAGTCCTGTCGCAGTTGACCAAGTATCTTGTTTATCATTAAAATAAATTATTAATTGAGTTGCAATTCCCTAATTCCGTAAGCAGCATTGAATGCGACCCAGCGATTTCACAATGGTGATGAGAACTATATATTTAGGAAAAGATGCGTCTGATCGATGGACTCATCATATCCTACGTCCACTATTACTTGACTTGAGTATGGTACACCAGCGCAATACGTCTAATAGTAGCCATATACTTTACTCAATATGCCAAGCTACGTTGTGACTGGGGCAAGCAGAGGACTTGGTGTATGTTCCATGGATAATCGCATCGATCGCAACGCTAACTCCAACGTGACAGTATGCCTTGGTCAAGGTTCTGGCATCAGATCCCCTCAACACAGTCATTGGACTTGTTCGAGACCCAACAGCTACTAGAGCTCGCCTAGAAGCCGACGGCGTCTTCAACGTGCACGTTGTAGTCGCAGACATTAGCGATGAGACAGCCGTGAGAAAGGCTGCAGAGGAAACGAAACGCTTCCTTGGAGGCGCGGGATTAGATGTCTTGGTTAACAATGCCGCATACATAAGCGAAATCACGGCATTAACTAGTTTCAAAGACTAGTAAGGCACGCAACGAATGATACCGTCTTCTGGATTGAGTGGCTAATCGCACTGTAAACAGCGAGCATAATACGCAAACTGTCTTGGAAGATGCACAGAAGAGCTTTGACATTAATGTTTTGGGCGTTCTCCAAACCGTCTTCGCTTTCCTTCCACTGCTCCGAGAAGGGACAATGAAGAAAGTTGTGGGAATATCGAGTGGTATGGGCGATAATGGTAAGTCCGCTGATTGTGTTATCGCGAAGGACTTCGGGCGTTCGATACGAGACTTACATCTTGCGACGGGAATGTGATTAACGTTAATATTATTCCAGATCTAATCAATAGTATTAAACTTGCGAATGCAGCTCCTTACGCCGGAAGCAAGGCGGCCTTGAGCACCATGTTTGCAAAATTCAACGCAGCGTATCAAGATGAAGGGCTTTTGTTCTTTACCATATGCCCCGGCCTCGTCGACACCGCTGCCGATAATACCACTAATACTACTTGTATGATTCAATCTTGGACAGCCCAATTGTATGACGGTCTGCTGATTGATAATAGTATCAAGCGATGACTTGTCTCGTTTACAGGCAATAAATGCCAAATTTGAAGAGTATTCGCCGGGCTTTAAAGCGATGGACCCAATTACTGCTGCGGAGAGCTGCTTGTCAGCGATCGCTCGCTCATCATTAGAGAAAGGTTCTGGGGGTTCATTTCTTAGCCATAATGGAACTCGGAAATGGCTGTAATGAATATTTGGGGCTCGACACCAATTGTGACTCTACAGTAGTCCTGATTCATTGGTTTGCGATGATTCCAACGCACTATGGCATCGGTATTGCCTATTATATTTTATATATTATATAGATTATAATAGCTATTGCTCTATTTTATTACTTAATGGCCGAAACGCAGTATCGGTCTTGCTAGGCCCGAATCCTTCTATCGGTCCATTGCCTGATTGGACTCATCTTACGTTGGTGCTGTAATTATTCCCGTGAATACGTACCCGCTCTGTGATGCCCCGCCTTGTGTACAAGAGGTAACATTGAACTCAGCTTCCAGAACATTTCGCCTCCGTTGTCTTAACGTCCTGATGAACGAGGTCAGGTGTAATAGAAAAGCTGACTGAGTCAGAAAAAAAGGATTCCAAGGCGGATATGGAGGAAGCCGTCTCATTATCCGCATCCGACGAGAAGGAAGCCTGTGAGAGTAAGTCTGCGAGCAGGTGGGCAGAGGCATTGCAGAGGCTGAGTAAAGAGGATCGAGCACAATTTGAGCTTGCAGAAAAGGGCATAGAGGACCCGAAGTCCGTCCTCTCCAATGTACTCAAAGCTACTAACAAGCGAAAGGAAGAGTGCATGAAGAAGAGATGGAAACTGGTGATCAAAGGGCAGACAATCATTGTATGAGACATTCTCGAAAAGCTAAGTAGTTGGGTTCAGAAACTATTGGTATGCATAACAACTCCGAAACTTTAATGTATGGATAGCATGCTCATTGCCGACTTCTCTCTAGACTATTGGCGACGTCACCATTCAATATGATGCGGTACATACGGCACTACCCTGGGCGGCCATGAGGCTCATTATACAAGTCACCATCAATGACGTCGAGATCTTTGGTCATGTCCTCAGCTCGCTGGAAAACATCGGCAATCTTATTGCTCAGTGCCAACTCATTGAGGTGATAATATACCTTGCAGAGAGGAGAAAGCAAAGGTAGGTGTCCTGCTTACCTTAAGTTGAAAAAACGATGAATAGAGGACTCATCATGCGACATCATAACAGTAGCGAGCTGTTTGACCAACTTTCGGAATGCATAACGGACCTCTACGCCGCCATATAGGAATACCTATCAAGGATCCTACATTACTATGATCTAAATACGGTGGTACGAATACTAAAAAGTGTCGTCGTTTCCAAGAACGATATGAAGGCCGAATACGAACCCGTCAAAACAGCCCAGGCCAGGTTTAGGCACCTTGCGGAGATTTCAGGAGCTCAAGACTTGGGCAGCGCTGTTGATGGTATCTATGGAATCGAGCAGCACCTTAAAGACAAGGATGAACGGGATCAGATGGAGATACAGTCCCTTAGAGATGTCTTGACGGATTTGCAACAACCCACCGATCGCATTGACAGCCGTCTTGGGCAGATTGAAGATGGCATTGAGCAGCAGATGCGGACGCAAATCCTCAAGGCCATTTCCACCATACCATACGGCGTTCACCATAAAATTGCTAGCAAAGGTCGCTTGGAGGGCTCTGGCAGATGGCTTTTAAATAAATCAACTTTCAGTGACTGGAGAAAGAGAAGTAGTTCATCTGTGCTTTGGCTTCATGGCATTCCCGGATCAGGAAAAACCAAATTGGCGTCTCTAGTTGTGGACGAGATCAAAGGCAAAGAACACATGGCCTATTTATACTGCCTGAGAAATCCAGCCGAGCCACACCGAGCACAATGCGACAAGATTCTTGCGAGTTTTGTTCGCCAATTAGCGAGCCTCACACCAAGAGATCCGATATTGCCACCTGTAACAGAGCATTACGAAGAGGCTATCGAAGGCTTCGTGGGATTCGAGGACCAAGTTTGGACGTCAGCCAAGTGTGTCGAAGTTTTGGTCAAGCTTGTCGATGAATATGCTGCTGTGACTTTTGTTCTAGATGCCCTGGACGAAGTGGATCTAGAAGACAGACAGGAACTCTTAGACTCAAACTCTCTTGTTCGAGTGTTCATCTCAAGCAGGAGCAATTACGACATTGCTCTCCATCTTAACGGGACGCCGAATATTTATATCGAAGCTGATGATAATGCTGAGGATATTTCAACATTCATGTACAAGACTTGCATGTTCAATTGGAGGACTATGCTAACCATGACGCTTAGTGACACGCAACTTACGTCTGCAAAACTACTACATGGAAAACTCACACCAAGTCTACGGGAAGAAATTACTCGTACGCTTGAAGAGGGAGCCAAGGGAATGTAAGTCGGCGACCTTTACTAAAAGACAATATCGTATAACCATTTTTTGTATGACCATTGCTCCGATCAGTCAATCTTTCATCAGGTTTCGATGGGTCGACCTTCAGATCCAGTCGTTGAAACGGGTCAAGGTGGCTGCTGATCTGAAGGCACGTCTCGGTGCGTTACCAGATACACTTGGGGGATCGTGCTGGGAAATATATCAAGAAATCCAAGAGTCCGGGGAACATCCTTTTGAACTAGCCAACTTCACTTTCCAAAGGCTACTGTATGCGCAGGAATCCATCTCCATTGAAGCCCTCGCTGTGATCGCGTGCACAATGTCGAAATCGGAGTCCGAAACAGTCTTTTCTAGCGATGAGGTCCTGGACTTCTGCTCAAATCTGATTGTCACTCGCCAAAACTCGTTTGACTTCGCGCACTTGTCTGTCCGAGAGTTTTTCCAACGACTACACAACCGAGACATACACAGCTATCTACCGGGGACAAGCCACGCCGCCATTGCGACCGCTTGCTTGCGATATCTCAACTGGGCTTTAGTTGAAAACAGAGGGGCTACGTTGCGGGAGAAAGTTATGAAAAGCATCAAGGAAGATCGGGCGGATGGTGATGCCGATGAGCAAAAGAAAAGGGGGGGGCGAGAATACGACGGAAAAGGGCGACGAACCCCCCCAGGATGAAGTGGATGATAACGCCAAAGAAACTGATCAAATCAGTGCCGCAGAGGCCTTTAAGGGCCAAGAAGTGGAGAGAGATTCAGAAATGACGGCTAAGAATGTTACTAAGTGGATTGAGAAGATGAAGGACAACCAATTAAAAGATATGAGTATCGAGATCTTTGCAGTGGTATCATCTGATGATGTTTACGGCCAGCCAAGCGAGTATGCTGTAACCTGGACGATAGATCATATTGAGAAGAGCGACAAGCATCGGTTGGAAACCCCTCTAGCCGATCTAATAAAGGCTTTTATGTTGGAGAAGAGCAGTGGAATGGGGGATTCAACCCACAAGGTTTCCAGAACCTTTCACGTGTGGAGCGCTCTAATGAGTAAGGTAATTATAGACTCGAATCAAAAGCAGCTTCTTTTATCAGCAGCTCAATTACCACCAAGTCCAATATGGGTGGCCTGTCAAATGAATTGGCTCGAAATTGCCGAGTATCTCTACAAATGCTCGTATCCTGGCATCAACAACGGCCGGCGCATGGCTTCTCTGAATACCGAGTACGACGTCAATCCCATGTGGTACGCGGTGCTTTCCAAAAGGGGCGGCCTCGTCGATTGTTTGACGCAGTGCAATGCGGACGCGAATCGCATCTTTGTGGTCGATAAATTTAGCGAGCCGGTCGTGACGGCGGCCCGGGATAATGATACCGAGTTGATCACTATCCTGTCAAAACAGAATTATGGAGGCCAAGAGGCTGCGGCGTAGGCCTTTATAAGCGCGGCTGGTGAGGGACATTGTGAATCCATGAGTCTTCTTCTGGACCTTTCGCTAGTGTCAATAGGTAGAGCCGGGCACCATGCGCTATGCTCTGCCTGCGCCGGCGGGCATCTCGGCGCGATTACTCTCTTGCTTGACAAGGGCGCTCCCACCGGGAGAGGCGCTTTCATGCTCTACAGAGCGGTTTTGCACCAGCGTATAGAGGTATCACGGTTCCTGATAAGTAAAAAAACATTGGCCTTGATGGTCTCTCTGCCGCGCTTGTCACTGCCATATCTAATTCGGATAAGGAGTGTGTGGATTTCTTGCTGCAGAAAGGGGCGCAAAAGGAGGGAGTGGCACTGTGCGAGCGATTCGGGACAAGACGTACATGACGGCGCTAGAGTTGATCAAAGCTGGCTACGACGTCCATGGAAAGTATCTACAGAAATGTCGAAATGCTCTGCATTATGTTGCCGTCTTGGGGCAATCCAAGATTGCCAAGGCCCTGCTCGACGCCTATGCGGACGTGAATTGTGGTGATGCCGATGGAAGGACGCCTCTTCATCTAGCTGCTTCAAATGGGCACGATGACTGTGCTCGGTTGTTGATGAAGCGTGGGACGGATGTGTTGCACGAGGATTCTGAGGGAAGAATACCCTTAGATTTGGCGGAGGAGAGGGATTGTGTTGGGGTGGAGGAAATTATCAGGGAGGAAATGAAGGGATTGTTGGAGAGGTTGACGGCTAAAAGAGATGCAACTTAGAAAGTTCGGCTGACATTTAAAGGCTTTGAGAGATTGCTCATATCGTCCATATCATCATATGAACAATACGAACGGCACTTTAGAACTATACTAGATCGTCCATCTCATATCCCTTAGGTGCATAAGCACGCCTTTCCCATGAAGGGGACAGAGGCGGCCAATTTCTAGTATCCTAACCTTACATCTCGTCTTAGCTCTTGGGGAATACCCTCCAAAGATCAGGTCAGGTCAGGAGCCATCCCATATCCACTTGAAATGCTGTCAATATCTTGCCGCGGCCTTGCCGACCTTCTTTATAATACTGATCTGATGTCCTCGCTGGCTATAGAGCAATGCCATCACTTCCTTGCCATTCCCCCAATTTCTTGCCGCAGCCTTAACAACGTCCTCTGTGATAGTAATCTGGTCTCCTCGCTGGCTAAGGAGCAATTCCATCACCTCCTTGCCATTCCTTAAATTTCCTGCCGCAGCCTTAACAACGTCCTCTGTAATAGTGACCTGGTCTCCCCGCTGGCTAAGGAGCAATGCCATCACTTCCTTGCCCTTCTCCCAATTTCCTGCCGCAGCCTTAACAACGTCCTCTGTAATAGTGACCTGATCTCCCCGCTGGCTAAGGAGCAATGCCATCACTTCCTCACCAGTCCACCTATTTCCTGCCGCAGCCTCAACAACACCCTCTGTAATAGTGACCTGGTCTCCCCGCTGGCTAAGGAGCAATGCCATCACTTCCTTGCCATTCTCCCAATTTCTTGCCGCAGCCTTAACAACGTCCTCTGTAATAGTGACCTGGTCTCCCCGCTGGCTAAGGAGCAATGCCATCACTTCCTCACCAGTCCACCTATTTCCTGCCGCAGCCTTAACAACGTCCTCTGTAATAGTGACCTGGTCTCCCCGCTGGCTAAGGAGCAATGCCATCACTTCCTCACTACTCCACCTATTTCCTGCCGCAGCCTTAACAACGTCCTCTGTAATAGTGACCTGGTCTCCTTGCCATTCAAGGAGTAATGTCATCACTTTCCCATCAAATCTTGCAGCAATAGTAGATATAGCGTCCTCTATGATAGTAATCTGGTCTCCTCGCTGGCTAAGGAGCAATTCCATCACTTCCTTGCCATTCCTTAAATTTCCTGCCGCAGCCTTAGCAACGTCCCCTGTAATGGTGACTTGGTCTCCTGGTTTTTCAAGTAGGAGTTTAATAATAGATTTATAGTTATTTTTGACAGCCAGATATAATGGCGTGTTGCCATCCTTATCCTTTGAGTTAGGGCCAACTCTGCCTCTATCAAGCAGGAGCTTGACGATACCCTCATGGCCCTTCTTTGCAGCGGACAAAAGTAGCGCCACGCTCATGTCATCCTCGGAGTCTACATCAGTTCCTTTCTTTAAAAGTAAATTAACCATGTCATCATGTCCGTTACAAACGGCATAAGATAATGGCGTCCCTCCAATGCTATCCTTTGTGTTGGCGTGGGCTCCTGCCTTAATTAATAGTTCAGCGGTGGCGACGTACCCATTTAAAACAGCGTATGATAGTGGTGTAAGGCCGTATTTATCCATTGAATCTACTTGTGCTCCCACCTTAGGTAATAGCTTTAAGCCTTTCCAGCGGCTCCTGATGCCCTTGATTAGAAGCTTTACAGCAACGTAATAGCCGTTTCCTGTAGCCCAAGATAGTGCTGACCGCTTGTATGTACTATCCCTGGAATTTAGATCAGTGCTATCCAATGAAAGCAGATGCTTCATCACTGTTGTAAGCCCAAAATAGGATGCAATCATAAGGGCGGTAAATTTCCGCGGGAAATCTGTGTTTGTACTCCTCCAATAGATCCTAAGCCAAGTCAGGCAATGATTTGAAGTCCCATCGCAGAGCTTTAAAATTGATTGACTAAGTGAATTCTTGACTTTAATACGCGACTTGTGGACGTGAGTGGTCCAATGTTTCGCAGAGTAGTCTAGGAAGACTTGATTATCAATGGGCTGGGAAATCATTCCCTTTCCGTTAGGAGATTGGGCCTTAAATTCTGCGAAGAGTAGGTGCCAGATGCAGATCTCAGCGAGAATGCAGTGAGATTCTTGCGGCCACAGTGAGTGTTTCCATTTGAGATTTACATGATTGCGTTTAGAAACATTCGCTGAATTATACCGGACCAAAAATTCCTTCGCTGTTTGGTGAAGCAGGTAGATCCTTGAGTTGATGACCGCTATGAAGGGACCGCAGAGATCTCGTATATTCTCTCGGAATCGCTCTTCTGATTTGAGGTCAAGGTCGCTATATGACTGGTGGTGGTTTCTCAATGTCAATGCTAGGTTCATCTCACTCAGGGTTAAGGGCCGCGCGGCTGCAACCACAATATGCAGCAGCTTCTTAGCCTTTTTAAAATTGCGGCTTCTGGATAAAATCCTTTCATATGCCTCTTCAACCGTATTTGGAAGGTGGGAAGTGGCTCTGACTATTCCAGGTTTATCAAGATCAAGGTTTTGCTCAATTAAGTCCAGAGTGAGATGAACCCATAGATACGTTCGGTTAGGAACCTGTATAAGCTCTCGCAATAAAAGGTCTTGCTCGTCGTCTCTAAGGTTAAGTTTTTCTCCAACAACCTGGACTCTAGCCTGAATAAAGGCATCGATCTCTTGAGATATCTTTGTCATCTCAATATCGCTCTCCCCGCTCAGATGAATTACAGCCAACTCTGGGTTGTCAGGAGGCCGGAAACCATGCCGAATATTAACGAAGGGCCGACTTGTTAAGAGAAACTTTAAATTAAAGCTTCTTCCAGTGTTATAGAGTGTTTGTAACGCTCGAGCGAGCTGAGATCTTCCGTGGTCTTCGCATTCGTCGATTGCGTCTAGAAGACACACGATTTCGCCAGCGCACCTGTCCTCAGCAACACTGAGAAGGGCGTCCCAAAGTTTCCCAAATGAGCCAGTAATCTCTTCCCCATAGATTTCGAACTCTTCGAGAATAGCTTCGGAGAGTAGGACACGTTTCTGCTTGAAGAGTTGGTGTAGGATACTGCAGAGAGCACTAACGACATTTTTCTGATCTTCAAAGTCATCATTAAAGAAGAAGTAGCATGTCGTTCTAGATGCTGTGCTTGGCAGTACAGAATCGACCAGGTGCTTTGCTAGGACCGACTTTCCACATCCGGGATCTGCAGATACCCAAAGTGTTGTAGACCGATTACTTTCTTGCCACTCCTGAAAGAGCTTGTGAGCTACGAACCACTCACAGGTTCCTCGGACCCGATCTGGATTTCGATTTTTTCGATCTTCGTATGGTAATTTATAGAGTCTTCTCAGAATCTCTATTTCTCTCGCCTTACGAGTCGGGTCCTGCTAAATCTCCACGTTTCTGGCAGGACTTTCCTGATGGTATAAGACAGCTCGGCACGGTTCGTCGGCATGGGCCGCATTGTTCACGGTCGGAAGTGACTCAGTGGATGTAAAGTTGCCTAGAAAGATAGTGGCATTTGGACCGAATGTGCTGCCGGAAATGACGCGATTATCCATCGCGTTCGAGATCTTATTTGGCACGATTAATTACAGAGATGTCAATATCCAGAAAATATGAAGACGGCGAGCTGCATTTACCGAGCAATGTGAGGCTGAGTTGGTCATGGGATCTGTAGGTTCGCGAATGGGAGCTGAGCATTCAATCCACCATTAACATTTCGATGACAGGGATTCTTTTTCACTACAAACTAAGCCCTTCGAAGGACAGCGAAAATCGGGTGTTGCAGACGTGCATGAATGCACAGTGCCTGCAGCCACTAGGCTATACGTAGTAGTAGTAATCGTATTCTTTAACGCCAGAGTTACCACTACAGAAAATTCCATGCTTTACTCTATATACAAGACCTACTTCGTGCATACATCTAGTATGTCGCATCGCAACGAACCTCAAAGTCACGAGATCAGGAAGATAGTGGAGTTGTCCTGACCACCAAGTTGGTTAAATTCAAGATTCTCAATATAACCTAGAATTAGCCAGGCACTGTTGGGCACCAACCTAATTTTCTATGTATTTAAGAACATCCAAAGTCTCTTGTTGATAGTTCAGGTAGCTAAGATCAATTGTGATATATGGAGAACGGCTTTGCTGGTTCTAATTATGCGCGGCCACTCCTGTATAGAAAGAATCCGTCTAGCTAAGAAAAGCGCGAAACAAACCGCGAAACCAAATAGAGGAATCCGATACCAAGGAGCATTACACCTTTGTATAATGGAATAAAAAGAATCACGCATTAAGGGAGTGTGTTTCTATCCATTTAATATAAGATAATTAATCCATTGCGCTCCTACTGTTGCTTGCATTGAGGATTATGCTCTTATGAGTAATAATTCTTCTACCTTATATTCCTTATACCGCTAAAAAAAAACGATTTGCTTTATTTCTTTACACAGGTGGCTTTACCCCACCAAGCCACGTATTAAGGTTATACAAGCCAAATTAATGCATTTTCCAAGCATATACGAGCGTAGATGGAGAAATGGCCGCAAGCTCTTCGCTATCAGAGCCACAGCTTGCCTCCCTTTCTCGTATACCTCGAGATCTTTGTTTCCATACACATCTCGTCCAGGAGCGTATTGCTCTTCTTCGAGGTCCCGTCCGCTCTCCTGGAGTCAAGCCAATGAGAGGCTGATTAGTAGTGTATGTTTTCTTTTGGTATTATCGTCCCCGTACTCCATGCCAAGAGTGGCATGATTCGAATCAATTCTGAAGTTTGGAGCAAGCCTCGCTCACCTCACCTTCTCGAACTAGGATCTTATACATACAGATAACAGACAGCATGCTGCCTAAGAAAAATATACGTAGCACATTGCTTCCGTCTCATCATTGAAGCACGAACTCCCACAGGCCAGTCCATTAATATAACAGATGATCCATAGTCTGGCCTGTGGTTCATTTAACCATACTCTTCCCTCCCCGCCTATTAAGTTTGCCAATCAGTTTATTACAAGTCACTCGCTATTAATCGAGACTTGATAGACTATTTTAGCCAAAGAAACCACTCTCCAGCGAATTGCAGATCGTGGTATTTTGTTGTCAGCATCTAAATTGTGACTAGTGCTACCATTTTATATGGGAGGCAAACATTGGCTTTTGTAGATGTAAGCTTATAGTCAGACTACGTAGTTCAACCAGCACATACGACCATAGGTAGTGGAAGATTCGGGGTCCCGTCAAGCTCTTTTCTTGAGTTTGATGTCGTTTATTTTTTACATTCCAAGACTCCAAATTTGGAGTGGCATGATTCCGTTTTTGGTGGTTAAAGAACCCCCGCGCTAAAACGCTCGCCACTTGATATACTACATGCATGCCGCAGCGAGAATCAGCCTAAGAGACTTCGCTCTGCGGACAGGGATGCGCCCACCCACCTTGGCCGCAGAAGTGAAGGTTGGATTTAAAAGCTTTCGATAGTGTGAATAAAGTCCCTATCCACTTTATATACGGAACCTGGGCGAGAAAGCCTTCATAAGGTGGGTAGCCTTATTAGGAATGTCCTAATTCTCTGTAGATAACAAACGATTAGAAATATCTCTCACATTTGTGGGCATGCGGTGCCGATGCTTCATGTCCTGAGTGTAAAGGAAAGGCCTTTACAAGCAGATGTAAGGAGTAATGCTAGCATTGACGAATCTTTTTTGCTTATTGGCTCAGTTTGCATCCCTTCCAATTGCTGTTACACTAAGGTTAATGGAAGCGACGAAGCCTGCCTTCGACGAATTCTTCCACTCAGTCCTATACAGATATTTGCCTTCGCGGCTGCCATAATGTCAGTTTCTTCAAAGAGTAGGGAAGATGTGCAATGTAGGTGTGAAAAAATAGCTCACCTCATCCCAACATATAAATTGATAAGCTTGAAGCACAGGTAAGGGTTTCAGTAATAAATGCTCCAACCCATGCTAATGCAAGTGTTTAATGTGATAAGGTTTCCTATGATAGGCAAAATTTTGATATCTCCTTGGCACTTTTGTAGATAACTGCATTTTCATAAACCCATTACAGGCCCCATAGTGTTATCTATACAGTAGCTACCCTGAGCACTAATGGCGCTACCAGTGCGCTAAAAAAAAGGACTTCCTTTTATAAAGGACAAATAGTAAGTAATAAGAAATCTTTACTGTTTTCAATATTAAAATACATAATGTAGTCCACAAGCGAGCAGGCTACATCAGCAAGCAGGCCGTTTATTTTTAATCTAATTATATTTTAGCTTTATACATTATCTAGTCGACTACGTTAAAACAACTGTGGAGTCATGACCAGTAGCCTCGATCTGCATAGAGTTTACACCAGGTTGTCCGACTCCTCAGTCCATTTCAGGTAGGTAATGGTATAAGTGCCTCCGCAATTAAATCAGCTAAGAAACAACCGAGTTGGACGTTGCCGCGAACCTTTGGTGCATGATCCAAGAAGTCTTATTTAATGATATGTGATCGTTAATCCATTTTTGGAAGGCATTTAGAGCATGCAAGACTCTAGGTACGGTATTAAAGAAATATTTCGATAGTTCAAATTGATTACTTATGTAGATAGTAGTGGGTTTGGTTTTCAGATGCCTTTTTTTTCCGGCTAATGTTGAAATAGAAGTAATACAGACCCCCTCTCTGACTTAATTGATCCTTTTTAATAGCTAGCATCATCGTAGTAATTGCTATAAATGCGATTATTAGCCTAATCTTTTTCCTATTAGCGTAACGGTAAGACGGTCCGTCACACTCTTATATGCAGTCACTAGACAATTGTGTTACCCAACTTCGTAGTTGGAATAGGAAGAAACGCTGGCATTTGGCCGTCCTCCTCGCATTTGAGGGATTTACGAGTATCTACTTCCAAGCTGTCAACTAACCTCCGTAGAAAGTACTGAATCGTTTATCGGAAGTCGAAACAAGGAGACAGGGGAGTCTCAAGTCATCTGATTAGTCGATTGTTACTTCCCTTTTAGCGTAAGAAGTGCTTCGATTCCTTGTGACCGCATCTCTTGGTGATAGTTTTCTGCGCTTGGAAGTATTGACCGAGCACCAAAACGGCTTAGGGAGCGCAAGTTTGTGGACTCCTACGCTACATCCCAGTTTCCTGGGATTTTGTGAGCTCCACGCGAAATGAAATTGATAGTTTAGGGGGGCGTATGGGTTAGAGAATCGTGTGTGGACCATCTCCCAACTTCGCCGCACGCTTCTCCGAGATCCAGCGACGTTCCGCTTCCTTCAGGAGTCGACCGTCGTTGGTGGCCATATGCACTCATTTGAGATTCTCGTCATGTATAAGTATCAAGTGTTTGTCCTGCATAAATGGAAATATTGGCAACAATACCATAGATAAGAACTGACCTTGAGATCGTCTCTGATCCGAGGTGACCCCTCCTTGTTCCTTCGTTACGTGTTCCAACATGCGTGTATCAAACCTTTTACCGATCCTGACGGCTTCTGCCTGGGGATTTGTTGCTGAGGCCCCCTTGTTGAGACGCGACAACGCTGTTGCCAGCAACGACACTTCATCTGCGCCTATTCCCAACCGCTATATCGTGGAGTTTGCAGAGGTCAGTTCTGGACCATGAGCAACGTTCTCTCGCACATTGTATATGTGTTAATGATTATGAGCAGGGCGTTAATCCTCAACAAGCAGCGAGTGATCTTGCGAATGCAGGGGCTACTGTGCTCATAATCTTTGACTCGGATATCTTCAGTGGCGCGTCAGTATTATCGGATACGCATAATCTGGACACATTACAGTTACTTACACCAGTCCTTCGATCATGGCACTCTAAGAAGATCAAATTAACTGCCCCTATTGCAACGTCACAGACATTTGGTCCTGCTGCAGCAGGTGCCAACTTCTCTGTCCACCACATGACTGGCGTGGACAAGGTTCACGAAGCCGGAATTTTAGGAAAGGGTGCTAAAGTGGCTGTTGTCGATACCGGCGTTTGGTATCCACACCTTGCGGTAGGAGAAGTTTTTATTTTCTGATGACAAGAGACCCATAAACTCACGCTTCAACAGCTCGGGGGCGGTTTTGGACCTGGCTTTAAAGTTGCTGGAGGTTACGATCTTGTTGGCACTTGTACGTCTTAAAATTCCTCCTCTTGGGCATATGAAACACTTACTTATCAGTCCCCAGGGTGGGGTTACAACACTTCGGAGAAGTCACCAAAGCCAGATCCGCTAGATGGCCAAGGACATGGAACTCACGTTTCGGGAATCATTGCTGGACAGGCTGACAGGTTAGTCAGCTAATCCAAAGCTGTTGGTGGGTGTCTTATGGCTAATTCAACCCAGCTATGTCGGAGTAGCACCTGAGGCTTCTTTGTATATGTACAAGGTTTTCGGTGATTATGCAGATTCCACAGACACCGACACACTTATTGATGCCTTCCTGATGGCGTACAGCGATGGGGTATGTTGCACTCTACAATCCTGCTTGGCAGCCATGGCTTTATTTCTTGGGTACTAAGAAACATATGCCACGCTTTATAGGCCGATATCATCACCTCATCTGTTGGCGGCCAATCTGGCTTCTCGGATGATCCATGGGCGGTGACCGCCTCCCGTCTCGTGGAACAAGGCGTAGTAGTAACTATTGCCAATGGCAACGACGGTGTCAATGGCCCATTTAGCGAGAGCAATGGTTCGAACGGTGAGTTTGTTCTCGCCGTGGCTTCTGTCAATGCCGATGTGTCTGCAGAGGCTGCTTTCGAGGCTACATTCGGAGGCGATACTTCAAAGATAATCACCGTCCCATACCAATCGTCAGTCTTCTGGGAATCGACTGCATATGAGGGATGGCCTATTGTTCCATTCAATACTAATGTTTCTGCCCCAACCGATGCATGCCATGCGTTTAATAACGGCTGGAATCTCAACTATACAAACTCCATCGTCCTCGTCAGCGATGGTGCATGCGACTGGGCGACGAAACTCTCTGTCCTCAACGCTTTACACAATTATACATTGCCTATCCTGATATACACTTCTCAATATCCCGTTAGCGCATTTTTCAACGGCTCTGGCGATAGTACGGTCGGCTATATCCCTCTCGACGCGGGTGAAGCCCTCATGGAGGCTCTTCGGGCTGGTGTAAAAGTGACAGCAGATTTCAAGAATACTGTCGAGCATCTTACATTTCTGCCAAGCCCGGCTTTCTCTGGGGGAGGAAAGCCCAGCTATTTCAGCAGCATCGGCCCTACGAATGATTTAGCACTGAAGCCGGATATCGCAGCACCTGGTGGAGACATTTTCTCGACGTGGCTTGACGACAGCTGGGCGATCCTAAGTGGCACTTCCATGGCTACTCCCTACATTGCCGGTGTTGCTGCGCTCTATATAGGCAAGTACGGAGGTAGACAGGTCCACGGCCCTGGGTTTGCCAAAGACTTGTCCATGCGAATAATTGCGTCTGGAAAGTCGCTAGACTGGCTCTCTAATCCATTGAATCCCGGCAATTCTGACTTCCGAGCCCCTGTCTTCCAGGTTGGTACTGGCCTCGTGAATGCGTCTAAAATCCTGAACTACCAAACGAGCCTGTCATTCTCAAAGTTCATGCTCAATGACACGCACAACTTCGAACGGTACCACAGCGTCGACATCACGAATAACAGCCCGCGTCCAATTACTTACACTTTTTCTCTCGAAGCTAGCGGCTCAATAGATACTATGGTACCCAACCAGGACCCCTTAGGAAGGCCTGTGGTTGGAGTCTACACTCAAGTCTTCGCTGCTCCCTACGCTGCTGTCCCGTCTGTTACGCTGCCTCGTGGCACATTTACCGTCAATCCAGGTCAGACAAAAACGGCCAGCATCAACTTTATGTATCCATCCGGCTTGAACTCAACCAACTTGCCGTTATACAGTGGCAAGATCATCATCACGGGGAGTAACGGGGAGTCACTCGCAGTGCCGTATATGGGTGTTGGTGCGAACATCCATAACGACCTGGATTCGGTATTCTACTACGGCAATGGACTTCCAGTCATTACGTCTGGGGTACGAGGAACAGCAGTCGGAGACCTTCCTAGCTGGAGCTTCAATGTTAACCCTTTCTCTAAATCCTACCCCAATTTCCACCTTGCCTTCAACTTTGACACGACTGAGTTTCGCTGGGATATATTCGAGTCGACGTGGAAGGAGAGAGACTGGACGTATCCTCCTGTCGTCGGTAAGAACGGCTATGTTGGAGCTGCGTCCCTCTGGTTGAATGGAACTCCACTTCTCATTCCTAACACAACCCTCGTCACTGCAACACCGTTTACAGATATACCAAGAAGCATCGGTGGTTCAGATGCATGGCTTTGGTTCGGAAAGCTTGCGAACGGATCTCAGATGATACCAGGAACGTACTGGATGAGGTTGGCGGCTCTACGCCCACTTAGTACTAACCCGCAAAACTCAGACAACTGGGACGTTTTCACTACGCCGCAATTCCAAGTTACTCCCCTTCCCACTTAGGATACTTTACATAATTAGCTTCCTTATACTTAAAGTATACTGTGACAGATTTATTTATACAATATATTTTAATATAAGTTAGCTATTTTTAAAAGATAAACTTATTTTATTATTTTACTATATGTTTCTTATTATTGTTTATAAACCCATCTTTCCCCATCTCTAGTTATATTAGGCAGAGATATGCCATATTAAAATAGATCCCCAACCTTTATGCTAACCGCTATAGATTAACTTACAAATAGCGCAACAGCTATTATGCATAAAGTGGCTCTCCTACGCGCAGGGGTCTCATTACTTCGTACAGCAAATAAGGTACTATTAAGCAAGCGTCGCAGAGCAAAAAAAAAAAAAAAGAAAAACACGCGTATAACTTAAAGGCTCTCTGGCTATTTAAAACAGGCAGGTTTATTAAATTATAAGGATGTTAATAAGCAGATAATGGTGGAAGAACATAAGAACAGCAGTCAAGGAGGATTAAAGTAAATAAAAGCTTGATTTACTTTATAAAAAATAGCAGCCAACCTTAATAGATAATAAAAGGGCTAAGTGAATAAAAGCTTAAGTAAGTTTTATAATTAAAGTAGGCTTTTTATTTGCTCCCTTTTAAACAAGCTAGTAATTAGTAAATTAGTAATTGAGTAAGTAACAATTAGTAAACACTAGCTGTTATATTTTATAATATGAATGCACATAGCATCTTTACTTTTTACTCTTCTGATAGTAGGTAATTTTACTAAGCTGTGTGTTATAAGACTGTATTAATCTTTACTTGAGATTTTGGACTATAACTGGCATGTCTACAGCAACGCCTGTAGCCACTGCAATTGCTGCCCTTTTGATAGCATTTATGTGACAGAGTATTTTTGATAAGGAGAAGAAAAAACAGGTAGAGGATGATATTGGCTCCGTCAGATTTAATGATCTTAGTAATATGAGAGCTCTGTTGAAACACATTTGTACGGAAACCAATGGCTATCATTGGATTAGTCCTCACCTGCTTTGGGGAAAGTTCATGCCGGCTAAAATGCAACATGACCCCAGTGCGGCATCAAAATATGCGTGGGAAGAGATACAAAGGGCTTTACGCAGATGAATGAGCATAGGTGGATCAATACGTTAGATAAATCGTACATAATATGCTTGTGTACTTTATGTATATTTTCTCAGTCAATTTAATTCATCAGGCACAGCTTAATGTGTCATTTTAAGTAAGAACATGTTGGATATTAAAGATCTATCTTCACAATAGAAGAGGCGTCAGTCTTATTCTGCATTCCGCATGGACAAATATTACCACCATCCAATGGCAGACGCAGCACAACAAACCACTCACATGAAAAGAAGTGGCTCACACGGCTTGCGGGGTAGCGTGGCTTAGAGATTTCTGTGTCGACAAAAAATGATCGTGTGAAAGAATACCTTCGCTGTTATTACTCAATCTTCAGCCTAAGCTCTGCAATCAGGATCCTACAATGCCACAATTTTCTGGAAAACTGGCGGAGAAGATGAAATGGATCGTCACCCGCTACCCAAAACCTCCCGGCCAACTTATCGCCTAGGTGCCATCCTGTCTAACCCCGAAGATCCAGAGACTTGTCTAAATCGGTATGAAGCGGTAGAAGTCAATCCTAAATACCTACTTGACGAAACTGCTGCTGTTCAGCGCATCATACATGCAGGAGTATCCAACGATAACAGCATCTTGGTCAAGGTGACGCAGCTATATAATATTATATTATTAAAATAATAAATTAAAAAAACCATTAAATTACTTTATTTAAAGAAGTTTAATCTTTATCCAGTTAAAATATCTTCGCGCTGATATCCAACGCATCAATATCCGTCTTCATGTCCTCTTTAATCCCTCCGTTGGCGCTCAGCATAGTATTTAAAAGTCTTTAGGCCTAGCACCTGCGACTGCGACGCTTAGTCTGACATACCAAAATGCGCTATTTTTTAAGTAAAAGGCGGGCGGGGTTAGCATTGAATAAATGCTGTGCTAAATGGCGCAAGGTAGAGGGCATCCCGGTTAGGTACATATAGCTATGTTCATATGTATAAACAATCGATCAAGTAGCCAAAGGTAGCCTCGACAGTTATACTCGGCTTCACAGGGCTAAAAAGATACCCATGCTGTTTCAATGCGGAGTAGCGTCTGCTGGCCGGTAATATTACTGTATGTCTAGGATTTCCCTCTCCTCAAATATGAGCGTGTCTTTCTAGACCAATTGCCAATCTACTTAAGGTACTTAGCTATGCATCAGATAGTGCGTATTTATGGCCAATAGCGAGGCCTACATCTCTGAGCCTTAGGCATGAATCAAGAAGCTGTGGTCAACTGATGCATCCATTGTTGGAAAATTACGTTTGAACAAGGTTCCACGAAGCTGAAAAGACTAGGCGGTTCAGGACACATATCAGCCCTCAAATATAGCACTCCTACGGTTTTTTTTTTTTCTTTGCATCCGCTACGGACTCTACACGCAGCCTTGTAAATTTCTTTGATTGGACTGCGAGAACCGTGATCGCTCTATATATGGATCCCATTACTGCAGCCAGCCTAGCCGGCACGATACTTCAGCTTATTGAGCTAGGAGTAAAAGTCGGAAAGCGTATTACGGATTTTAGCTCAGCCGTAGATGATGTTCCTAGATCCTTCAAGCTGATTCATACGAAGCTACCGCTAATACTTGACGGTTTGAGAAAGTTTCAGAGCAAAGCAATTGTAAACTCAGTTGATAAAGAGGCTCAGGAGTCACTCATGCCAGTAGTCAAGAGCTGCTTGGAAGAAATAGAGCAGCTGGATAACCTACTTGAGAATGCTCTCCCATCAGCCAGCAATTCTCCCTGGGAACGGAGAATGAAGGCGGTCAAGAGTTTGGCTTATGATAAAAAGATTGAAGAAGTCGCAAAGTCGCTTGATGGATACGCCAATGCCTTAATCTTCCATCAGGTAGTTGGCAACTTGAATTATCTCAAACTCGAACAGCGGCAGCCGCCACCATACTCAGAGCCTTTCTGGCTAGTACCGTTTGATAGAAACTCTTCATTTGTTGGGCGAGACAAGATTTTTACAGACATTGATCAGTCATTCGCAGTTCAGAGAGACAGTCAACCAAAGGCAGCCCTGTGTGGTCTAGGAGGCATAGGGTAAATCTTCCTCTCTCAATAACAATCACAATTTTGTCTAATACACAGCGCAGGAAATCTCAAGTAGCATTAGAGTACTGTTACCGAAGACGCGACAAAGATGCTAGATGCTCCATCTTCTGGGTAAACGCGGCTACGACGGCTCGTTTCGAGGAATCGTTCAATCGAATTGCCAGCGAATGTGGCATTATTACTCCAGATAGTGCCAAATCCGACGCGCCATTACTCTTGAAAAATTGGCTTGAAGTTCGACATGTGGGCACGTGGCTAATGGTTATTGATAATGTGGATAATAAGGAGGCTTATTTCTACAGAAAGATGACAACCGGCAAAACTCCCTCTGAGTGTATACCGCATCTTCAAAACGGTTCTTTACTTTTTACGACGAGGAGCCGCGATGTGGCTTTCGACGTAGCGAATCCCGAAATTCCTATCATAATTCCTGAACTCGATAAAACAGACGGGCTGGATCTTGTAAGAAAGCGGCTGCCAGGTAACTATCCTGAAGATTTGGTTCTTGAATTGCTCCAAGAGCTTGAATCTATTCCGCTAGCCATCACTCAAGCAATTGCCTTTATGATAAAGAGGCAAAGAACGATTCAACAATACCTGGAGCAATACCGCAGAAGCGATGCGACAAAGGCAAAATTTCTCAATTATGAGTTCTCTGACCATGGGCGACCAGAAAATACTTTAGAATCAGTGGCAAAGACGTGGAAATTGTCTTTTGAATCTATTCGAGACTCGAATCGAAGAGCAGCAGACCTATTGTGTCTAATCAATTTCTTCCAGCATCAGGGAATACCTGTCATCCTCTTGCAAGACGATATAGAGGATGATTTTGACTTTCAAGAAGCAACCGCGCTTTTGAAAGCTTTTTCATTTATTGATGAGCACGATTCAGTATTTAGCACACATCGTCTTGTACAGTTGGCAACAAGGTGGTGGTTAGAAGAGGAGGTCCCTGGGGACGTAGATAGATGGGCTTTTGAAGCATTAAAGTCTATTGCGTCCCATTTCCCCGAGGCTTCATCCCAACCTGAGTCGGAATATTTTCGACTGGCAGAAATATTGCTTCCTCACGCTGAGCTCATTCTTCAGTATCAATTCAAAAAGATCACCGAAAAGTCCGAATTACTCAAAGCAAAGCTGCTAGCTTCCTCTGGGAGATATCTCGTCTGGAATGGCAACTATGATGAAGCTCGGCTAAGATTCGAGCGATCGTCCGAGATAAACGAGAAGTATCTCGGTGAGAAGCATGTTGATACAATGGCGAGTATGGGGTTACTAGGTTGGATTCTAGCCACTTATTACGAGGACGTTCAGTCCATCTCCATTCTCAAGCAGGTGCTGGAAAATCGGCGTGAAGTCCTCGGTGAGGATAACCCTAAAACGATTGACAGTCTAAGCGACCTTGCTATTGGTATTGCTTTAACAATGGATTATGTATCGTCGGAGAATATGCAGCGGGAGGCTCTGGAACGCAGCGAGCGCATCCTTGGAAAGAGACATGATGACACCTTGAACTGTATGGGGCATCTCGCCATGGTCCTCGATGATCAAGGTAAGTCAGAAGAAGCAATAAAATTACTGCGCGATGCATATGAAACCAAGAAAGACGTTTTCGGTCAAGTTCATCAAAGTACGACTATTTACGAGCATAATCTGGCGCTCATGCTATGCCATGGTTCAGAAACAGTAGAAGAAGGGCTGTCTCTTTTCAGGAGCTGTTTGAGAAATAAAAGAGAAGTGTTTGGACAAAATCATCGCGAAACTTTAGTCACAGCAATATCTCTCATCTACACCCTTGAAGAGAATAATCAAATTACAGAAGCATGGGAACTATGTGAGAAATGCTTAGATGAAGCAAGCGACAGTCTTTACAGAAACAACGTACACAGTCAGAGATGGCTCAAAAGAATCAACCTTGCTCGGCAGAGGTTAGTGGACGGGATTGATGATGTAGGAATTTCAGGGGCAAGAGAGCGAGGTACAGAGAGTATTGAAGCTGATTAATATAGAGCTAATATAATACTGGGCTGCGATGTAGCCTTGAAAATCCAAACACTCTATGTCTAAGTTCTCTTAAATTTAATTATGGCCGTTATTTTGAGATGTGATTATATACAACCTGGTCTGCAAACACGATTTCCTGGCTTAAAGACAAACTATGGTCTTGTATTGATAATAAAAATGGAGGAGATAGTCAAGTCCTAGCTCTTTGCTTTTTCGGTACTGCTCTTGCCAACTAAAAGATAGTTACTGCAAGTAGAGTGAGTTAAGTGATCAAAGAAAGGCCATCCTTAAATGAAGATAAGGCTATTATAAAAAACCTTATTAAATATAGTGATTATTAAAGAGCGAGTTACTGGCCTTCTACAGGGCGGCCATAAGCCTTGGGTCCGGTTTCACGGCTGAGATCTCAATCTTGACCGCGCTGCGGCCCATTACACGTACTATTTGCATCCCAGGACATGCTGTGTTAGCAGACATCAACAGAGGAGGACTGTAGAACAAGACGCAGAAGTATCAGTTGACATGTCTTAGCAGCAGCCATTCCCGAAGAACAATCGCACCGGCTCTAGAAGCTATGGTCTATTAGACCTAGTTTCCACTCGCTGAAAACCGGGCTATCTACCTATCGATTCCGGTAGCAGCAGTCCCACCAGCACGGGAGACAGAGGAGTAATCACTAGTGGAGGAACGGTGGAGGGGTAAAATGGAGGGGTAAAATGGAGGGGTAAAATGGAGGGGTATCTCGTACATGTATCCTTGATATCACAGCAATCGCAAGCACTACAGTATAGTGGCTCCTGCTTGTCAAAGCATCCTTTGTCCTTTTTCTTTTCGTATTTTATCTTGCTGCTCAGGATGGGTTTAATATGACCTTGATCAGCCGTTGCATTTTGGGCTTCGTCCGCGGATGTGAGATTCTCGACCCGGACCGGAGGCAAGGCTAGGCTGGGAGCCGGCGCCCGAATGTCCCCGAATCGTACATATAATTATACGAATCCATTCGTATAATTTTATTAGAATTACACGAGTACTACGAGTTGGTGGTCGTTTATATCTAGTATGTACTAGTAGTTGTATTCACGTGGTGGCCAGGAACGGGAACAGGAATCAGGGCAGGGGGTGGCCAAAACGTACAACAAGCCAAAGCATTTTGTTCTGTAATGCTCAACATTTGTCACTTCCGTGACTTGGCCTCTTCTTTTCCTTCGCTATTTAAATTGAGAGTCTAAGGAAGAATCTCTTGGTTTCTTTCCGCTTATAATCTGTGCCTATACCAGAATCAGGTGATTAAGTCCTGCGATATTTTTTAATGAGTGATGCTATTTGGGGGGTGTATCGGTGGCTGAGGAAAAGCTAGTGGGGTTCCGTGGGAACGGAGTCAGCCCCAGATGGCGTTCGCTTCGTTTTCATCAGATAACGGATAGCCGAGCCGGCAAGACTTCAGCCAAGTTTAATGACTAGGGGAGGTTCCCGTCAAGCACTTGTCTTAAGTGTGGTGTCTTCTATTTATGGTATCCAAGCCTCTAAATCTAGATTTAGATAATTCCATTTTTAGCAGTTAAGCAATCCTGCGCTGATGCTTGCTACTGTTTAATTTTTTCCAATAATAAAAATAAAGCTATTAGCTAGTTTAATTAATTAATAGATTATATTTATAGGCTAAGGTTTCTTTATCGCCTTAATCCTTGCTTTTTAATATTAATACGCTTATAATTAATAAAGTAAACTATATATTTAAGGCCATTAAAGTAAATAATATATTACTCTTATGGCCTTATAGCAGGGTCGAATGTATCTTGCTATTAGCTATGTAAAAAGAGATATGGATAGATCAGAAGGCTGGATTATTCAACAGGAAGACATTATGCAGGAGTCCGAGTCGAGTTACAAACAAGTTGAGAAGTCGCATTTCAGTGTGGATTTAGGAAGTGCTTCTACCTGGGCAACAGCAGCTTTTCTAACAAGTTGGAACTCCCGCACAGTGTATGATATAATTTAATCCAATCGACGTGGATGGACAAGCAAGGCTATCTTACTACACCTATTGCAGGCTCTATTTATGCTTGTAGAATTGAAGAAGCTCTAAGTCACGTCACCTCAGCACACATAAACTCATAAGAATAGACTTCTATTAACAAAATCTCCAGGTATGAGTTATTTATTTAATTAATAATACTGCTGCTGCTTTCATAAATTACCCTCATCTATCACCTCTAACCACTTACAAAGTTGTCGTAACATGAATAACAATCTTCTGCGCAGAGACACCCTTTCGGACCATATCGATGCCTGTTTGCACATTTTCCAATCCTTCGAGAACAAAAGGGTCGGGTTTGGCTTGAAACCTGCCAGCTGCGAGAGCTTGTGGAAGAAATTTTCGCCAAATGGCATCGCCGATATCGAGTCTTACAAGGCCAGGATCGAGACTATTCACTATAAAGAGTCAGATAAGCTTCTAGATTTGGTCTACCCAATATCTCACCTAATTCAATCGATACATTCTCCGGTGCACCCCGAACGGGCCACCGCAATGACGATAGCTTGCCACCACCAAGCCTACTTAAGATATCTGCACAATGAAGTTGTGTCATGTCGGAGCCAATACAATCCACGATCCCACCAAACGTTTCCTTTCCAAAAATATTCACTATATCGCCGACAGTATTCGAATTATTGTGGTCAAAGACGAAGGTCGCGCCCAAACTTTTCACATACTTGGTGTTGGCACTGGAAGCAGTGGTAACAACTTTATAGCCTGACGCAACAGCAAGTTGAATTGCAGAACTACCACAAGATGAGCTCCCACCCCAGAGTATAATTGTCTTTCCGGTTGGTTTTGGATCAGGTGACGGGAGGGAGAGACCTTGATACACAAACAGCGCTGATGCAGCAGTTGACACCGAAAGTGGAAGAACTGCGGCGTTGGCAAGAGGAAGCTCATCAGGTATCTCTGCGACGAGGATTTCACGACAGATGGTGTAAGATTGAAATCCTGCGTGGGTTATGAGGTTCGTAAGGATAGAGTCGCAATGTCCAATTACCCTTTGTCCAATCTTGAATCGTGTCACCTCGGACCCAAGCTGGAAGATTTCACCTGCTACATCGACACCAAAAATCCATGGATATTCAAATTTCCTATAAGGATTGTCTTGCATCTGATTTCTCTTAGCGATCTACAAGTCCTCGTGCAAAAAAGGGGGCATACGGCATAATCCGTTGGATTTACGGCAGCATAATGAACTTTGATGACCACTTCATTGGCTTCAGGTTCGTAGTCTGTCAAACCTGGTCCTACTTCAAGGGGGGCCTGTTTCTCAGCTACTGCCCAGGCAGCCTTGCTGTTGGGAAACCTGTCCGCCATGGAATTGATTAGGACTGATACAATGGTGGAAGGTTCTGAAGAAGGAGAAGAGCAAGACAAAAGATGATGGGTGATGCTGAAGCTGGAGCTGTTTTGTCTTTGGGAAGCGGGACTATATACACCTCTGCTCATTTTTCCGATGATGGTCTTTCCTCTCGTTTGATCGGTTTCCTCAATAGTCTTGCTTAATAATGCCTCTTTCGTATGGTGCGATATTAGTCCGCCTATGCCCAAAGCAAGTGCGTTATGCTGGAACAGGCATTTCCACGGCAAGGTCAGTTAACGGACGTATTTGGGAGCTGGCTGTGGCGTCTGGAGTTTTGGGATTCCGCGCTCAAGGCGGCAACCCCCTACCGTCACCCGAACCTTGGCGCCTTTTCTCTTCCTTACGCTATTGCATAACACCAAATAAGGACTTCCCTAAAACTCGAAATGGACACGAAGCGAACTATTCCATTCACTGTAACTGTCATAGGAAACTTTCCACTATGCTATAGCTGAGTTCGGCACGGACTTATGGAAGTCCTTACCCCACAAAAACATACCCCTGGAGTTAAGCACTAGAATAATGCCTGAACGTTACCACTACCAGCAACAAAGAAAAAAGACTTGACCTATATTAGTTCGTCAAGTGGATGGGGCCCGCCTCTTCTTTTGAACATAACCACCCCCACCAAACTCTCTCTCTCTTCGACCCTCTATTCGACGCTTTCCCATGTTACTACACCGCGTGAGAGAGTCGACCACGGGGGCATGTCCGCATTGTCAGCTTCAGTCCCCGCCAATCGTGCCCTGGGCGACCATGGAGGAATGCGACAATGTGCTTAGCTCAGGCGCGGTCTTCATACCTTCCGTGATGCCTGAGAAACCGGCATCACACCGGAGGTTACATCGCAAGTTGCGACCGTGATGCGAAAATTCACTGACAAGGGAGTTATCGTCTGGCTTCGTTTCGCCCACGAGATGAATTGGCACGCCAATCCGGTAAGAGAGCAATCTCAAGTGAATCCTCGTACGCTTCTAATGATTCCCTCAAGCCGCTTCTCCTCGGTACTACGGAACCCCAGCTGAATACGTGATCGCATGGAAGAACGTTGCCAGGGCAGTGTCTGACAATCTTCTGGTGACGATGTTCTGGTCACCCAACAACCTCGGGGACAGCCCCGTTTCTGACCTAGATGAGTGGAATCCGAGCGATGACAGCGTCGATCTCCTAGGCATTGACTGTTACCCACAGGCGTCGAACCAGACGTTTGAGTGGTGCTACATGGACTTCGACCGTTTCTCTGCCAGCAAGCAAAGCCCTTCGCCATCGGCGAGACCGGCGCAGATGTCGACCTCAAGGAAAACTGGATCAAGCAGCCTATCATCCAGAGTAAGGCTGAATGTGCAAACTATATCTCAATTAGCTGGTTTGAATACCTCAAGCGGTGAGTAGACTTCCGCTTGGTGGAGGGAGACGAGGAGACTTTGGAGCAAACCAAGGCGACTCTTGGCCTGAGTCATTTAGTTCTACCTCTGGAGGTAGATTGTTGTTTTATACTTTCAAGATCACTTGTTAACTCAGGTTTAGCTGCAGGAAGTGGTTTCGTGCCAGATAACTCCCATGCCAGTCGCAGTACACCTACCGTAACAAGTCCTTCTAGGTCAAGGATCAAAGAAACAAGGGTAAGGGGAGGCCATTACAATCTTTTTCTTCTTTTTCTTTTCTCGATATCTAGGCCAGACTAGTGGGTGCCAAGTAGACGCAAATTTTCATCAACTGGTTTTGTCGAGGCCATATTTTTGAAAGTTACCAACCTACTCAATAATATAAGTGAAGATGTAAATATAGGAGGCAAAGAACCCAATGTACTACGGACTATTGATCTGAGCAAATTTTAGACAGAATTCTCAGGATTTCGAGCTCATAACTCCAATATGGGAGAAGCAAGAGCGCTGTTGGATGAGTCAGTTATATTAACCGTGCCCTCCTAGACAACGTCGGCTAGGTGGGAGCTCTTGGGGCCACGGTTGGGCTGTACAGATATTGTCTCCTTAGTCCTTAGATATGCCCGGCTGAGGCATGAATACGATTAACCAATCTTATAACGCGAGCTCGTTAGGGTTATCTTTAGAATAAAGTAGTTTTCCTTAAATGATACGTAAATAATTCTTGTCATGTAGTTTCAAAGCATAATATTCTGTTATTAAATACGGATCATTCTTGTCCTATAGCTCAATGCATAAAAGAGCAAAGTAAATCGTGCTTGAAACACCGTTTTGTAAATTCCTCTGTCGCTTAGCTAAAGCTTTACATAAAAGAATATCACACACGGCCTGACAAGAACAAAAAGATAAGGAATAACACAACTACTTGAATTGACGAACTTCTAACGGGACGGGACAGCTACCTTACAATTATTAAGTATGTGTTCGTAATATAGAGAGACCTAATAAGTGTTCTGGCTAAAACTACTAGGATCAAACTCGAAATTACTAGATCCCAGGAGGAGCTCCAGACCTACATCGTTCCAAAATATATCCTCATTCCAAGGGCGCCAGAAGGAGCTATAATCTGACTCCAGCCCACTCAGAGGCTCTGTAGCCTTGGAGTTAATGCTAACTGTATAGATTGCATGGATGACTTCCCTAGTCCGCTCTATGACAGGGCTCCAGCTGGACATCTCGTCACATAAGGATAATGAAGTTTCAACGTCCATTCGCCAGATTTCTGCGTCTATGTGACTCGGATCAGATAAAAGGCTCAGCATTGGTACCATACAAGCGTTAAACATGAACCAAATGGAATTCCGTACGACCTGTTGGACTGGGAACCAATCTTTTTGGACGCTGCTAATGATCTCGCTCGCTATAGAACGGCACGTCTTCACTAGGGCTTGCTCTTCGGATGAAAGATTGCTGTGAGAAGAGGCTCGAAGCAGGGTAGTGGTCAATAGTCGTGGCCGGTAAAGAACAAGTCGCAAGTTTTGATATCGAGCATTGATTAAACCCCTCGCCATCCGTAAACCGGGACGACATGGCTGAGAACTTTGCAAAACCGGTGGGAGGTTTTCCTGCCACTTGACAACATGGCCATCAAAGTCCATAACTTCTTTGCAAGACACTAGCGGGTGCCTTGCGAGCCGGTCTTGTAGTGCAGTTGCAATCTTGCAAAACTCTACGCTTGAGCGCAAAGAGGTGCCAGCAAGGTCCTATATGTGTGTTAAATGATATGACACTAATGCGTAAAGATTCTATTGTGCACTTACAGATGAGCTTGGCAAATTTACAGTGATTGTATCTCTGTCCCAACGACCTAGACTTGGTCGGCCGAGGGTCAGTGAAGCCCAAGTGTCGAGACAAAATAGACACCACCAAACTCGTCTCCTTGCCTCATGCAATTTAAAACGTCCGAATCCTGATGTGTTTGTCGCCCGAAACGCAGGCTCCCGGTGAAGGCCCATGGCAACCGCCATTCTCAGAGCGGCGCCCATAATAACATTTGCCATATTTGGCTGGTTGAGGTAATGACAATAATAGCCGCCCAGTAGACCCAAGGCCTGAATAGTCTCTAGGTGACCATTTCCCATGCTATCCAAGCCCAAGTTCTGATATGCCTTCGCGTAATATGTCCTATGTGACGTTTCGTCTGGCTCTGAGGTTGAAATGGTGCCTATGGCGAGGACCATATTGAACAACGCAAGCCACGGAGACTCCTGATCACCGCCACGAGAGTACTTGGACCTGAAATCCTCTTCATCAACAATTGGAGTGACGCAGTGTATGTGTGCGAAGTACGCATCGATAAGGTACGCCTCATCATGCCGTATAGTGCTCTGTTTGACGCATTTTCTAGTTTTCTCCTCGGCAACACTTGCTTGATAGTGCTTAATCAAATTGTGATAATCCGGGGTAATATGGGCCATGACTCTAAGGATAGCGCTAATAGATGAGATACCTAGGAACGAAGATTTGCTGTCGAGAGCAAGAGATAGTCCATTGACATCATCCGAAATCCTTTGGCTAGAGTCTTCGCTCTTTGTAGACTCATCCCACGAAAAATCCGTTTCCGGCGAGGGTTCTAAACAGTTGAAAGCCTCATAATTATCCTCGACGAGAACCGATTCGCGATCCTTAAACTTCGTCGTCGCCGGAATTAAGTCGATGAGCTGCTCTCGGGAGAGCGAGGCCAGATAATCCAGAGGAGTGCTGGGAAACAATGTTTCTAATACCTTGACTGACCTTTCGAGAGCCGACGAGATTGTAGCAAACGATCTGAGCCCATGTTAACTCCGCTCGTGAGGAAGACAAGAATCTCAGAGGGGGTCTGCAGTACTCTTGGGATGGCACATTCCTCTTCCGCCGGGTGGGGTAATGACAGAGGTCAGAAACTTTATACCACGTACATGGTCCACATGGAGGACCTTTGCTGTCGCATCGAATTCTTCGCCGACGGCATTCCACACAAGATCGCGTCAATTTTCCAGATTCTCGTTCGTCGAGTCTGGGGACTTTGGAAGGTGGAATCCTGCTGTCGTCAGGACCGCTTTCTCGCCCAACATCGGGAGCTGAGTTGATTGCAAATACGTTATACATCTGGACTTTAGAAGGCTCTCACACTGCTCCGAGACCACCACGGCGAGATTATCTAGGTATGACAGGAGGATAGAGGTAAGACGTGAATGTGGCGAGTGCGAGTGGAAGTCTCCAGTATGTGTGTGTGTGAATGAAGTCTTTGAATGAAGAGAGAGAGAGAGTCTACTCGGCGGGTTGATTGCCTAGTAGTAAGCACTACGAGAGAGGCGGGAACAAAACCCGTATCTTGTGACAATGCGTATCCCTCTTTTTTAACTTTATAGCATTACTACAGCACTAGATTAACTAGTTTTATTTAAAAAAAGGAGAATATATATAACATAGCTTTTAAATTTTAATTTTATATAAAGATTGTTACATTTAGGCATATAGTAATAAAAAGATTTAATCAAGGGGCAGTGTGTAAATTTATTAGCGGCATACTAATGAAAGGCTTGTCTTTTAATAACAATATATCCCCTTGCAGGCGTGGCTTAAGATGATATTTTAGCTGCTTTTATAATGTGCTTTTAATAAATAAATGTCCCCCCCTTCTTATTTACGCCAGCTATACCAACCGCATGCCTTAAGCTTTTTCCATAAAATAAATTGTATATTATAATTAATATATAAAATAATAGGTTGTAAAGATGTAATAGCGATTGAATTTGAAATGATGAAGTTGTAGTGCTGTAAAGTTGAAAAGATAGATACGCATTGTCACAAGATACGGGTTTTGTTCCTGCCTCTCTCGTAGTGCTTACTAGTCAACCCGCCGAGTATTACGCCCGGTTAAAAGCCTTAAATGTAGTTACATAATTCACCTCCTGCAATTTAGCCAATAGTCTTGTCGAAGCCCTCGAAATCACCTGAAATCACTCCTCAAATCTCCTTTCTCGAATCTAACCCCAACTCCAAATGTCTCCCTCATGCCGAATACGATTAAGACTAGATTTGTTATGAAAAACACGCGAAATCACCAACGCGAAATCACTCATATCCTAGTCATTTGATCCCCTAGGCTATATAAGGACGCGTTCTGCTACTTGATCTTACTTTCTACATTATTAGAGAACTGTCAACTAATTCTATAGTGGAGTCCTTCACGTCTTCTTCTAATAACTCCTTTTACTTTCCTCCTAAAACCGCTCCTCTCAACCCTCTAGCCTTCATTCTAACCAATTAGTCAACCTTATGCCTAAATTCGACCCTTTTAATTCATTGGACTCCTCTCCTCCTAGCTCCTCTCCTCTAGCATCTTCTGACGACTCAATTAATACGAAGCCGCGACCAAGAATATGTTGGATATATAAGCATATGCCAGATCTGAATGTCGACACCAAATACCACAACCAGACAACAAGCAAGCTTGAATGGAGGTGCAAGTATT
This sequence comes from Trichoderma polysporum, assembly GCA_030278935.1. NCBI lineage: Eukaryota > Fungi > Ascomycota > Sordariomycetes > Hypocreales > Hypocreaceae > Trichoderma > Trichoderma polysporum. The sequence goes on along the minus strand of JARFTM010000060.1, from coordinate 63,058 downwards.
GCCCGAAGAAGTATATTGTTAATGGAGGGACTCGTTGTATCAAGGCGCACTTAAAACATAGCCATGAGGTTACTAAGCTTTCTCTTCGAGCTGAAAAGGCTCAAAAGAGACAACGATCTATTGGAAAAAGCTATGGTAGCTGGTAGTGGAAATCCTCAAAAACAACGCTTCGTCGAGGTCATTGACAATAATAATAAAATAGTCTTTCACACCTATTTATTATAATTTCACTTAATGAAATTAAAATTAAAATTGAAATAAAGGCCTAGAATAAATAAAAACTACGATTATAGTTATAAAGCTTTATGAAAACTCTTTTATATAAAGTATTATAGGCGTTATAGTAGCTGTAACGGTACTTTTATATGTTAGCTTTTGGCTGTATTTAGCGCAATTTTGTGATTTTTGAGTGATTTTCGCAATCGTAGGGCAGGATTTACTATAGCGCAGTAGCATATGCCTAAGATTAAAAAGAATACATTTAGGTAGTTAAAATCAACCATTCGACACCGTTTCTATTATTTTTAGTCATTTTTATTCATTGCAGGTGGTATTTGCGGCCTCGAGGTCGTGGATTGGTTATTGTAGATGTGGTGTTGTTTTTTCTAGGTTTAGATTATATAGAGAAAAGCCATTTGGCTGTGTTCCGACTTTTCGTACGTTCCAGGGATTTTGTGCCCAACTGTAAGCCTTCGCCTCACAGTTAGTCACTGAAAGTGGGAACCAACGGGTAGTGTTCTTTGTCCTACTCCACTTATTGATGTGGCCTGCCTAGTTTGGCACGGATTTATGCAATTCCTTACCGCAAAAGTATGTGGTAGTACGGGTCTCAGATTTAGTGTTCCCGTGGGAGATGTAGATGGAATAGCGCGTCCAACGTCCCATATCTTCTCCAGCTTGTCTCCATATAGGACGTTTCCGACTGCTTATCAGCTGAGGCGAACAATTTGCGTTGATGGGAAGTGCAGGGTCCCCATCTAAAAGTGGTCCGACCTCCGTACTAGTTTTCAGGTGGTTCCCAATATAGTAGACGTCGCAATTTCCCCCGTTTGAAATCTTAAAAGTTAATATTTATCAGTGTTCTCTCACCATAGCTTCATATATCAGGTGCTCGAGGGACAAGGCAATAAAAAAGAGTCACTCATTCACCTGTATTGTAATCTTACCAGTACCACGCAGAAAGGCGAGACCCTTGTCTCTCTATCACCCATTCGCCATCTCCAGAGCATTGCCGTCAATACGATGTCGGACCATCCTATTCATGGTTATAATGAGCTCAGGGTCCAAAACTCTCTCCTTTCACCTGGTAATCCTATCGAGATGACGAACCTATCTCATAGCTCAGCTGAGTCGCACTCGTCAGAGCAAAAGATATTACCGGGCTCTAATGTTCCAAAGGGCGATCTCAGAAGTAAGCCTCAACGAGACTACTGGATGTGGGAGTTCATTGGGGCCGTTGGCTCGGCGGTAGCACTTATCGGTATAGTTATTATACTACGCGTGTTTGATGGCAAGAGACAGCCCTCCTGGGATGGTGTGTCCCTAAACTCTGTCATCTCTTGGATCAGCACAGTTGCCAAAATGTTAATTCTTATGCCCATTACCAGTGGCCTCGGTCAACTAAAGTGGGTGTGGTTTGTCGGAAGGAAAAGACCTTTATCAGACCTTCAAATCTTTGACTCTGCGAGTAGAGGAATTTCTGGAAGTGCTAAACTTCTCTGGAGATTGAAGGGGTCGTAAGTCTATGTCGCATCTTTTTGTAAAGACTCCTATTGAATTTATACCAACAATAGGCACTTTGCTGTAATTGGGGCCTTAGCTGTTATCTTGGCCCTTGGTTTTGATCCCTTTATTCAGAACCTGGTTCATTATTATCCAAATGCTATTTCAGATTCTACTCAGCCTTCTTACTTGGCCAATACTTCAATCTATTCTGCTACTGGCCCTTTGATGGCTGCTGATTGTAGGTAAAAGGTGTATATTAATCGCTCTGCCGCTAATTTCAAAACAGACTTTAATGTAGACCCAGTACTGAAAGCTAATGTCTACAATTCGGTATTCAACCCTAATTCGACTGAGCTTTGGTCTGAACCCCAGTACATCTGCAACACAGGAAACTGTACCTGGCCAGCCGTCGCCAACATAGCTATTCAACCTTTATGTTCCGATATCAGCACCCATATGTCTATGTCTTGCGCGCTAGTGCCAAATGTGACCTACTCTAATTGCACTCTATCTCTTAGCAACGGCTTCGCCGCTTGGTTCATTGATGGTGGCGCCAATGGCATCCCCATGATTATCCAGAACGTTCGAAGCACAGACGCCTTGGTGTATACAAACCAAAGCCTACCTGTCATTCAATCTATTCTAGCTTTGTACAATGATACGAACCCAGACTCCAACATCCTACTTACTAATCAAACGAAGTTCATAGCCACAGAATGTGCCCTCGCGCCATGCGTGCGAGGTTCTCAGGTGACTGTCAAACAAGCCGCCTATAGCGAGTCCACGCCAAAGTATTGGTTCAACCAGGCAAACAGTACAGATAATACAGTCAATACCAATGATACATCTCCTTGGTTCCGTATGAGCGCGCCACCATGGGGCCCTGAACTCGGAATCACTGAAGATCAAACATTTGGAATTACTCGCGAGGCACTCAATGCGCTAAGTACCTACATTAGTTATCTGTTCTCGGGAACCGTGCGTATATTTTCAGATACCCCTCTGGCTTTCGAAACAGGGACAAGCGGTTACGGATCAAGCTCTGACATGCTACAATCAATATTCTACGGGAACTTCTCTAAATGCGATAACCCGTCAGACAAAGTTGGCTGCTCTGTCAAAAATATCGGGGCAGCTATGTCGAAGTCTATCTGGGATTCGCAGTACCTGGCCAATGGAATTTCAGGCGCAGATATGACGATAGGAGAAACCTTCGTCATTCTCACTTTCGTTCGCATTACGTGGTGGTGGTTCGCTCTCCCGGTGGTTATCTGGATACTCAGCGTCGTCACCCTGCTCGGAACTCTATTGAAGACGCATAGGGCCCAACTGCAGATGTGGCGTAATAATCTACTCCCCTTGGCCTTTGCCCAGCTTTATGGAGTTCACGAAAGTGCAGATGGTTACGAAATCTCGGACGAGGGCTTCGAAAAGAGGGCGGAGAATCTGTACGTCATACTTGACGAAGCGGGAGGTGATGTAAGGCTGGTGAATTCATCTGGGATATGATGGAAAACCATATATAGGACGATATAGCTGCAAAGCATTATATTAATGCTTTAGTGTTTTCCTGGTAAAATGACTTGAGATGTGATATGTCAAGTCACTTACCATTTACCCTCTTTCATTGCTTATAACCCATTATAGTTATGTGTGTTCCACGTAATGCTTTTGTGCACATTCCGAGCCCTGACAGCTGCACTTAAGCGCCTTGTAATGGCTAAGTGATTACTTAAAAACGTGTCCTTATATAAAGGAGGATTGATACCATATCTCTTTTGCCTCTCTTGCATTATCTTGTGCCAATATCTTCTTGCATATTTGGTATTGCTATTATCGTTTAACATCAGGAGTTATACTATGGCAGACAGTCTAGATAAGTTTAGACGTCGTGACTGGTTTTTGGCGGTTCCATTCTTTCTCCACCACAATCCTTTTTGTAAGGGAACCTGGGTTTCTTCCGCAGTTAAATATGCTTCACGTATACGACCAGGGAGGGTATCACTCTTCCATTGCTCCTTTAACTGCAACCGAAACTTTTCGCACGAGAGAATCTTCAGGTCCTCTATTCGAAACACGTCTGCTAGAGCGAACACTCGGGGATATTTGAGCAACTACAAGTCGTTCCCCTTCTCACATTAGCGGAGTCAGGTAGTACAGAGAAGTGCTAACATCCGAACTACGAGCTGCACTCGGCTTATTAGAGTAGTCTCCAGTGTATATGTACTGCAATATCCTCCAGGAAGTATGCGGGATGTCCTCCTCATGCTCGAACTAGTGTGTCTTCCACTCTTTGAGCCCACTGTTCAAAGCGTCTGTAAAATATAGTCTGAACGCCTAAAACGACTCTGTGTGCCGGGAAGACGAGCTTCGATTTGCCAGACTCACATTGCAAACGATCGCTTGGGATCCAGGACGGGGCGGCAGGCATACTGTAACATTATAGATGATCGTCTAGGATACGGGATAGGCGCCATAGCATCATAATGTTGAGCGGTAGAAGGGTATTGACAAGAATGCAGGCTCGGGACGTCGGAAAACCACCTTATTGTTTCCCTCGATCGTTAAGCAGGCCGAGAAGATCATTCGCTGATAGTACCTAACAACTCAATGGAAAATGCAATAGAGCTGGTGGCAAAGTTCGAGGCTCGACTGGTCCGATTCTCGCGAAACACCGGGACAAAGGACGGAGGGGATGGTCGGATTTGGGGCAATGCAGTCGAGCGGCAGTTGGTGCCGACTCTCCGGCGGGTAGGTATACCCCCCGAGTACAGGACTAAAATGCCTTTCTATCCAAACCCATACCAGGAAGTTTGACTGCAGACGCCTGCATATTACAACTTACTTTCTGTTATTATGCAATTGCGATTGCTGATTAGTCGTTTCCGTCTTCCCCGCCATAGTCCTACCTGCCCAAGTCCACGTAACTAATTCTGACGTCCCGTAATACGATTCCAACTGAGTTGCCAAGTTCTCCGCAAGTTTTCCGGTAGCGTCCAATAAGATAAAGGAGTCAAGGTTGTAATTGGGGTTAGGGGCAGTTGGGTACGGCTGGAATTGCCGAAGTGGCTGCACAGGAAATCCCGTAGGCCGAGGTTGCCCCATTCCCGTCGCCACCGAAGCTGCTTCTTCCTGACTTAGTGATTTGTCCATATAGCTCAAAAGTTGGTCTAGAAATAGGTAAGCTCTATGTGCACAGGTGTGGTTCTTCAACATCTGATTAATCAAGGTCATGGCCTTGTTAGATAGCCGAGCGCGGCTTCATCATCCTGATATATTGGGTCGATCGCCGCAGACAACAAGATTAATTTCTGACAAGCCCAGTGGTTACATCCACGTGGGCTTTTGCTTTACCGTGCATCTTAGATTTAGAGAGCAAGAGACTTCATAATTTTCTAGAGCTCGACGTTGCGAAGTTATTAATGCTACAAGTGCTGTGTATATGTGCTCCATGGATAGAACACAATAAATCAGTCACTTTAGAGCGATACTGGAGTGCCCTGGACAAGGAACGCCGATCCTTTCTTCTTTAGTCTTAACCCCTACATGTACATGTACATATGACGACCCCTGGAGCCCTATAATTTAAGTCACCTCAGAGGCGTAGCCGCAGCCTGTCTTAAGGTTAACTTCATCTAAGCTTATCGCTACGCCAATGAGTTAGCCTCACCCACCACCCTTGCGGATGAATAAGGTAGGCCAGCTCGGACGGGTATATTCATTCATGGGGACTGGTAGATGCGGTAAGTGTAAGGTTGACATGGCCTGTGCGATCTAGGTTGCATTATTGGTCGATTTGTGCTTAATTTAATAAAGTATCTTACATTTTACTTTCTAACTAGCCACTACCAAGCTTATCCCCCTGATCAGTGACAGCGTCCCTAACTCAAACTCCAATTGCTCTTCTAAATCAACACCAGACGTACGGTTCGAATCTCCGTTATATTCATTAAACGATGGGAAATTTCGGTACACAAACCACTGCATTTCACATGGGCTGCACGTATAGAGAAGTCATAATACTATTAATTTCACTTGAAAAACACGTAAGAATGGTCGATGGACAGTCGATGGACATTCGTGCTGCGAAGATACAAATGCTCTCAATTAACAAAGTTAAGATACTGCAAAAGTTTTAACTACCCGAGGAGATGCACGAGGTGCAAAGCGCCACAAAATCCCCGTTCTTTTAGGCATCCTTCAAAATACTATTTCAATATGTCCAATGTGAAAGAAAAAAATCCGGATATATTCGACAGTTGTTAACGTAGCAACAAGCTAATCGACCATAGCTAATTATAGTTAGTAACACAAATCTAGAGCAACAAGATTAACTTACGAGTCATTTCAATCCTTCTAACACGCCCCCTGGGCTGATTTTTGACAAGCATAGATCCAAATACCCGGGGTTGGGAAAGTTCCTGCAATAAGGTATAAACAGGCACAGTGGGGATAGCGAGGATCTTTGCACGCCGATTGATCGGCTGAGTTTTGGCCACAGACGCCACCAATGTCGCGGGTTTCGAGGCCTGATTCAACTGGGCCCAATGGACTTGCAAATACGCTCGACAAAGAGGCCATGAGAGCCAGGAGGGAGGCAAACGTGCTTCCACGAATAGCGTTAGAGAGCATTTTGATATCGATAGTAATATTGTTTGGAATGGAAGGGTGCTGTGAGATGCGAAGAAGATGTTGGTATCGAGAATCATGAGGTTAATGGGGCAAGGCCCGACTTTATATAGGCAGAATTATAGATCCTAAACCAATTGCTCGAATGACGGATTATTCCTCAGACACTTAATAGGCCTCGGGTCATATCAGGGCTTGCCCCTTGCGGCGCAACGTACTCATTCCGGCCTCCGCCTTCATCCTTAAGATTACTATTAGGTTATTTAGATGGAGCTACTAGATTCGAGAAAGGAAGCCCAGACTTTAGCGTGAGCTCTGGGCAATTGAGAAACGGCCAAACGTCCTATCGGTAAGGACATCAAATCCACAGCAATTGTAGCATTCATACTCTCTCTCTAGTCTACAAGCTCCCCTGAAGGCTAGACGTGTCGGTGTCCTTAAACGGGGCTGCCTTGTAAACAGACCGCCGGGAGATGAACCAAGTGCGCATGCCTTAGGACAAGACGGAAGACAAGACCTCGGCCAATAGAGCATAATATTACACTTGCCGCATTGTACAGTCCCTATGAATGAAACATCCCCATCCGAGCCGGCCTGCAAATTTCGTAGGGTCCGTCAGCGCTAGAATCTCGCTAGGTCTTGCGGACTCCCACCATCCAAGTCCATTTTCACTGCTGATCCGACTGCACATCCATTTGTGTGCTCGGACGTACAGTGTGTAGTATACGGTACAGTGTAGTAAAGGGAGCCTGAGATAGATGACCTGTTTCCACGGTTTTGGCGAGCTGAGCACGCCAATTGTTCAAGCCCAGCAGGGCGTAGAACATGTCGTGATAGCGATCTCAAACCCGAAGAAGGGGCCCCGTAAGCTCTGCCCGTCCATTTCCCGTGGGCATGGGCAGAATACAGTATTGCGGACCGTACTGTACTTTACGTACCTACAGCACAGTATCGCGGTGGTGTAATGAGGGAGGCACTGCGTTTGGTCGATTTCATTTTGCAGAGCCCACTTTGACATGCAGGGGCTCTCCCTCTAAGCCATGTACTTCTAAGCTTAAATATCCCACAAACGCCTAATCGAGCACGGACTTATAAAAGTCCTTACCCCACGCTTGGAACGTGGGATTTGAGTTAACCGTATTCAGGAAGGCGCCATTTCTATCTCGGGTCAAAAATATGACCGATCCTGACCCCTGCGCGGGGTTCGGTGGGGTCGTCTACTTGCCTAATCGAGCACGAAATTATGAAAGTCCGTATGGAGGTCCCTACCAAAAGTCCTATCTCACCGCCTTTAGACCTATGTTTAAAAAACAGTAGCTAGATAAAAACAACACCAAAAAATCCCAAATTTAATCTATTGTATTATGTGACGTGACGAATCGTATCCTATAAGTTAGTGTAGGGTAGTGATTCCTCCAATGAACTTTTAGTCATAGGTTTATATTAGCAAATAGATTAGGTTAGACTTAATCCGGCGTAACAAGGCTTTATTCTATATAGCTATGTAGGTCACTTATTTTTATATAAGTGCTCTGTTAATAACTAGCTATTTACTATTTTTATAATAATTAGGTTAGAAGGCGGTCTAATTTGATGTGTGGGGGATTCTGCCAGCAGAAAATAAAGGTGGTGAGACATGACTTTTGGTAGGGGCCTTCGTACCAAACCTGGAAAACCGGTATTACATTTTCAGGGAGGCGTTATCCCATCAGTTCGCATCCTGGACCTCGGCGAGCGAAGAAGGATAGAGTGATTGCGGAGAATCCCAGGGCGTAGCTACTGTGCAGTAGTGTGTACTTGAAGGAAGGCTCAGTACGACGATGATCAACGAAAATAATTATCTTCTAGTCTAGCTCCTGGGCTCTGAACTTGCTAACCTCTATCCACTGCAAGGTCGCACGAAATTGCCAATCAAGCGCCATCAAACTTAGCCTTACAAAGCTATCGATTACCTTGCCGGCTCTTATTCACGATGGACCTATCAAGCAATAAGCAGCCAGTTGAGCATCGCAATAATGCTGCCAGCGGCGACACCCGCGGCGTGAATATTGTGAACGTGCCAGATCTGAAGGAACTGCAACACCGGCACAAAGATGACGGAACACGAATGGTAGTCGAAAGTGTTGCTCTGGTATAGTATTTGTACCCCGTTGTCATGCTATCGCAATGCTGACAAGGGCGTATGCAGGCTGCAGCCCTTGGTCCGAATAAGCCAGCAACATGGGGTAAAGGACATCTCAAGCTGTACATGTTTTGTGGCTTGATTTACCTCTGCTCAACCATGAATGTGAGTCGTCTAATGCTGTCATCAGATAAGAGGAAAATCCGCTAAGCTCTCGTTTGAAGGGATATGATGGCTCTTTAATGGGCTCGATCAATTCGTTGAAAACATATCAGAGCTACTACAATGTCCCCGAAAACGATCTTGCTGGAACTGGAATTGTCTTTTCGATATTCCAGATCGGCCAGATGGTGGGAGCGCTGTTTATTTGGGTAGCTGATTGGCGTGGACGCAGGCTGCCCATATTCGTAGGCTGCTTGGGAGTGTGTGTTGGCACGTATCCCAGAGATCATAACTATATACTTGGATCTAACCAGAGCTAGGTACTATTATTACGAGCACTGCTGAGACGATTCCAATCTTTACCGGCGGGAGATTTCTTCTCTCTTTTTTCTCCACGATTGCTTCCACGGCAGCACCATTATTCTTAATTGAAATAACACCTCCTCTTACTCGGGGCACAGTCGCTGGGATGTATAACACCCTGTATTATATGGGATCTATCATTGCGACATTTACAATTTACGGTGAGGAAGGCCAGATATTTCCAATAAGAAGGTACTAATGGAATCACAGGGACATCCTTACATCTTGAGGGGTGAGTTTGCCAGTCGGGGTGGGTGATAAGATATTCGACTAAAGACTTACGTATAGTAATATACAATGGCGGCTTCCACTGTGGCTCCAAATGGTGTGTCCAGGTTTAGTCGCTCTTGGTATCTGGTTTGCCCCTGAGTCCCCTCGCTGGCTCATTGGTAAGTGAGCACCAGTTACGCCGTATTTGAATAAACCTAACACCCATCACCGAGTAGGTATGGAACGTTATGAGGAAGCACGAGCTTTGATTGTCGAATATCACGCCAACGGGGACGCGGATCATCCGATTGTGGACCTTGAGATGGAAGAAATAACAGCAAGTATGAGAGAGCAAGGAATTCTGTCTTGGCGGAATTTCTTCGATCTCCGTGTACTTTTCAAATCGAGATCTCGTCGTTACAGAATGATGCTTAATATTGCTATGAGTTGGTTCGGGCAGTTTTCAGGTTCGTATTGTACTTCGATCTTGTTTTCAGCAAGGTTATCAGCAAGCTCATCTCCGGAAAAATGTACTGACCACCGCCTAGGAAACAATATTGCATCATACTATCTTCCACTGCTCGTTGCGAATGTCGGCATAACCAATCAGAGTACGGTTCTCTTACTCAATGGAATTTATGCTCTTACGGGATGGATTGCGGCTGCTGCCGGAGCTCGGCTGCACGACATTGTTGGCCGCCGGAAAATGTTGCTTGGAAGGTATATCGCACTATCCCGTCACATTTTACTATTTTGCACATGGAATCTAACTGTATGCCAGCGCGCTTGGAATGGCCGTTTGTCTAGCCATAGTTGCAGGTATGATAATTGAGATCTCTTATACCATTACTGAATTGGAATCTCATATAGAAATCTAGGGACCGCTGCGGGCTATGTTCATAACCCCAACAATAAGGACTGCAGCAGTGCGTCGATTGCGTTCATTTATATATTCGGCTGTGTCTTTGCTGTCGCATTTACATCCATGCAGCCCATCTATCCGGGCGAAGTTCTCTCAAATGATATGAGGGCAAAGGGCATGGGCGTTTTCCAACTTACCAGCGGCACTGCTGGATTTGTTAACACGTTTGCTGCCCCTATTGCTTTGAAAAACATCGGATACTGGTTTTATGTGTTCTTTGTGTAAGCTTTCCTCTCGCTCTGGACGATACTGAGGCATCTACTAAAACATACAAAACTATTAGGTTCTGGGATCTTTTCGAAGCTGCATGCATTTATCTTTTCTTCGTCGAGACGAAAGGAAGAACACTCGAAGAGATGGATGAGATTTTCGATGCTCCAAATCCAAGGAAAGCTAGCACAAAGAAGACATTAGTTCGACGCATGAATGTCAGTGATGGCGACGGACATGAGAAGAATATCCTCCTTGTATGAGAGGAATAACAGAGGAGACGCAGCTATGTCCAATGGTGAAGATTGATAAGGAGATAATAAGGCAAGACATGCCTGATGCAATTTGACAAGACTTTATATCAAAGTCAAGATTGCCTACTACTTGACAAAATCAGAATCCAAGTTGTAAACTAGCTCTATTTTTAGTTTACGATGTAGCATTATCGCATAGAAAACAAACGAAAGAACCGTTGAACGTTTTACTTAACATTGCGACTTTCACTTTTCACATTCTCAAAGGCATTTAATTTCTATCAAGCCTCTTCCGTCAAATATTTCGCCTATTTTCGAATTTGAGCAAGGTATGGATCTTCGGTAAAATCCTCCCAGATCTTTCCACCAAGTGCCGTCCTGCCCAAAGAGCTGCAACAGGACAGTGCAACTTTGGTTAGTACAACATCTGTAAGCGAAACCCATCTGTTGGACCCATCATCTGGCCACTCCAACACACCAAAGACGAGTCCCAACTGGCCAGCAGAAGCAGTTCTCGGCTGATCTCCTGCCCACTCTATAGCTTGGAGACTCTGATTTGAAGCTCACTAGAGGGTCCATACTCTCCGTACGACAAGCTAGCAGTAATGAACCACCAATGCGGTCCCTCCCCCAGGCTTTACAAATACAAGAATGGAAAAATGAAAGGGGACTTTGAACCTGTTCCAACACCCCCCAAACTGCTCTGACACTAGTAATACCAACACTATACCACTGGTTCATTCACGTCTAGCCCCTTCCTCCAGCAGCATTGCAACAATCGCCTCGTGGCCTTTCCGTAAAGCTGCCCGGAGCGCAGTGCCGTGGTATCCGCCTCGGGCATTTACATCGGCTCCTTCTTTTAGCAGCATTGCCACAATCGCCTTATAGCCCCCCCGTGAAGCCATATAAAGCGCACTGCCATAACGTCCTCCTTGGGCATTTACATCTGCCCCTTTCGCGAGCAGCATTGCAACAATCGCCTCGTCGCCTCCCTGTACAGCTCCATGGAGCACGGTGCCGAAGTATCCGCCTCCGACATTTACATCGGCTCCTTCTTTTAGCAGCATTGCCACAATCGCCTTATAGCCCCCCCGTGAAGCCATATAAAGCGCACTGCCATAACGTCCTCCTTGGGCATTTACATCTGCCCCTTTCGCGAGCAGCATTGCAACAATCGCCTCGTCGCCTCCCTGTACAGCTCCATGGAGCACGGTGCCGAAGTATCCGCCTCCGACATTTACATCGGCTCCTTCTTTTAGCAGCATTGCCACAATCGCCTTATAGCCCTCCCGTGAAGCCACATAAAGCGCACTGCCATAACGTCCTCCTTGGGCATTTACATCTGCCCCTTTCGCGAGCAGCGTTGCAACAATCGCCTCGTGGCCTTCCCGCGAAGCCGCTCGGAGCGCACCGCCGTAGTATCCTCCTTGGGCATTTACATCTGCCCCTTTCGCGAGCAGTATCGCAACAACTGCCGCGTGACCTCCCTGTGAAGCTGCCTGGAGCGCACTATTGTAGTTCTCGACATCCGCCTCCTTTGCGAGTAGTATTGCAACAACTGCCTCGTGACCTTCTCGTGAAGCTGCCCGTAGCGCAGTGCCGTATTCGCCGCCTCGGGGGTTAATATCTGCCCCTTTCTCGAGTAGGATCGCAACAACTGCCTCATGGCCTCTCTCTGAAGCTGCCCGTAGCGCAGTACCGGAGTCGCCTTGGGCATTTATATCAGCTCCTTCCTTTAGCAGTATCGCAACAATTGCCTTATGGCCTCTCTCTGAAGCTGCATAAAGTGCACTGCTGTAGTCCCCGCTTCGGGCATTGATATCTGCCCCTTTCTCGAGCAGTATTGTAACAATAGCCTCGTGGCCTTCCTGTGAAGCTACCTGGAGCGCAGTGCGATGCCCAACCCGAGCGTTCAGGTCGGCCCCTTCTTCCAAAAACTTTCGGACCGCTGCCTCTCGTCCACATCTTGCGGCCCACAGTAACCCGGAACTCCCAAATCTCTGTACATGGCGGCGATAGAGATACACATTCAGAAGGGCATGCAGATGCCGGTTCGATTGGTTGAAAGCGTTGGCGTCTCTCTCCGTCTCCAGCTCCTCCAATACACATATTAATAAGTCGTTTGGTAGATCTAGCAGAGGCATTTCAGTCGAGGTGCGTTATAAACCCAGATAATGGTAGGAATGCGGCCGTAACTGGAAAAAGATGGGCCGAGAACAAGATCCAGTCCGAAAGCGAGAAGGTTGACCTGACAAATGTAGGGCTCAGAAGCATCTTTAATCTCTGCCAAAGTTCGTCGATCAGCTGGGGGAAGAGTCATAACTCATCTCCGATATCTCCGAGATCTTCCAATCTATAATCGCGACCGCCATACTCGGCAGGGTTGCCCTAGAACGGCCACAGTGGTTGCCTGGTACATCCAACGGGCTCCATGAAATTTGATGACTCTAGAAATGGGGCCTTCAGATTTTGCCACATGGGTTACGGTGAGAGTGCTCGTCACGATCCCAATGCCCACCACATGGGTCCGTGAGTCCACGCCCGCAAATTGTTTAGTGTTGAAGAGATGGCAACTTTCCAAAAGATTCACTTCTCTTCGGTTTTGGAAGTCTGCGCTTCCCAAAAGGTAGCTGCTCTTACTATAACATGCCACTAATCAGGAAAGCTATTAACTAAGCTCTCACACCTAGCTTTTAACCACCTAAAGTTATAGGCTCACTCCTTACATGCAGAGGGAGTCCTTGTAATATAAAACAACCATATATTCGATAAGCTATATTATTAATTTAGTTTTCTATTTTAGGAAGTTAAGGGGTTTTTATATAATATATACATATATATTAGCTGCCTTTTGCTTTTAATTTATAGTTTATATATAATTATAAACAGCTTGCTATTATAATTTAATATTTTATAAAAGAAAATTAAGCTTGTATGTTTTTGCTTTTTTTACATCTGCATTATCAGCTGTTGTGGCTGTGGTTGTGATATAATCGCTTCTAGAGTTCTACTCTATCACATACGACCATATCTATTGGAATATACGGGATCCCGTCCGCTCTCCCAGAGTCAAGCCAATGAGAGGCAGATTAGTAGTCAGGTGGGTGACCACTGGCGAACACCGGCTGTTGTATGTATCTTTGTCTTTTGCCCTCTTTTTACTCTCTTTTTAGATACAATATCAAGGCACACATACACCTTCTAGAGTAGCAATGGTATCCTTCTGATATGAGTTATTCGATTGGGACGGAGATGCCACGGGCACGATATCATGGATCATATCATTATTATATCTGGCATCAATGCTATATTCATATTCGCCATTAAATAGCAAGCCGTATCTCTCTGCGGAGAGTTGGAAGAGTCGAGTGAATATGGCATTAGACTAGTTCTAGTCTAGTGCTACACGAAGGCCAACGGCATTAATAGATACTACAGCTAATCTGGACAATAATATGTTTTCGTGACTAAAGCTTGTAAGATACTTGAATAAATGAACAAACACCAATGTTAGCTGGTACGCAGTCCAAGCAATGTCGGTAACGGCAGCCTAATTGGTGCACTAGGCGGTAGCTTGCGATTGATTATGGCGGGTATGAAGAAGCTAGAAGCTAGTACGAGGGCTGACTATAGTTTATAGAAAGTGAACTTTTTAATGACATATTCGCATGTTTCAAACTAGCAGCCGTAGCAAATGCAAGCTGAGTGGCTACTAGTAGCTGGTGTTGGAGCTCCAGGCGCTACGGCTAAGAACCACACCCCTATTCCCCTATTCCGAGTAGCAGCGTATTAGTACTAAGTGTATCAAGTCGGCGTAAGTGATATAATAATACCAATGTCTCATCATCAATGTCTTTGACTATGAGTATGTAGTATGCAAGTTATATCCAGCTCAAGGAAGGTAGATGCCTTTTGGCCTCTATTGCAATAAGGAAGAAACTCCTAGCGTTTGCTATTCCATGATATTGGCAATAGCTCTAAATTCCCATCATCACGGCAGTTCTAAACAAGTATTAGGCATAAAAGGGCGCCAAAGTACTGAATGGAATGATTGTGAACGTGGTGCTGAGATGGTTAAAAAAGGAAAAGAAGAAGAAAGAGAGAGAGAGAGAGAGAGAGAGAGAGAGAGCGCCGCTTAAATGAAGTGACAAGCTCGAGTTTGCTTCCCCATTCTGCAAGCCGAGTATTAAATTCGGAAGCATCTAACGCCGAGCATTATCTTACAATATCTGATAAAGATATAGTACAGATATTCAGGGCATCAAGGAAAAGACAAGGTGAGAAGCCGTCGCAATGATACTGGTACTGTTGGCGAGATCGGATGTCTGCAGATACATAACTGAGTACAGCTACATTTCCTGCTGCAGCTAGGAATGTATTCATCCTCGAATTTATTCTTCAAATCAACGTTACTATTTCTAAATATGCTATCAATATTTTTGAATGTAATAAAATACCTGCGCCATCTGATATCCCTCTGCAAACGCATAAAATTATGAGGTCGACCACTGCCAGCTGGCAGCGACCCGTACGCATATTAAATCCAGCCCCCAAAAAGGGCCAGCACAATTTCTCCACTCATACTGTTCCTTGCCACTGCCAACCTTTGTTCCAGATACACTTCATCTACCAAATACCTTGAAAATGCAGGATTTGCGGTAAGTCATCCTCACCGTTCCATCACCATCATCATTCCCCATCCTTGTCTTTTTCTCTCTGGCGTTGGATAGTCAGCTTCTTCTTCTTTTATCCATGTTGATGCTGCTTCCCGAAAAATTCTAGAAATCTAAAATTGACACTACGAACCGCAGTCACACAGCATGAAAAAAAATTCGGAAGTACCATTTGCTAACCAGAGCCTCATCATAGTGACAACTTCGTATGTTCAACCCAAGTCTCCAGCGATTAGCTGCTTGTTCACCAGCTGTTACACGACAGATTTGCTAACTTCTATATCTATCCAAAACTACAAGTCCTCCGAGCCTCTCCCTGAGGATACGGTTACCATTCCTCGAGCAGATTACGAGAATCTCGTCCAGACGGCCCAGAATCACGGTACGCAGCCTCGCATAATCGAAACCATGTTTAAGACCCTCCTGTCTCACTGGCATCGTGTCAATAGCCGATCTCTGCCGCTGTCTTCTCAATGCCCCAATCACGGATATCAGAATTATCGAGGTCAGTATCTTTTCCACAGTCTTACAGTCTCCTTCTAGACTCGGCCAATGTGTGTTTCAAGGCTCTCAATGTTTGCTTTAACTCGCAGGCGGTTATATGCCCGAGCACCGGCCCAAGTCAGAATCTTTACAACAGCAATTCGAACAACTTCGATTCTGTCTCCTATGCGAGCACTCCTCGTACTGTCAACTCTCGTTCGTTGTCCTCTAGCCCGTACATCAAACCCGGTGCCAAATATGGTATCTACCCCTTTCCGCCGCCACCACGGTCATCAGCGCCCTTGGACAACTCACGGACAAGAGACAGATCGGGCCATGCAGAGCACAATTCTCTCCAGCTGATCGATTTTGACGAAGAGGATGAGACGCCAAGTGATGCCCTTTACAAGACTATTAGGAAACGTGGGTCCAGTCTCCCTCTGCAACCTGGAACATTACGAGCAGTCCGGCTCGTTAATATACCCGAAGAGACAACGTATGCCGATATTGCCGCCGTAATTAGAGGTGGAATGGTGTACGAATTCTACATCACGCATGGTAGGTCCAGTAGGTCTACGGCTACCATCACATTCGTAGGGATCGCTTCCGCCCAGGCCTACTTCAACCACGTCCATAATAACGGCCTATACGTCAACAACAAGAGAGTAGGTATCTGCTCCAAAGCATTTTATTCCTCTTAATTCGGCTAACCAGGCATCTCAGGTTAGCATCCGCTGGTTATACCGCCATCAGACCATCAATGGACATCACAGCAGTCGCATAGCTAAGGGCGCAACTCGCAACATAGTCGTCCGTAAATGCGGCTCCAACCACACAGAGGCCTCCATCCGTGAAGATCTCGACCACATTCACAAGCTTCATGTTGTGAATATCGAATTCCGAGATGGAGACTGCCACATTAGCACTAATTCTGTCGCCAATGCCATGTATGCTCGAACTTGCATGACGAGCCGGCTGTAAGCATCCTTCTCCTCCTTCATTATTGCCTCTTAAGCCATTTATTTACCAACCCACCTCTACGCAGCAAGTACAAAAATAGCCGTATCGAATGGGACGCTGACGAATGCGACCAGCCTTTGGGCCAGCTGTCCGGCTTGCCTCACCAAGGCGCTCCAAGTTCTATCGTCCCTCAACGTCGACTAATTGGCGGAATGAATAACCGCTTCCAACTTCTCGCTTTTGAGGAAGAATGAAGTAGCTACACCCATGGTTTCCTTTTATGAGTACCACACTCGGATGGGCAAATAGCATCCCTTTGATAAATGCATCAATCTTCGAAAAGCTTTCGGACGGGTAGAGACAGACTAAATCTCAGCTTAGTATTAATCAAGAATCATGCTAATCAGTGCTCTAATGGAGACTCCGGTGTAGATAGAGAGTGGCAAATACATTTAAGCTTCCATTGAAGATTTTGCTAGACAATTTAGCTCTCTCTCTTGTCTTTCCAAGCCTTTGAGAACGAAGTTATGTGCATCGAGGGAACTATAGAGGGACTCGGATGAAGTCATCAAAGGCGGCCGGTTCAGCGTAACCAAAACAACAACAGCACAAGATTTAGTGAGACAAAATAATATATTTGGTGCCGCCATCCAGTTACATGGAGAAAATGTTTCGCATTTCCATGAAACGGACAAAAACGCTATTTCCATGTATGAAAATATTCCAAACCCAGAAAAAAAAACCCTCAAAACGCTCATGGCATTAATAAAAGCTATATCATTGCTGCTCTGGGCGTTTGAACACTACGTAGGCATGAATCGCTCCCCAAACGGCCACGACCCTTAGAAGACTTCAACAGGCAGAGTAATAAACATGTAAGCCAATTCGCTTTGCGTCGCTGTTACCATCGCAGCCCTGATTTAAAGAATGTCCCAACTCACATGTCCCTATAAACCCTACATAACCCGTACATGCGTAACAAGCTCCATCTTTTGGCTCATCTTATCCCGGTTAACGCGCAGCATTCTTCGTTACAGAGTGCAAATAGTCTAGCAAAAAGCTTTGATCGGCCTGCGATATCGGCGTCGCATTGCTATTGCGAGATGGTGGTGCATTCCGGTGCCCGTCAGAAGTTCCAGATGCTAGACGAGGCATGGATGGCCTGGTTGCGGCTGGTCCATTCTGGTTAACAGGCTGCTGTACGTTTGCTGCAGCTTTATTTGGCGTTCCAAAGAGAGAGAGAAGCTGTCGCTTCTGTTCTGGAGATACGTTTGGTTTGTAATTATAGTTGGATGCCGCAGCTGGCGCTGTTTGAGAGCTCATAGGGATCGGCAGGGTAGACGGTGACGGTTGGACCACCTGTCCGGGGCGGGGCTGTCCTGGATGGTCGAAGAGCCCTGTGAAAGGGGCAAGATTGGATTTGGCTTGCTCTGCTGGGCCAGCTTGTTGAGCCTGTTGAAGAGGCTCTCCCCTGTGAAGGATACGAGGTGGTTGCACTGGGCCTGTGTTGGAGGTAGAGCTAGTAGTATAAGTCTGTTGTGTCGTAACAGTATATCCAGGGTACGCGGGAAAGTTAGGTGGTGCAGCGCTACCTGGACCTCCATTCTTATTTTGCAAGAGGTTCCATGCAGCAGATATGTGGTTCGCGGCAGATGCCTGGTTTGCGGATGCAGCAAAGTTTGGAAGTTGTTGATGCGTGTTAGGGACAGCCTGAGGCATGGTATTGGCATTGCCTTGTGCGTTTCGAGGCTGCCCTGCTGACATAAGAGACGAGAGCGCATTCGGAAGCTGAGAGTCTCCTTGGGGCGCACGCTGAGAGGAGCCTGAAGATTGGAGAAGAGAGAGTAGAGCACTGGCTTTGTCTTTCGAAGCGGCTGCGGGGAGGAGTTGCGTAATCTGAGCTTGTGCTTGCTGAGCTTGCTCTTGGACTGATAATGGTTTGACAAATGGCTGATAAGGTGGTTGAGCAGGTGGTTGAGCAGGTAGTTGAGCAGGTAGTTGAGCAGCTGGTTGAATGGACGGTTGCAAGTTCAGCAGGCGATGTAATTCCCGAGTGGCTCCATCAAGAGATTCAATGGCAGGCGCAGCAGTGGGAACATTGGGAACATTGGGTACCCACGTCTCGTCCTCGGTAGGGTCCTCTTCAATTGGCATATGCTGATGATGGATGGTGTTCGCCTGCGGGGCACCGCTAAACGTCCTCTTTGCACCAGTCTTCTTCTGAGAGACAATCCACTTCTTCAAAGGGACTAAGAAAGGGGCAACCATGTAAAACTTGTTGGCGTTGGTCCCAGGGCTAGAGTCATATTGATGGTTGTTGTTTTGAGGACCCTTCTTTCGAAGAGTAGGTAGGTCGGACAGCTTATACCACTCAATCTTGCTGATTTCTTTCCTAGTTCGAGGCTGGAATAGCGTATCCATGGGGACATCCCGAAAGACGTAAAGGCGGAGATGTTGCTCTCTCATAGGGATTTCAATGTATATAGGCTTCCCTTCATTTGGTACCAGTCCAGCTTCTCGGAGATCCAGGCCCGTCTCCTCGTAGACTTCCCTCACGGCACAGTCCAAATCATCTTCGTCCTTGTTGATTTTGCCACGCGGGAAACTCCAGCTCGCTCCTTTCTTCCAGCCTTTGACGAGAACCACTGAATCCAAGTCTTGGTTGAGCATAATAGCACCACGGACTGGTACGCGGGTCTTATATTGCAAAAACTCTTCAAATGCCTTGATATGGTTCTCGACCGAAAAGGAAGCCAACAACGGGCAGTGTTGGAAGATTCGCAGGCAGAAGGTGCGCAGTGTCATGGACGGAAGGGTCGGATCGAGCGGTCGGATGAAATCTTCGTAGAACCATTGTGCCTCTTCCACTTGGAAGCATAGTCGGGCAACCGAGGACAGGTCCTCCTGAGGAAGGTTAATGATGAACCGGACGCATAGATCGTCCAGCCCTAGCAGAATAGATCAGCATCTCTCGGAGCGAGATGACAGGTGGGGTGGTAAAAAGAGGGTGGTGGGCGTACAGTCTTCCAGCTGCATCTGTTTCTGAGCCATGTTTTTGTCTTTCTTCTTTTGTTGAGTTGTGTTCAGCTCAGCCCCATGCTCTGATTAATAATAAAACGGCTTGATCCTCACGACTTGGCCAGACTGAGTGCGGTTCGGACATGTGACAGGATAATGGGCATGGTCAATCGCTCCGGAGTTCAGCAGCTGAGGAATGGATCGCGACGCGCGCTTCAGCCACAGCAAACTATGCGATGTCGCCCGGCCTAACGTCGAAAGTTCGGGAGCGGAGATTTGCCGGGAGGGATGGCTGTGCTGGCAGCGATGCGATTTGACCGTGGTGTGACTTTGCGTTGATGGGAGTTTGCCGAAACAAAGAGATGCAGAAGCTATCAGATGTCAGAAGAACAGGTAAAAGAAGGTTGCCCGCTTGGCCGTTGCGGCCGTAAATCAGGCCAGTGTTTGGAGGGGAATAAATGAGAGGATTTCGCACTGTCTCCGCTGAGGAGACTCAGTGGATCTATATGAGGGCGCCACAGCAGCCACACAGTATGTGCGAAAACGGAGCAAAATGATAGCTTCAGCCACGCAGCCCAACGGCATAGCCACGATGTGGCTTGCATCAACGTGGCGGTGCTGGGCTCGTCTATCTTGGCACCAGATCTGCGAGGCCGCCGTGGCAAAACAGTCAGAGGCAGCCTGCATGACGGCCACTAAAATTTCCCCTGTAGCAAGTGCCTGTTAGCGGCTGTTGGGGCGGTCGCGGCGGCGTTTCATTGGCCCAGCAGTGCCGATTCAGCACCTTTCCAGCGCCCTCACCCTTCCAAGCGGCAGCTGGATTACATCATGAACTTTGCTCCAGCAGCGGCCCGGTTTCCAAAACAGGTTATTGGACCATGTGAGCGACGCCATTCACTGCACATTTCAGAGTGACGGCTTCAATGCCAGCGACGGGAAATATAAAACAAGAGGGCCGGGCTTGTCTTTGTTCTTTTTCTTTTTTTAACTTGTCTTCCTTGCACACACAACCGCCTGTCATTTTATTACTGCTAGTATTGCCTTGTCTCACCTTGTCGGCCTTTGTTTGGTTGGCTCTCAGCGCTTGTACTCTAAAAACAACTTGGCGCTCAAGGGCGGCTTCTGAAACAAACGAGAGCAAGCGCCTCTCCGACCCAATCGACCTGAACAGAAGCATCCGATCTTTGACGAGGCTTTGATTGCTGTTGCTTTTCAAAAAGAGCATAAATATCAAATTACTCGCCTTTTTCCTAGAGCCTAAAGATCATTATATATTATTTTCTCATTACAACTCAAAACACACCGCAAACATGACGAGCTTATTAGCGAAGATGGTCAGCAAGAGGATCCTGGGAGAGTCGCTCCAAAACAAGTTTGGCAAAGAGGTAAGATTCCAAACCCAAAATACTCTGCCGTTTATCATGCATGCAAATATGATGAACTGTCTGATCACGGAAGACTAACAGGTTGCTCTCTAGGATCCATACTTTGAGCAAGTTCCCGCAACCAGGCTCGATGGGAGGCCTACGAACAAGGTCAAGAAGCGCAAGAAGGCTCTGCCACCGGGCATCTCCGACCACGATGGCCAAGTCCTGACAAAGGTCAAGCGACGAGCATATCGTCTTGACATGAGCCTTTTCAACTTTCTTGGAATCCGCTTTGGCTGGAGCAGCGTCATCGGTTTAGTCCCTGCGTAAGTCTTATACATCTTCGCCGCCCCACTTTAATCCTTGACTATTAGAGAGGACTTGTTACTGACTATATCACAGTGCTGGCGATACACTCGATGCCTTTATGGCTTTGATGGTGTACAGGACATGTTGCCAAGTGGAAGGGGGTCTCCCGACCGCGATCCGAATCAAGATGCTGATCAACATCATTCTCGATTTTGCGGTTGGATTGGTTCCCTTCCTTGGTGATCTGGCCGACGCAGTGTTCCGTGCAAACACCCGCAACGCAACGTTGCTCGAAGAGCACCTGCGTGAAAAGGGCAAAAAGGAATTGCGGAAGAGCGGACAGCCCATCCCGGCCGTTGATCCTAGCAGCTCCGAAGAGTATGACAGGATTCAGCGAGAGGATCCTCCAGAGTACCGGTCCAACCCACCATCCCGCCAAGAGTCTCCGTCCCGGTATGATGACCGGCATTATCATGAGCCGAGAGCCCCACGAGAGCCGGACGCTGCCCGGGTTCGTGATGACCGTGGCTACCTTGGCCGCAACAAGACTCGCCCACACGACCCTGAGATGGGCCAAGCCAGCTCAGATAGACATCATGGCTCCTCATATCAGACCGGCAAGCAGCAGGGCAGGCGACATGGTGGCTTTTTCTAGACCTTTGAGAGTTTCTTTGTTAACGCAGGGGGCGCATATCGCTGGTTCGTTGTCTGAGCGCCCGTCACGAATTCCCTTTGTTTGATTTGCATTTCCTTTGTTCTGGGAGCCGGATTGCGCATGTCTGGAACGTGTTTTGTTTGTACGATTATGATGCTGGGAAGCTCTGGAAGTGGATCTCTTACGTTTCGATGGCATTGATGGGAGAAAAAATGATTCTGTAAGGAGGGGCATTCATTAATGGTAATTGTGCGAAGACCTGGTACGCGATGTCCAAAAGATTAAACGGCCTGGGATAAAAGAATTGGCAGTTATTGCTTGATACAATAGTACGCATTACCTGTACTATTATATAAGCCAGAAATTTCACCTGGTTTCAATTTGCGAGCACAATAGATTATCTAGGTAGATAGAATTCAAGATGTGCAATATAATAATAATGCAAGTCCAGATTCAGACCCAGGCGTCTCAATCAGCGTCATGTCATCCTTAGCTCAGAGGATTGAATGCGGTGAAGACGCAGCTACTGATCATCAGCCTCCGATAATCCGCTTCGTCTTCCGTCTTATGGTTTGATTTACAGCTGATTAACGGTGTGCCATCAAGAGCGTTGAGTAAGGATAGGCTGCTAGGGCCTGAAGGATTACTCCGATGCATGCAAACCTCCCTGCAGCAAGCAGCCCTAGCTGCATACTTGTACATGCGTGCAGTCGGCTCCTCGGTAGTGGAAACGGAGTCGTAGCGAATACCTCCGTCGAGTTGACTCATGTTGCAACTCGTTCAGTAGTAGTATTTCGTAATTCTCGGTCATCGCTTCATAAGTCCTCTCCTAGAGCTAGGACGAAGTAAGCAAGCTTGAGCGTGAAGCTCAGACTTTTCACCCATGTATGGAGACTATCGCGTTCCAGAGCTCAGACCTCTGACCCCACGACAAGACGCCATGTCTCCAGATTGTGGCCTCGGAACTGCTCGCTCAATTGCAGCTCGCTCGGACTTGTGAGAAAGCGGACAGGCTATGAAATGGACCCTTCAAACAAACGACTCGTACTGGTGTGACTTGCAAGCATAACCTGGTATGATTTATAGTACGAGTAGTATACAGTACACCGAAGCTGCATCATCATAGACACCAACGGAGCGTCGTATACTTACGGACCTCTTACAAGCTAAGCTAGGGGCTCTCGCTCAGAAAACAACTTGACCGTGGCCCCACTGACACGAGATCCAAGGCGTTTGTTTTTGCTGATTCAAGATTGATAAACAGGGAGCAGGGAGGGTCTCTCGCATCATCATTTGCTCAAAAGCCAGAAGCCATGAAGCAAGCCTAGCACCGAGATAGCGGGATACCTTGACGCGACTCGCAGCTTTCACGCGTCTGCCAGCCCCGGCGCACTTTAAACGGTGGCTGGTGCACCAGAGCCGTGCAACCCCACCATGGCAGCCCGTAGCGATGGCGAGTACCGGCGAGGTACTGCTTCAGCTGCCATCCCTGCTGAGGTCCCCTCCGCCCGTTGCCCAATTCAGGGCGCCCAGCCTCCCAGGATTGCTTAATAGGCTCTGCCTGACCCGCCCAGCGACCCGCTACAAACACGTCCTGAACGCGTCGCGCCGCACGTGACGGCAGCTCTGCTCGTTACAAAAACCTTTGGCGCCACCCAAGCTGCAGCACCATCTTCTCATCAACCACCGCGTCTGCACAGCATCTCAGGCAATTCATTCTCTTGATTCTTCACTTTACGCGCCCTGTCTTGTTGTTTTGTCTCTCCCCCGCCAGAATCATACCCAATGGCCACCGAACTCACCCCTTCCAAGCAGGTGAGTACACCAGTCCACCCGGGTCTCTGGTCCTCGACCGTGATCTAGAGCTCCCCCAATTCACCAATTCACAGAGTCGCAAAGCTAACAGATTTTTGATCAGGCTGCTTCTGCCATTGACTCTTTCAAGATTGAGTCCCCCGTCAAGAAGATCAACTTCAACGCTGCCGACAAGGAGAACCAGCCTCTCGACGACGCCGCTCTCGAGAGCCTAGCCCAGCAGATGGACGACAACCACAAGCCCACTGAGGCCCTCAAGAAGGTCGAGAAGGAGACCAAGCCCAGTGTGGCTGTCACAGTCAGGCCCACGGATGAGCCTATCCTGCAAGAGAACCCTCAGCGATTCGTCTTGTTCCCCATCAAGTACCATGAGGTGTGTGAAAAGTCCCCCTCCATCCCCCCTGGACGCGTTTCAACGCGTAAAGTGGCATTGGCACCCCACTATACCACAACCAAAGAAAGGGAATACCAATTGGCTAACAATTTGTCAATTAGATCTGGCAAATGTACAAGAAGGCCGAGGCTTCCTTCTGGACTGCTGAAGAGATTGATCTGTCCAAGGATCTGCACGATTGGAACAACCGCCTGAACGATGACGAGAAGTACTTCATCTCTCACATCCTGGCTTTCTTTGCTGCCTCCGACGGCATTGTCAACGAGAACCTGGTCGAGCGCTTCAGCGGTGAGGTTCAGATCCCCGAGGCTCGATGCTTCTACGGTTTCCAGATCATGATGGAGAACATCCACTCCGAGACATACTCCCTGCTCATCGACTCCTACGTCAAGGAGAACAGCCAGCGCACCTACCTCTTCAATGCCATTGAGACCATTCCTTGCATTCGCAAGAAGGCTGAGTGGGCCATCAAATGGATCCAGGACAAGGACTCTTCCTTTGCCCAGCGTCTCGTCGCCTTTGCTGCCGTTGAGGGTATCTTCTTCAGTGGAGCCTTCGCCTCCATCTTCTGGCTCAAGAAGAGAGGTCTCATGCCTGGTCTGACGTTCTCCAACGAGCTCATTTCTCGTGACGAGGGTCTGCACACTGACTTTGCATGCCTGCTCCACTCTCACCTGAACAACCGCGCCAGCAAGGAGATCATTCATGAAATCATCACTGATGCCGTCAGAATTGAGCAGGAGTTCTTGACCGAGGCTCTGCCTTGCGCTCTGCTGGGCATGAACTCCAACTTGATGAAGCAATACATTGAGTTTGTTGCCGACCGTCTGCTAGTCGCTCTCGGCAACGAGAAGGTCTACAAGTCCTCCAACCCCTTTGACTTCATGGAGAACATTTCTCTGGGTGGCAAGACCAACTTCTTCGAGAAGCGTGTTGGCGAGTACCAGAAGGCCGGTGTCATGAACAGCACCAAGAAACCTGTTGAGACCACCGGTGCTGAAGAGTCCAAGAACGAGAACGGCGGTGACTTCTCCTTTGACGACGAGTTTTAAATCATCAGCTCGCTCGCATTTCTCTCTCATCTCTCTTTGTTTTCTTGCTTTTATTGTTGGCACCATGTACATTTTGCAAAAAGAGCCGTCCGCGGGTTGGATCGGCAAAGACGGCGTTGAAGTATCACAGTGGATTGGGAACACATTTTCTGTTGGTTCCCTTGTATTGGTTCAGAAGTTGCACACACAACACACACACACACACACACTGCGGGCGTTTAGGTTTCTTGGGATTGATTCGTTCGATGAATGCCATTTTATTTCTTCGACGGGGGATGATAATTACGGAATGAGTTGGATCATGATACACTTGTATGGAGTATGTAGCTATGGAATAAATAGTCCAGCAAATAGAACTGGATTAATGATTAACTTGAACTCTCTTTGTGCGTCGTGATATGCATATACATTTCTAGAAACTCGTCTGGTGCGCCTTTCCTATATCCACAAGCCGTGTTCCACACGCAAATTGCTCAGTATATTTTTTTCCCCCATCCACGTCCGCCAGAAGCACGCCAACCTTTCTCTCCAAACCCGGCTTCATTTCTTGCCCTTCTTCTTCTTCTTTCCTCCGCCACCACCACCTCCTCCAGCCGCACCCTGCTGCGTCTGCTGCGGCGTCTGTTCTCCCTGTGGCGTCTCCACCGCCGCATCAGCATCCTGCATCGTCTCCTCCGGCACGTCCTCTATGCCGGCCATGGCCTTGCCCAGACGTCCCATCGCGGCGTACATGAGGCGCGTGACCTCTGCGGCCTTTGTGGTGCGGTACTTGAGCGACACGCCGCTGCTGGGGTCGTACGTCTTGAGGACGAGGCTGCCGCGGGGGGGTTTGGGGTCTGATGTGGCGGCGGCTGTCGATTCGTCGGCGGAGCTGGCATTGGGGTCGGTTGGTTTGCGGGGTTTGACGGGTTTGATGGAGTATCTTGTTGTGACGCGGGTCTGTGGAAAGGGAATTAGTTAGTTTTGGCGATTTGAGAGAGAGGAAGAGAGAAGACTGACTTGAGAAGGCCGAGCCTCAAGGAGAGCGACGGAGTGGTCGAGCCATTCTTGGCTCGTTTTGAAGTATGGCATTGGGGTGCTATGATGTGCGATGCTCCATGTATGTGCAGTTTGTGTTTTGCGTATATGGCGAGAGTTGAGAGAAGAAAGGCTGTGGCTGTGATGCGATGCGAATGGAGGAGTTGGAGGCGAGGCTGTGGTAAGTTAAAGTATGATATTGATTGATTTGATGCTGCTAGCAATATTTAGTGGATTCTCTGGTTCTTAGTGGCATGGCAATTTTTGGTGGGGCTGCGGGGTTGGAGTACAAGGTACATGCGCTGTGAGAGCTCAAGAACAGAATAGAGACATGAGAATAAGTGAAGACAGTCAGTTGGTTAGTACCTACTAATGTATAAATGAAATTTCAGATGGTATTAAAATATATCTATATTATCGTCCAAGATTCTATATAGTCGGGCCTAGTAATTGTTTTGCCAATATTCACATTACGCAATATCTGTCCACCTTCAACTATATTGAAGTAGGACGCACAACTCTAAGAGACAACGTTTGCGTTGATTGAGTTGGATATATGTAGTGCGTAATCCGCTCATAAGGGGCTTCATCTAAAAAAAATACCAACCATTCATTGTTGCTTTTCGCAATGGACGTTAGCTGATCCAATCGTTCTTTGTTCTCAGAAGAGACTCATGATCCCTTTAGCACATTGTCAGATTCCTAGCACTATCCTCACTATCTCCTCTATAATTATAATTCGAAATTCTCGCTCTTGTAGAGATTCCCCACACCAGCCACTAATTTACTCTCTATAATAATGGCCTATCTCTCTCTCTGTTGAGGAATTAAATTGACTATTTCCTGAGCGCCATAATAACTTGTTGCTGCAGCCTCTGCTATCTCTTTTACAGTTCGAACGAATTTTTACTATATTTTCGTTGATGGATTTTGTAGCTGCAGCTTTTACTACGTCTTCCGTAGCTACAATGTGATCTCCTCTTCGATGCTTAGGAATAATAGGCCCTATCTCAATTATTGGAGACATTGAGAGGCAGAAAGTGGACATCTACAGTCGAATACAAATGTACATACATGATTTTGATCCCGCCTACATGCGCATCTACTCTATCTTTACGTGTGCGGTCAAAAGATTATTGAGCATCAAGCCGACTTCAAATTAGGTCAAGCCACGAATACGCACGAGATACTACATACATCTATACCCTCGTTTATACGGGCTGAAAGAGTGTGACAGTGTAACTCACATCTTATCACCGCTGATGGTAGAGCCTATTAGTAATTAATACGAAATGCAGAGTAGGTTAAAATGAAATACTAGGTGCAATCATGACTCTTTAGCTGGACGGCTCAGAGTCGGGTAGTGAGGATATTGGTGACATGTATATAGACTATAATATATACACATAATCTAATCAACAGATACTCAAATATCCTCCTGATAGACTAGTCATCCGATCCCAGGTGTTGAATCTTTATACCAGATAAGTAAAAACAAATCAAAAATTGCCCTATTCGGGACCATTGTCTCTTATAAACGGCAGCGTACAAGATGGTCTCACCACTAGCAAGTTTTCATCAAGTTACAGATACGAAAACAGCTCTTTTGCGCACGCGGCCGCCGTCGCAGCTGCATAATAATTCCAGGCATCATTCTTGTGAGAGTCTGAATAGTTGGCGATGCCGCGAATTACAATGCAAGAGTACTCAGTCATTAAACCTGCTGCCTCCATGTCGAAACAGAGTACATCGCCGAAATCCCTCCTAGCGACGCTGTTGCTGCCTCGCATGACTGTGTCTCCGGAGGCGATCAATCCATAGTGTATCTCAGGCCCTGGAGAATCACGAATGCGTCTCTGAAGAGCTCTTTGGCTATCGCAACGGTCGCAAGTGGGTTGATTTAACGCATGAGAGTAGCCTGTTTCAAATAAGACATCAGTCTTGACCGAAGGCTGCTGATATACAGAGAGGCGTGGTCCTTTCTGCAGCATCATTGAGACAAACTCTTTGATCTTGTTGTCATTAACGAGATGATCAGACCGCATTGTCTCGACTGCGCTCCGTAACAGAGTTGGAGGTGGCCACAGGAAGCCCTTGAGAAAGAAACCATAGTCGGTTTCTTTACCCAGGTCATACTGCACCACGCCACCATATTGTCCACTGGGCATACTCACAACCACATCACCCAGGCGAATGTCGTGGTTCTCGCTTGGTACGCCTCCGCCTATTCCCACCAAAAACCGTAACGTTATAGCAGGAAATGTGCGAGCCAAGTGGGTTGCCACAATGGCAGCAGAACTTTTCCCTTGGTTTCCGGAGAGACATGCAAGCACAATGTTGTGGCCATAAAACTCACCCAACACGTAGATGTTTGGGTCTCCTTCTTTTCTTTGCAGGCGAGGGTGTTCTCGATCCAGCATATAGCGAACAGCGCTCATCTCAAACCCCGTGGCGCATATGATTGCAGCAGTATAGCTTTCGAAGCACATCTTGCTTCCAAATCCATCTTCCATCCTCCAATTTGTTCGATGTAGCAAATCCGAGGCTACCTAGTCGAGCAGAACATTCCATACATACCTACTCTTACCTCAGAGCCGAGCCTTGCGGCTGTTCAGGCTGCGGTAGCCTTTATTATCATGTAAATCTCCACATCTAGTCTGATTTTTGCAATCCATGTCACAAGTGCGGGGCCTACATCTCTGTATACCAGAGAGTGTGCTTCGTAATTGGGCGAAGGCTGCCAATATGACCGCGGCCTTGTTACATACATGCAGGCTACGCGCCTCATCGACATATACGGCCAAGCGTGTTTGGCGGAGGGCAGCAGAGCCTCGCGCTCCAGTGAGTCTTAAGCGCCATCTTTTAGCCAACGAGGGACATTTTTTCTTTTCTTTCTTTTGGGGGGCAGTATTACGGTTTACTGAAGACATGGGGGGCCTGTGGATCAGTAGGTCTAGCCTTGTCGCATGAGGTACATGATTCCGATTAATTCTGGAAGAAGTGCCACTTAAATGTATAAGTTATTGCTAGTCGGCCTCTCTTAGACAAATTCTCTATCATCACTCTCATATCTCATCATAGATCTTCATCATGTATCTTATTGCAGCTGCGCCCATGCCGATTAGATTGACATCTACATCGCTTCAGTTGGTCTGGTGCCGTAAAGCCACCTACGCGTAATATAAAATGACTATGTGTAGCTTAATTCACGACGGTTTCACTTTTATGACTCGTTTTTTTATAAATAAATAAAAAAAAACATCCTTGGAAGTAGAAATATACTTGCCGTCTTGTTTCTTACTGTTATTCATTCGTCTTCACGATCAGCCCCGTATCGAATGAGTTCCCTTTTCAGACAACGCTAATGCCTTAGCATCGCAATAGGTTTCCCAATTGGTCAAGTCAAGCCCCGGCCGCTTACGACGATTGCGATCCTCCTCTTACGCCTCTCCAAGATTCAGGGACAGCTTACGCAACTAGTTAATTTTCTAGAGTTAGTTGAAGAAGCTCTCAGGAGAAACAGTGTTTAAATGCCATAGTTAGGAGCAGTACTAGTAACTCAAAGTCCTATATAAACCACAGAGTGTTCCAACTCAATTGAAGATGAACCCGTATCCTTATCTCATACTTCTTCTTCAACTCCTATACTTGAAGACCTGAACAAGTAT
The DNA here is from genome assembly GCA_030278935.1 of Trichoderma polysporum. Taxonomy (NCBI): domain Eukaryota; kingdom Fungi; phylum Ascomycota; class Sordariomycetes; order Hypocreales; family Hypocreaceae; genus Trichoderma; species Trichoderma polysporum. The sequence continues at coordinate 33,050 of JARFTM010000060.1, read as the reverse complement.
TCAAGTCAACTAAAAAGAGTCAAGCCTCACTATGATTCTTCAGTCAGTAATCCTAGGAAGCCTGCTAGTTGCGGCAGATCTCGTATCTGCTGCTACTCACCTCCAGGATCCACCCATCGTTCACCTCCGCGCTGGTACAATCCATGGAAGTACATGTAAAAGTGCTCCAACAAAGACTTTTCAAGGCATCCCATATGCCCATCCGCCGGTTGGTTCTCGACGATTCATGCCTCCGGAGCTCTTCCAAGGTCGATACCCGAAAGACTTTCTGAACGCAACAAAACCACCTCCCGCATGCATCCAATGGGGATCCGAATTTGATGTGACAGACACTCCCCTGTCAGAGGACTGGTGAGTATCTCTGAGCGCTCATAAAAGGGACATTTTTTATGTCCATATACACTAAATACATCCCTCTAGCTTATATCTGGATATATTTGTACCCGAAAATGCCACAGCCAAATCATCCCTTCCCGTCAAAGTCTGGACTTACGGCGGCGGCAACGACGGAGGAGCTCTCACTTATCCTCTCTACAATGCCTGTAACCTAGCTTCCGATGCCATTGTCGTCAAGTTCAACTACCGTTTAGGACCTCTCGGCTTCCTCGCACTGCCAGACGCTGGCATCAGGGGCAACATGGCCATTCAAGACTATCTCGCGGCTCTGACTTGGGTGAAGCGCAACATCGGTGCCTTTGGGGGCGACTCTTCCAAAGTAATGCTCTTTGGCCAAAGCGCCGGAGCAGATGATACTTTTGTTGTTTCAACATTGCCCGAGGCGAGAAGTTTAATTTCAGCTGCGGTGATGGAGTCTGGAGGAGGGCAGGATATGCTACCCTATGAGACGGCCAAGTATACCGGAAGGAGTTTTGCCAAAACACTCAACTGTAGCTCAGAAGACGTAAGGCATCATCATGTTTTACGAAATGTAGTCATACTAACATGAGTATATTCAGTTATCTTGCCTACAATCCAAGTCTGTCAAAGACCTCGTCCAAGCGTACTCTCAAACACCAGCACTCCTCGATTCCCGTACCAACGGCGGCCTCCTCACCACAGCCTTTAGTATCGACTTACCCAACATCACATCTCTCGACTCTTCAGTCCTCGACGGCAAGATCATTAAGCACGAGCCGTTAAAAGTAGGCTCTCAAATCCCCATCATTGTTGGCCAGAGTAAGTCAAACTCCCTTCTACAATTCACATCATGAACTCTTCAAAGTCTAAGCTAACCTCACCATCAGCCCAACAGGATGCCAGCCTCTTAGTCCTTCCATACTACTTCTCTTCGTTTTCCAATGTCCTCACCACCGAAAACTACACCGACTTTCTCTCCCAATGGGGCCCCTTTTCGTCTTCCATCTCTCAAAATTACCCTCTTTCCCTCTTCAACGCCACAGGCTCGACATCGTTTGCCGTTCTCTCCGCCATAACTCACATCGTCACCGTCTCCAGTTTCCACTGTTCCGGCTATAAAGCTCTTCGCGCCGCTAAAGCACCCGCCTACGCCTACCGCTTCAATCGCACATTATCGTGTCCGTGGCTCGTCGAAGGAGGTCAGCCATTTCCTTCTGAAGAACTCGCCCCTTTCTTCGGAAGCATGCATACCGCTGAGATTCCCTTTGTGTTTGGTAACATGGACGACCAGCCCTTTGGTAATGGCACATGCCAGGCATCAGCACAAGATCGCAGCATAAGCTCTGCTATGATTGCTGCATGGACTGCCTTGGCTGGAAGTGGAAATCCTGAAACCCATCAAGTCAAATGGCCTCGCTTTGAAGACTGCTCACGCCAAGGTGTGTACGTTGAAGATAACATCGCAACAGCGAAGTTGGATTTTGAGGAATGCGAGTTTTGGGATCAGATCTGGGCATCTATGGGTGGCGTGAGATTTGGCAAATAAGATGATTATACTGTTTTGGTAGGTGTATAAGAAGCGACGGATAATAGAGTAATAGATAGATGGTTAATTTTGTCACATAATCTCACCACTAGTAAGTAATTTGAGCTATTCTTATTGATAATTGAAGCGTCTATATCCATGCATGAAAAGACAAAAAAACTGTAAAGCAGCCGACCCCATCATTTGAGCCACTTTGCACGACACTGGGTATCTACAGGGTCCCTTTTTTCTTCTTTTACTCCAAACAATAGAGTTGAAATACCATCACCGTTTCTGCACTCATGTCCTCTAAACACCAAAAAGCTTTCAATTTATGCGTGAGGATCCGGTAACCAAAGTACCAGGTCTTGATCTGCCGTAGCGAAAAAGTTGAACCGCGGGTTAAATGCCAGCACTGCCGCTTCTCTCTTGTCTGGCAGCGTCCATGATGGGTCGAGCACTTTGCTCTCTGGCGGCTGCTTCAACGTATCCCACACCAGCACATCTTGCTTCGCACCACCGCTCAGCACATACCGCCCATCTGGCGCAAAACAGCAGTCTCCACTGCTCTCAAACGCACCGGGTTCGGTTGGGGCTGGGCCGGCGCCATTCGCTGGAAGGCTTTCGCCCGCAGCAAGTCGGTGTGTTCCCCCTGCCGGTCGTCGAAGGTATGCCTTCAGATTGCCCTGGAAGGCGTCCAGAAGAAAGTGTCCGCGGCCCTTTGTGCCCACGAGGATAGACTTACCATCGTTTGAGAACTCGAGCTTGGTCCATCCCTTGATGAGACACTGAGAATCCACTCCGCGACACTGCTCCACAATATCAATGGTAGTAAATGGGGCCTTGTCGTAATTTCGGACATCGTACATCAGGACAGTGCCACTACTAGGACACGCAACGGCAAAGACCGTCCCCGAGGGATCGTACGCAGCGAGGTACGGCGACCGAAGGAAGAGCTGGCCCTGCCAATTCTTAGTCTGTGTATCCCAGAGTCGGACAGTATTGTCCTGGGAGCAGGATATGAAATTGTCGGTGCCGGGGTGAACGGCAAGCGCCGTAACTGGGGCATCGTGGCCTTCGAAGTAGCGAATAAAGGAGTTGTCGTGGGTAGCAAGGTATCGGATAGCATCTAAGTAAAGATTAGATGCGAGCAGCAGCATGCCAGGAAACGGGGTCAATTACGGTTCTGCTTTGTACTGGCGTAGATGATGCTAGACCTGGTATGTGTAAACTTGGCCAGCTTCACACCATACTTCTTGCTCAGCAAGCTCTTATCATGCCGACCCTCTCGAACGTTGTAGATCTGAATCGTCTCGTCGCTCGCCGACGTCATGAGCAGCTCTCCCTCGTCATCGTAGTCAATTGACAGGACTCGAGGTTGAGGCTTTCCGTCTTTTATATCTTCGCGTCGTAGCAGCTAAAAAATCCGATTCAATTCCTTCATGTCAGCTTCTGAAGCTCAGGCTTGTCATCGGCAATTTCGCGGGACAAAACAAACGCACTTTTGTCGGGCGAAAGCTGGAGACGACGTCGCTGAGATTGGACACGGGCGCGCTGGCGGCCAGGTTCCTCGCGATACTAAGCGCCGGAGAGCCATTTGTGCCGATAGGGAGATCGAGGTCCATGGGCGTGGAAGCCATTGTCGCAATTAAATCTCAAAGAGGTTGAAGCTGCGATGCAATGCGATGCGATGCGATGCGTCTTCCGACCGAGGCCACAGAGGCCTAGATAGCGTCGCAGAAGCTCTTTTGGGGTTCGTATCGGGTAATTGCTGTATCTTAGTATGCTTTATAGTGAATATCCAAACTAATTGAGTGGTTGGTGGAGGATCAAGTGCGGTTGCGATTGTTGTAGTGGTGAGAATTGCTTTGTGCTTTTGCTAGAGCAACGACGTCACGGTTTGGGTTTTCGCGTGGCGCCAACGTCGACGCCAAAGCACGTGCCCGTCAAAAGAACTCAACAGGGGGTTAATACATGTATGGACTCAGGTTATATCATAAATGACAGAAAGGAAATATTTGGAGTTGTTTTGTTTCTATTGTTTAATTCAATTTATGAAAGAGTGTAATCTTAAAGCTTATCTGTCCTAGACTGTTGCAGATATCGCTGCATAAATCATTGCATCAACACCAAATGTTGAATCCCGTCCGTATAAGTCAACTCACATCAACACATCACATTCTCACATAAGCTCACTTTGTTCATCTCCATTATATAAGAGGATCCGGGGTATATACGCTGACATAAATAAATACAAGAGAAAAACCAAGAGCATGTTTAAAAGAGAGCGTCTCAATCTTTTGGTGTATCCTCTGGTTTATTCCCTGGTTTATCCCCTGGTTTATCGCCCGCTGCCACCAATAATAAATCATGCGCACTGCTCTGTGTAAACGCTCTCTGCACCATGATGCCTCCCGATTTCAAATCATCCAATTCCACCGACATCGTCGTTTTCTGTGCTGACACCTCCGTAACGGTGCCTCTCGTTCCTCCGGATAAGCCGTCGCTGTTGTTGAGTTTCGCCCAGTCGTGATGCTGCAAACTCCCCTTGTATCCTCCGCCTTGCCGATCGGAGCTGACTACTCTTGCGCCGCTCCGGGAATGCGCCACGGATCGGACACCGTCACGGACAGTATTTCGAATGACGATTATATGACGGTATGTCTGAGGGAGGTTTGCGCAGAGAATGGCGCCGCAGGGTTCCCAGGCTGAGAGGATGCCAAATGAGGTCTCCTCCCCTTTTATCGATTTGTTAGCCTTTGTCACTCATCTCTCTCTCTCTCTCTCTCTTGATAAGTCGATGGTTGGAACTGTTCGAATAACACGACACTTACATGTAAAATCTGCAGAGCCAACTCCAAACACAGACGACAACCTGGCCGCGCTAATCGCACATGTTGCCAGCCCAACCCCAAACATGAAGCACAATATCATCCTCTTCTCCTTCGCCGCGTGCAGTCCCAGAATCACAGGAATCGGCATCATAAATATCCACAGATCCGTCGCTATGTTGGTCACATTGGTAAAGTACGTAAAGGCCTCCTTGTCGATGCACTTCCCCTGAGTCTCGTCCCACCACGCCTGGATTGGCTGGCATCCAAAGCCCAGGACAACCTCCATGACGATGACCCAGGCGCCGACGAAGCAGGCGGTGCTGATGACGAGGATCCGGAACGTGCGGGTGATGAAGATGCGGTAGTAGAGGGCCAGGATGGAGAGCTTGGTTAAGGCGATGGCGATGTCGTAAAAGTGGCTGAAGATGTAGTCGCCCTGCAATGACGATTAATAGCTGCCACTTTGTGAAAGATAAGGGGTGAGTCTTTACCTTGAGAAACATTTGCACATCGTATTCAGAAACAGCTTCGATATGGCGTCCGAGTCCATACGGGGGTCCTTAATAGCAAGTCAGCCCGGTCACTTCCGGTAAACTTTTTCCAACAAGTGATAGGATCAATCATCTCTCACATACCATATACCAATCCCGTCGCACACTCGACCATCGCAATAAGCTTTAAATTCTGTCAGCATCCGCCTTGCTTCAAAGCATTAAACACCAAAGCTCCTCCTTTCCTCAACATTGTGATATTGGGAACATACCGTGGCAAAGAGCATAAGATAGTCGTCAAAGGCAAACCGCCCCTGGGATTTTGCTGCTGCCCATAACCTCCACCCCGTGCTGACTGCCTCGAGCGCAATGGGAATCGCAAACATGGTGGTGACCATGTGCGTCTTGGACTCGGCCAAGTATTCCGGACTGAGCGTCGAATTCGTCGCCATGTTGGGTATAATTGTGATTTATTCTTAAGGATGCGCTTTGTTGTTTCTTATGAAATTCGAAGAAGAAGAAGAAGAAGAAGAAGAAGAAAGCAAGCAGTACAGCTAACCGCAGCGCCTTGTAACTATCATGTATCGTTTTATATCCTCCAAGTAGCCGTCCCAGACACTGTGATGCTCCCGCAATGTTGCAAGGAGTTTCTTGTCACACAAATCGCATTGGCAGTCAGATAATCAACAGCTTGTAGCACCAGCACCAGCCCTCTGGCTGAAGCCGTCCTATGCGTCACTGGCACTTATACCATGCACATCAAAAGCCAAGCAGCACGGATATATAACGTAAAATACAAGTGGCCGGGTAGCATGTGGAACCGAAAAAAAAAATAGCAGAGCGGAAAAGAGGAGAGATAAGAGTTAAGAAGAGAAAACAGAATGACGGAGGACCAGGCGCAATTCCAAGGGTGCAATGAACCACCACTCAAACTACCCCAAGCAGCCTGTACTGGGATGGATCTCACCCACCCGCTTACTACTATTACGGAGCACGCATACGATATCACAAATCTTTATTGCCTAATAGTATTCACACACGCGTACATATACAAAGCAGGCACTAATAGCTATTAAGCAGCTGGCAATGTCAATCGCTTTAGGGCCATCTCGAGGGATCCTGCTCGCTCCAGGGCGGACCGAACCGTCCATTGACCGCCGCGAATTCTATATTAACCGCCCAACAGATGCCGAACACATACCAGCAGTGAAAATATGAAAAGTCTTGCCAAAGCCCTGCAGAAAAGTGCAGAAAGTAAATGGAAGGGGAGACAAGAAGATCGCGATCTTACATCGGCTCGCCCTTGAAACGATCTGAAAAATAGAAAGAAAAAAACTCACCAACACCACAAAGCGGCAGGGTTGTAAGTGCACTTTGCGTAATTTGTTAGTAATAAATCTGCCGCGTGGCAGAATCTATCAATGCGAGCGCCTTGATAAGCAAAAGAATAGGAATAAACCTTGCGTGTGGTGAAGCCCACGATGAGTGAGCAAGGGTATGTGAACCGTAGCTTGTCTCGAGACCGCGCGCTATGCAAGGACCAGAGCGATTAAAGCTATCAAGCAGCATTAAAATGTCAGAGTAGTATTCTTCTAGACAATTCTTGTTTTGTTCCACGCCTGTATTCTGAAGCGTTACGAAGTACACCAATCTTCATATCCATCGCCTCATCCTGTCGCCGCACTTACAGAAACCGACGCATCGGACATCCCCCAAAAATCGAGAAACAATTTAAATAAATAAATAAAGCATGTCTTTTAAGTTGGGCTACGAACATTGACAGCCCATCACGCCTCATTTTTTCATCCCACCTTCCCCTCGCCCCATTCATGCATTTGCGCTGCACCTCATTGTCGTTCTCACCAGCATCAGTGCATCTTACATCCATGTAGAATATCCCTTGGCCTGTCAAGCGGCGATATATCTGAAAACGTGCACATCAAGACTCGACGCCAAGCAGCATGGGGGAGGTGAGCAAGGACATTCCCGGCAGGTTAGGAAAAGAAACAGAAACAGTCTTTGCGTGTACGAGGTGCGAAGTAAGAGCTTGCGTGTTAGTACTATCAAGTACCGGCAAGGGTTGGATGGGAACCAGGATGGGCCTAGGCAGTCATGCATGTAAGACGGCCTGGCTGGTGGCAAGACAAGGATACGAAGTAGTGGCAGCAGTAAGAAACATCTCCATCTTGAGTGGTCATAGCATCCGAATGGTGTGGTGTGTACAGCCGTCAATCACCCATCACGAAGGCTTTCAGGTAGCCCAAGCACAATCATTTATTGGCTTTTAGCTTTTGACTCGTTGGGATCCCACCTGGACCGTCACGTTGTCTGCATGTGCCTGTACTTCATATACTTCATACATACATGTACATCCCAAGGCTGGCTGGCTATTGTCAAAGCCGGTCAGCCGTGGAACAAAGAGAAACATCCATGAACCCTACGGCTGGCTTTTTCGACATTTGCCGTATTGGGAATCCCCAAGCTCTGTTCAGCTGCCGTAAAGGAACATGGATGTTTTGAGCTGCGACCGCCACAAGCGCAAGGGAAACGGACAGCTCGGCCATTCATCTTCGGTGTCTCACGTTACAAATATTGCTAATAGTCATTTGCAATAACAAGCATCACGCGCCATTACGCCCGTTGCCATAAACTGTGCGTGGGCAATCTTCCCATCACTCAGTCAGTTAGTCAGTCAGTCAATCAGTCAGTCAATCAGCCAGTCAATTCATCAATCTGCCAGTCATGTTTCCTCACTAGATCAAATCACCTGAATCGTGAAGCCGGCCGAAAATCACCAGTCCCCCTCCCCGGTCTCCAAGCTGACACTGCCGTAACTCCGTTCTTCAATGACAAGCTTCTCTGTCCCTGCAGAGAGATCAGACAGAGCGTCTCTTTCGCCAAAACATCTAATACTTCGTACTTCCTGATTCAATCATCATCATCTGTTTCGGAATAATTCAGCCCACAAGTCCACAAGGGCACCAAGCAGGGACACATGTCCAATGCCACATATCGTAGTATCATGTACTCCGAATTAATAAATAGTCGCAGGCAGACAGTCCGCATTCAGTCAGCTCTCGGCCGGAGCTGAGGCCGGTCTTCTTTGGGCCTTGTCCACTATTGTTTGAGCCTTGTCCGCCAGGGCCCTTCACCTTTCCCCGGACCGCTTCGGCGTGGCCGCATCTTCGTCCACCTGAATAAAACATCCAGCGGCAAACTTCAAACACCATCCATGTCTCCATATTCAACTGTCTTTGCCCAATTTGTCCGTTGTTTCCGCTCTGGCTCGGTCTAGTTTATTTCGTCTGCCTACTTCGTAACAATATTGAGATTTAGATGCTGAGTACCATGATACATCGTTGATCAGCGGATCGTTTAGTGTTACCGATCCCGGATGCGTCGTACATATCTCGTCTCATCTGATATCCACCATGCTCAACTTTTTCGAGCCGACCAGCCGGCCACTTGCTAGAGATTTTATAACATAAAACATCTTGTTGTCTTTCACACCTCTCTCAATGCTGTGGATTTTAACCTCATTTCCTCCATATATAGTTGCGCGGGATCGGACGCAGCCAGAATTGACCAGGGTTTAACACTGAAACGTAGAGGACACAGCCAAGTTAAATCCCACCACAATGAGGCGCGTCATCAGCTCCCTCGTGGTCGCTTTGGCCGTGATCACGGACCGCGTATTGGCTGCTCCTCCTTCAAAATCTCCACCATCTGCGCCTCAAGTCGATCTGGGGTATGCAGTTTATGAGGGCGTCTATAACACCACCTACGATCTGAACACTTGGAAAAGGTATAGTCATTCTCACTGAACACAAAAGAGTGAGGCATCAACACTTACACCAAATAGTGTCCGATATGCCGCTCCTCCAATTGGAAAGCTGAGATGGCAAGCTCCTCAAGCACCACTCAATGTCACCACTCATGATCGCATCGTTCCCGCAGTAAATCAGCCTCCGTGGTGTCCACAGTCCGGCGCCTTTGGTGTGCCTTCAGTATACGGCTTCAACTCCAACCTCGGCAGTGAAGATTGTCTATATCTGAACGTCTATGCGCCACCGCAAGCTAACAACTTGCCCGTCCTTGTCTGGATCCGTAAGTTTGACGTATCCATAACCCAGTCAAAATGAAAAGAAAAAAAGCTGACCTGTATAATTAGATGGCGGTGGCTACTCTGTCTTCTCTGCCACTTACAATCCCAGCTCCATGATAAACACCAACAACAATGGCTTTATCACCGTTGAAATCCAGTACCGCCTTGGCGCCTTCGGTCAACTCGCTTCTGCCGACGTCCAGCAGCACGGTGAGCTCAACGTTGGATTACTAGACCAACGCTTCGCACTCGAGTGGGTGCAGAAGTACATCTCCAAGTTCGGCGGCGACCCGACCCGCGTAACGCTGGGCGGTGAATCGTCCGGTGCTGGATCCGTCATGTATCAGTCTTTGGCATACGGTGGCAAAGACTCTGGACTGTTCAACAGCGTACGTACTTTTTTGAGCCTTTCTTGTTGCCGTAGATTTCCCATAACTGACCGTTTCAGATTATCTTGGCGAGCACATATGTTCCTCCAATCTACCAATTCAACGAATCCATTCCCACCAGCCATTACAATGACTTTGCTGCAGCCGCTGGGTGTGGAAGCTCCTCGCCTACACTAAGCCAGCATTCAAGTGTATTTGATTGCCTTGTTGCCGCCGACACAAATGTCTTGCAAAACGCCAGTGGTCTTGTATCAACTTCCACGGGCTACTTTGGAAGCTTTGCCTGGCTACCAGTCATTGATCACAGTATGATCCAAGGCCGACCTTCGGCACAACTTCAGCTTGGACAAGTCAGTGGCCAACGCGTTTTAATCGGAGTAAGCTCAGCTCCCTCTCTCCGTAATTCTTAAAAGCGTTATCCCCCATTCTAATGCTAACCCCGACAGACCAATGCGAATGAAGGTGTTCCACTTACAAACCCCAACGTCACCACCAAATCAGAATTCGACGCCTTCATATCTTCTACTCTCCCGCTTCTCACCACTTCCGACGTCCTATCTCTGAATCAGATTTATGACACGGCTACCGCCCAGCCGGGTGATAACGGAACCCGCTTCGACACAATGGGCGACATCGGTCCCACGGCAAACACCGTCTCGGGCATGGCCACAGGTATCCAGCAGACGACCTTCAACGTTGCCGCCGAGTCCATCTTCCAATGTCCCTCACAATGGATAGCCGAAGCCTTCAGCTCGCCAAAATCAGGGCGACAGGCGTGGAAGTATCAGTACTCGCTCGATCCGGCGTACCACGGGGCGGATCTCGGCGCGTACTTTGTAAGCAGCAACGGCCCGCCCAATCCCAGCTTCCAGCAAAGCTTTCACAGGATATGGGGAAATTTCATCATCAACGGCACTCCAGTCATTTCCGTGGAGGATGCAACTGCTGGAGCAGCGAATGCCACGGTTCCCATCGATGCCAGCCACCCGGACCAAATATCCTGGCCGCAGTACAGTTTGCAAAAGTCAACGTTTATGAACCTCAATACCACTGGTGGAGATGTGTCTTTGGTAACAGTTACAGACGAGCTGAGCTACTATATCCGTCAGGGAGGTGGTATCGTAAACACCTTTCGTCTCGCCAATGCTACTACTTGGGAAGGCGGGCGTGGCGATAGGTGCAAGTTTTGGCAATCTATTGCGCCAAGAGTGCCCAACTAAAGCTGTTTAACAGTAGAAGATTGATGAACTACAACAGGCTTCAATCTCTTTCTTTTGTTATCTCAAGAATAGGATAAAGGTAGAACGGGGCTAAAGACTCGGCCGCCGATGTATATATTATCAAGTTCTAGGGCCAGCAATGAGCCCTAGGGTAAATAGATGATGGTAACATGAACTCATATTCTCTATACTTTCACTCTCTGTAAATACGGTCAGTAAGCTCATAGATTAGTCCCATGCGCTGTCAGATCTTCGACTCTTTGTTTAATTGCGGCGCTCGACAACATTACCCACCCACTAGCCATGCCTTATTGCCGACAGCCGTTTAGCAGTACTTACACTTTAATGTGACATTATGCGTAATGGAGAGCCGTATGCACACTAGTACATGTGGTTTTTATACACACATCTGTCTGAAATGGGGATATATAGGTATACATACACTTTATTGACTAGTTCTGAACATGATGGGCGCTTTTTGCATTAGAGGAAAGTATTATTATAGAGAACACGGTTGCCAATAGACCGCTTATTTTCCTTCAAGTCTATGTTATCTTTAATGAAGATGCGGAGCCCAGCAAGTAGAGATAGGTGAGTACGACTCTTAATACGTGACAATATGACATATACTTGTCCAATAATGTTGCAGGACTGCTTAGTGGAACATTAACTGCAGTGGCTAATATTAACCTACCTTACATACTTTAACTACCTACCTATTTTTAGAAGCGTCGAGATAAGCAACCTATAAGGGTGCCATAGCACTAAAGACAGCGGAGGAATCGTAATCTTACTATTAAGTATAGTTATATGGAGTCTTGGATACTATAAATATGCAGCCCGTTAAATCTAACATTGAATCGATCTGTACGGCTTTTGGCCCTGACTTGGATATTGTTCGAGTAGAAGAAGCTGCGCCGCTAGCCAGAGATACATTGCACGATCGAGGTGGGCAAGGAAGACATCTCAACATCTTGAGTATCCGCGTTATAACCAAGGATCTTGAAAGTAGGCTTGCTTTAAGGTGGACAAAATTTCTCGGAAAATATACTTTTTGGAGTATATAAAGGGGACGACTGCCTCCCAACCTTTTATAGAAGGTTGCAGTATCAAACACTCCAGTGTCGTGACACAGGCCAGGGCCATAGAAATGAATATTTTCAAGAGTAAATACGCGATTAATCACCATCAGAGATGCAAGATATAGCAACCTGATGTTTGTTTATAGATAAACCGGTTCGCTGTAACACTTCCCCAGCTCGATGCACCAAGAACTGGTATTAGTCGTCGACACTAAGAATAACATCAATATTCAGCCACTTGATAAAACGTGCGCGAGCCAATCAATGAAATAATACATCGATAACCATTATGGACTTTCAAGATTACGGATAAGCCGATATAAAGACGGAATCTGCATGTTTTCGTTCAATCAATCGCCCAAATCGCGGCACTCGGCGAACTCTCGTGATTCAGGCGTCCATCCCTGTCGCCGACAACCGAATACCTACACAGCAAGCAGCTTTCGTACGTTAGCTTTGAGCACTGCGATATTATACTACCACCAAGCTAAATCAATGCGTGATATGTGATGTCCCTTTGCTCATGTAATTTACCGACTAGCCGCAGACTCCTCGTTAGCCGTCCGGCTTTCGTCGGCGCAACCGTAAGTCTGTATCCCGGTGCATACACATAACTTCAACCGGCTCAAACAATGGCGACAACCAACCCGACTTTAAACATCAATTCTTATCGGGATTAAAGTCCCATCAAGCCCCCCTCCCCACGATTTAATTGACCGAGCTGAATAATCACGGGAAAATACGGGGGTGGAAAGGGCCGATGCGCGATGGCCGAATCGGCTTACAGTACTTTGTGTACGACGATATCCGCTGTCATGCATGGTACCTTTATTGAGCGCTCTGAAACTCTCTTTCGCTCACTCATAATGAGGAATTGCTCTGTACTCACCCCATGGATATTCCGCAGATTGAACAGGTAAGCCAGATAAAGCCGGCGGTAGTTACGGCATCGGTCAGACCGATGGCGTCGATTGATATGGTGGCTGCCAGTTGTTCAAAATACATGGAGTAGCAGCAAACTTACCTAGAATAGCGACAGGATATATATAAAATAAGAAAATCAACAGTTAGTAATCAGAAAAAAAGTCAAATAAGGGTTCAGCGACGACAACTATCTTAGCAGACGCCGCATCTCGCATCTCAGTAGCCCTGCGCCCGCGTCCATCGTAATACCGGGCGTTCGTAGTAGTAATCCTGCACAACAAATCGTCTTCGCGTTATTAAGCCGTCAGCTTACGAAGTACTCTATACTGAAAGTCGATAAAAGGTCGACTTGGCACCACGCAGTCGTCGATTGGTCCCTGACGTTAGATTCCCTCCTAATCAACAAGCGGCGCCAAACTCAACTTGCCCTTTTCCCCAGGCTTCCGAATCTCCGTTCTTCGGCCTTGGTGGCTCTCGGGACCCTTTTTTTTTTTCTGCGCTCCTTGCGCATAAGCTCACCATAGAAGCGTTTCGTGCCGGAATACTTAAACGCTCTAGGCTCCTAAGATACTATCGTGTCCACCTGCTAGTCGTTGGGATTTCCCCATTGCCAAAAGTTGTTGCCATTGCTAGCCGACTGGCGCCGTCATCGGGTCTTTTGTCTCGCCAGAATTCGAAATCGCAAAGCGCAGATTTGACTCCCGGCAACTTTTCTTCACCCGCATCGCTCTCTCTGCTTCTGCTCCCGTGCGCTCTTTGAAACAACAAAAACGAGCCTTTCGCCAGTCGTCTTGTTTTGCCTCACAGCTGCGCGAAAGGCGAGAGGCCATGTCGACCACCGTGGGGTAAGTGTGCGCGGCACTTCCGCAAAGCGAATCTCGGGTTGCGCCGGATTTGGATTCTGAGACGCTGTTTTCCGTGGCTAACAAAGTGTGATGCGACAGTGGTTTTGCCGCAGGCGCACTCGCGGCTTGCGGAGCCGTCACAGTCACTCATCCGGCCGAAGTGCTCAAGATCCGACAACAGCTGCAGGGTGAACTGCAGACCAAAGGCGCCCAACCCCAATACTACCGTGGTCCGATCCACGGCATCAGCGTCATCGTCAAGAATGAAGGCATCAAGGGCATATACCGGGGTCTCGGCGCTGCCTACGTCTACCAGGTTCTGCTCAATGGATGCCGGCTTGGCTTCTACGAGCCCTTGAGAAAGTCGCTCGCGAATCTGTTCCTCAAAGACGAGAAAGCGCAAAACATGGCTATCAATGTCGTTGCCGGCGCCTCGTCCGGAATCCTCGGTGCGGCTGCCGGCAGTCCTTTTTTCCTTGTCAAGACCCGTCTGCAGAGCTTCTCACCTGTTCGACCCGTGGGCACTCAGCACAACTATCGAAATGCCTGGGATGGACTGAGACAAATCTACCGTGGCGAGGGCTTCTTCGGTCTGTATCGTGGTATCACTGCCGCCATGGTTCGAACTGGCTTCGGCTCCTCCGTTCAGCTTCCCACATACTTCCTGGCCAAGAGACAACTGGTTAAGCATGCCGGCATGGAGGAGGGTCCTGCTCTGCATCTTGCTAGCAGCTCTGTCAGCGGCTTCGTTGTTTGCTGCGTCATGCACCCCCCTGGTTAGTATCCTCCTCGAAAAATACTGTCAAAATTTGTTGTAATCTTTCCAGCTAACATGACTGACTTAGATACCATCATGTCTCGTCTGTATAACCAGCACGGTAACCTCTACAGCGGCATCTTCGACTGCCTCGGAAAGACGATCCGAACCGAGGGTATCTTGGCCATCTACAAGGGCTTCATCCCTCACCTAGCCCGAATCCTACCCCACACCATCTTGACCCTCTCCTTAGCTGAACAGACTGCCAAACTTGTGAGAAAGGTTGAGCACCGTATCCTGCCTATGCTAGGATATGAGGAAGAGCGCCTTTAGACTTGAGGGCCTGCGTTACAAAAATTCCGGGGTCGGATCCCCACTTTGCCGGTCCTGTCATTTAAAACAGGCTTGTTTTCATCGCGCATATTACTAGTATATGTTGTTACGTCTTCAGGAGTGAGGGCTCTGGTTAATAGATCACGGGTATATTTCAGGGTGTGTCTTAGATTTGGAAGAGAAGGGGCATATGGCTTGGAGAATAAGGGAAAAGCTCACGGCGGCATGATTTTTGCACTGGAGTTGGTAGTCTTCATGAATAGATCTGAGCGCACCGACGCTGCTGTATAATGATTCTTCAGTTCGTCTTTTCCTTGCCTCAATATCTTTAATTTGAATTTTCTTGGCATTTTGTTTCAGGCCCGTTCTTTACTATCCACCCATAGATCGCTTGCATCCGTAACAGAGCTTCCCTGTATCAGGAGCCACGGAGCTGTCTGCAGGGTCATCTCCCAGCTCGCCAGCCCAGGTTGAATCACCTTCATCATCCAGGGTTATGCCGCATAAGCGGCAATGTTGCGATGTTTCAAGCCGGTCCAGTTTACCCGCGGTGCGAACTACATTGGTTACTATGCCCGAGTAAGGGCCCTCTACGCCGTCAAAATATCGGGCCATGACCTCTTCGATGCTTTGATCTTTGTGAGAAACGACGCTAGATGGTGCTTTGTCAAGAGAGGGGATAAGGTCTCGGACAGAGGGCGTGGTGCCAAGATACGTGATGATTTCGTTCTTTAGAATCTCTCGCAAAGGGTAATATATGGGGAATTGAATCTTGGAATCTTCTTGGCTTGATCTGCCCGCACTGGCCGGATCTGCAGCCCGCCGGTAGGTGCAGACTGTGAACAGTCCGTCGTTAATCTGCCAAGGAACCGAAAAGCCTCTGCCATTCGCAACCTCGGACAAGGTCAGGCTAGCCAGCGCTGTGGTGCTGTGGCCAAATAGCAAGGCAGAATACGACTTTTCGAAAGCCACATGAAGGAGAAGGTGGCGGATGAACAGCCTTAGACTATCAGCACGTGAAGTCACCGATGGCAGTGAGGAAAAGAATTGCTGTAGCCGTTGGACATCGCTTCCATCTTCAGCAATCGGTATCGTAGTCCAGTCAATCGTTTTAACACCAAGAACTTTGCTTAAATGGACACACTCAAACGAGATGTTGGGGAACCTCTCCCGGTACTTGGTAAGAAGTCTCTGTGCAGGGGTATCATGCGTATCAGCGGGGTGGGAAAGGTCTGTGTCAATATGAACCATGAGGGGCTCAAAGGGTGATGATCCCTTCCTCGACGCTTGGTACTGTGCAGTCTTATCAAGGATTTGAGTGAGAACAGTCGAGGAAGGTCCAAAAGAAAGGCCAGCCACGTATCTCCTTGGCTCGGGCTTTGTAGACGCCCTGGTCTCCCGCTGAAGAGCAGTGAATCTCTTCACGGTCTTGGAGTCGACATAGTCTATAAAGCAGTTCCTATCGCATTGCATGTCAGTATCTATCAAGTACGTACGAAGTATATATTTTGCGTCAAGGGGTGGTTGAGACATTATGAGACATGTATATCCCCAGAGCAGCGTCGCAACTCACTGGCAAGTCGGCACATTTCGCAGCTCAAACGGCGCATCCGGCGCCTTGCAGCGCAAGCACGTCCGGTTGGAGACCTGTGAGCCCGCCATAGGAGACTCTTAGTAGATGTGAACAGAGTATGGAGGACAGGGTAGTGAAGCTGATATCACTGGATTCGTCCTTGGAAATGGATGAGATTATTGGTTGCGTCTTTCGTAATTCCGATGGCTGGTTTGGTAGTCGCCGCTATGGGATTCTAGCACAAAGAAAATACGATATCAAGCCAAATATTCATAGAATTGCCGAGTTTGTGGATAACGAAACCGGTGGCGAGAATTTTTTTGCGGTTGCGGCTACCAAGTCGCAAGTCGCTACTCAGGTAAGCAAGAATAGGCGACAGGTGCGACTAAGCTTCGTTCCTCCCGTACTTAATTCTAAACTTATTCCTACTTCTTCTTTTCTTCATAAAAACGTCACCATTTACATCTACCAACAGAGGATATTTCAGTCAATTCAAAATTGCATCACGTTTTTTCTCTGTTGTTTTTATCTTCCCTGCCTGCCAGCAAGTCTCTCACTAGCATCTCTCTCTCTCAAACGTAAATGATGGCGTTGCCGGGTAGCACTACTACTCATTTCAGCCCCTGTCGGTAATTGCCCGCTCAACCATCTACCGAGACGAATCATGCACCCATAGCTCATTATAGCGCTCGCTTCGAGACAGCCTGGACGGACTAGAGCGCCCCGTAGGACCAGCAAAATATAAAAACGGGTAATATGTCTAGGTAGGTCTAGTAGGTATCCGTAGGCATACTCCATACTCGATCCTCCTCCATACTCCATCCTTCATCATCCATACTCCGTCTTCCGTACTCCGTCCTCCGTAGATACTCCGTACCTGTCAGAAAAAACTGAGGCTCTGGGGAGAAAAAAGGGTACAAAGGTACTTCGTACATGCATAGAAAAATCCCATAAGATGAGATCACGTGCATCCGCTAAGCCCCTCTTAGGCAAACGGGGGCGAGGCTATACATTGGGGAAACTCTGGAGCTGAGGGCAGGCAGCCTTTTTGGAGTTATAAAAAAAGAGACACACCAGGCAACAGGATAATTTAGATCGAGCAAGGGGCTCTCTGTCCTTTTATTTCTCTCCTTCTCAGAGCATGTCCTTTCTCTCCTTCATTGTTGACAAGCAGTTTTCATGAGATATTTATATAACCTTGTGAGGAGGTGCGAGTCTTGAGAGGCTTTTTTGATTTGTTGGCGGGCCTCACTTCACTTCGTTTTGAGAGGGACAGCAGGGCAAAAAAAGGAATATTTTAATGTTGACGGCGACGGCAATAGAGATTGCGATATTTATAGTCGCCTTGTTGGCGTAGTGACAGAAAGAAAAAGGAAGAGAAAGACGACAGTTCGTGCGAATTCACAGACGGGCATTTTGACTCACTCACTCACTTCTCTTGGACCATCTTTTCCTGGCGATTATTCGACGTCTCTTATCAGCGGATTGCATCATCGTTTTCATCTCGCATCTGGGCGGATTCTGAGCGTGACCTCTTGTGTACGGCACGCAGAGGACGGAGGAAGGGCGGGAGAAAGAAGAGGGGCCTGACTCTGAGATATGAGTGCTGGTGTACTCATCGAGGGCTGAAATACCAGGAGCGAAACATTGCGGCGCTTATAAATCACCACACGAGTCGCATTCGACGAGCAATCACTGTATGAACCCCTGGAGACCGTTGTTACTGAGATTCACGTGCCTGAAGCCCGTTTTTTTGGCGTTGAAGAGAGATGCAGAACCTCAATTTGCCGGTGCGCACGAGCGCGAGTCGGCGGAATCAGGAGAGCAGGAGCTATTTTACCAGTTACACGCCGCCGAGCTCTACGGAGGCGATTAATGGGCCAGTGAGGGAGCCGGTGAGGGAGCAGCCGCCGATGACTGATCGGTTGATTGTGGGAGTGGACTTTGGAACGACGTTTTCTGGGTGAGTGGACAGATGAGATGAGATGAGATGAGATGAGATGAGATGCGCTGGATATTGTGCTAATATCATTTCAATTTCAGAGTCGCTGCAGTATACACATCAACGCCCGATGATGTTGAAATCATCAAGACATGGCCAGGCGGCAATGGAATCACCTCAGACAAGGTTCCAACAGAGATTGCCTACAGCTTCCCTTCCAACGATAACACTCCTGGCACTGAGCCCACAGCAAAATGGGGTTTCCAGTTCAAGCCAGACGAGTCTAGGCTCCGATGTATCAAGCTCTTTCTTGATCGCTCTCAAAAACTCCCCTTCTACGTCAGCCCACTAGACACGGCGGCACAACTCAAAAAGTTCAACAAGAATGTCGTGGACGCTGTCAGCGACTACCTTACTCAGATTTATCGGCACACTATGGATACCCTAACACGGCGTTATGGAGAATCTTTCATGGCATCGACAAAGGTCGAGTTTGTCTTGACTTGTCCCGCGGTCTGGAGCGATGCGGCGAAGAATACAACGCTGCAGGCGGCTGAACGGGCGGGCATGGGCAGCCGCTCTGAGATTCAGATGATCAGCGAGCCTGAAGCGGCAGCTGTCTATACGCTCAAGGCGATTCAGCCCAATCATTTAAATATTGGTGACAATTTCATCGTGTGTGACGCAGGCGGTGGAACCGTGGAGTAAGTGCATCTGTCCCTTGACACCCGCAATGGATGAAATGGGACTAAAACAAATCTAATCTAGCTTAATTGCGTACAAAATAATATCTCTAAAACCCTTGCGGGTCGAGGAATCTGCCGTGGGAACCGGAGGGCTGTGTGGAAGTGCCTTCTTAAATTATCGGTTTGAGGAGCATGTCCGGACTCGGCTGGGCCAAGCTCGGTTCGACGAGATGAAGACGAAAAAGGGCAAGACGTGGCAGATGGGCTTGCGGTACTTTGAAGAGTTTGTCAAACGCAACTTCAACGAGGATGAACACCAGGAGATTAACGTTCCGTAAGGATTTTTCCGTCTATATATGACAATTTCCTATGAAGATGTTTACTGATTTCTTTTTTGTTCTAGGTTCCCTGGTCTTCCAGATGACGAAGAAGCAGGCCTCGACTCTGGATTCATGGTCATGAGTGCGGAACAGATCAAGGACATCTTCGAACCCGTCGTCAAAGAAGTATGCGATCTGGTACAAGGTCAAGTCGAAGGCCTTCGTTCCAAGGGAGGCGTCGTCTCCGGCATTGTATTAGTGGGTGGATTTGGCCAGAGCAACTATCTCTACCGACGGCTCAAGTCGCACTTCTCAAGCGCCGCGCCGCCTCCATATAGTGAGCGGCCAACGCATGCGACTGCAAGTGCTTCACAAGACAGTGGATCCATCGAGGTGATGCAGCCAGTTTATGCATGGACAGCAGTCGTGCGTGGAGCAGTGCTGAGAGGCTTAGAGGGCAATATGGTCATCTCTAGAAAATCTAGGATGCACTATGGAACGTCATTCGCAACCGTATACGACGAGGAGAAGCACTCGGTGAGCGAACGATATTGGTCACCGCTGTGGGAGCGATGGATGGTATCAGATCGAATGCAGTGGCACATTGCCAAGGTACGTCTTAAAAAGACAAAATTCTATGTGCATTGCCTCCTTTTTTATATCTAACAAAATACAACACAGGGCGAGGCGCTCTCTCCTCTATCTCCCATTGCGTTCCACTATACTCGCAACTTTCGTCCCGGCCAGTCCCTCATCGTCACGGACGACTTGATTGCGTGCGACGCCGATGAACCCCCTGCAGCATACACGAGGGATCTCGTCAACGTGTGCACCCTAACGACGGATCTAAATGCCGTGCCAAGGAGCTTATTTACAAGGTTAACCACGACTAGAGGCGTGGAATTCGACAACCTCGATTTTACATTGGAGATGATTGTGGATAGTGCGGGGCTGGGATTCGAGCTCAAGGTAGACGGAGTGAGATATGGAAGAGTAGAAGCAGAGTTTCACTGATGAGACGGTGATGGAGGCTGTATTCTTGTTTGCGTCTGATTCAAAGCGCATAACATACTTGTACCGAGTAGAAGAATCCTTTAGGATCTGACGGTATAAGAAGCGAGTGTGTCTCTTTATTGTATACTTTTTTTACTGTATATTATTAATAAATTAAAAAAGAGTAAACTGACCATGAGACATCCAAGAATTATAAGGCAGCAAATGGCGACAAGTATTGCTTGAGAACGATAACGAGGGCTGCTCTTTGTTTTATTGCCGAGTCTACCGTAGGCTGGTCTAGAATTTATTGGCAGTGCTGACATAATTATTCCTAGAGCTTTATCAGTTTCGCGCTTCCTATCCGACCGAGTCAATCAACGGCGTCGGCCTCACCCACCGCCGACTTGGAACTTTGCTGGATTTCAGCTCACTTTATGTCTTGGCAAATCATTACCATTTTTCTTCATCAATAAATGCGTCCGGAATTATCAGCATTCGGAACATTCCACCTACACGCAGCAATTCCTTTTATAATTCCATCACCACGCCTGTTTTCTTCTCTATGACTCAAACGCAGAAGCGCTGCTGGAACTGCCGTCGTAAGTGGGAAATCCATCCACCACTACCAAACTCCCTAAACTAGAGCCTCATCTCAACCCGACTTGGCCGCTAAACTGGAGTTCACCAACCACAGAACAGAAGATCGCGTGCGACAAGACCCTGCCGCACTGCAACAATTGCGCGAAAAAGGGCCGGCAATGTCTAGGCTACGGACTGAAGCTGTCGTGGCCGCGGAAGGGCGATGAGAGGCGCTCAGTGTCGTTGAGCAAGGGGCACTTCATCATTCCTTTGCGGTCTAAGAAGACTATTTTTCTTCATGCGACGAGTGAAGATGTGAGGGCGTCGGCGTCGCATGAAATATGTATGCTGGAAACTCGTTACCTTTTTTTTTCCCGATGATATTTGAGAGTTTTTGACTGACGAATTTTCATTTTGAAAGCACTGGCTCGGTATGATGAGACTGCGTTGGGGGAGGCTTGGTTGACGCGACAGCCAAACTTCAACATGGCCAGGCTGGATCCTTTCCTTGCTACAAATAGTAAGCTGCAAACAAAACAAAGCAAATCTTATTTCTACTGAGTTGATATCAAGTGTGTGTGCTAATCTGAGAGGACAGCTTGGAGCCCCATCGCTCGGTTAGTGTCGTCTAGTCAGCGCTCTGACGAACTCTACGGCTTGCTGGTCAGAATGTCGTTTCAGGATGAGAGCTTGCCATCGCTGGCTTCAAGATATGCCATCAGTGCTCTGTCGTATCAGCATTTAGCCATGGATAAGGTGGCGGTGATGCACCAGACGAGGGCGATCCGCGCGCTTCAGGCGGCCATTGAGACGGCGGCTCCTTCGGAGTGTATGCAGCTGATGGCTGCGAGTATGCTGCTAAACATATACGAGGTATGTCATGGGTGTAAAAGAAAACGGGGAAACGAAATCTGTTGTGTTGCTCTAACAATTATATAGACATTAAACTTTGATACATCAGATCTCAGCTGGTCCATCTTCTTTTGCGGCACAAAAAGACTTGCAAACTTTGCCACTAAAACAGATGATACCTACTTTGGAGACGAGGCACTCATCATTGATTGGATATTTTATCACGACGTCATGTACAAGTTCAGTATTCGGCACTGGCGTGAGAAGAACAAAGATCAGATCCAGCTGGCGGAGCAGAGAAAGGTTCTTTCCAAGGCGGTATTTTCGCCGGAGAGACAGACTGTAAGTTTTGCATCTCAACAAGAGGGGGAAGCCGAATGCTAACTTGAGTGATTAAGATTGTTCCGATTCTTGGTTGCTCTTTGGAACTGCTTGACCTTCTCTGCCAGGTTATCGACGCTGTTCACCAACCTGGGGACCCTGATCGCCAATCCGAAGCGCACCTTAAAGTAGTCCGGTCCCTGGAAATCCGCTTAAAATACTTGGATCAGCGACAAGCCATGGTATCGCCAGATGATAGCTACGAATCGACGCAGGAAGTCAAGATTGCTGAGCTATTTCGCCTGGCCACAATCATTTACCTCCTACGCATGGCTAAAGGCGAGCCTGAAAACTCAAAAAATGTTGTCGAGGCCATCGACCAAGCCTTCAAGCTTCTTAACGGCATTGATTATTGCGAACGGCCTTGGCCCCTGTTCGTCATTGCGCTTGAAGCCCGCACAGAAGAGCACCGCATGCGCATGCTGAGAGTGCTGGAGAAATCTCTGAAGCGCCGACCCCTAGGACCGATGAACCTTGTGAATAAGATGATCCCAGATGCGTGGACGCAGCAAGATCTTCGAGAGTCGCCGATGGAACCTTTTACGCTCTATGAAATGATTATCAGCCGACACCGAGTACCGCCGTGCTTTACATGAAATGCAAATTGTGTATGAGTTTTTTCTTTTTCTTTTTAGGAGGCTCCTATACGCTATGCTATGCTTCAGTCTAATTACAATGGCAAATACAATTGGAAAAGTATTTCTTCCTTCCAGTTCTAAAAACACACAATCTTCCTTGCCGTTTATTACCTATGCCAATCAAGAGGGGAGGAATTATGGGAAACATGGAGGGGACTGAGCAAACCCCGAGGATAACATAAAATCTAACGCCATTTCGATGATATACATAAAAAAGACGTCGGGCCAAACCCTTGGATATCATTCACGCCTTGAATATCATTCATACAATTCCTCATACCGCCTATAACTTGTTTTTCTCCTCGTCTTGTTTTAAGCGCCACCTGTGACGATCTCACCAAACAGCTTCTCGCGTTTCATGAAAAGGCCGCTTACTATTAGGGCGCCGCCTCCGGAGCAGATAATGATAAACGTCCTTTGCATGCCCTTTGTAATTGCTAAGATGGCCTGGGCTCTGAGATCTCCAGTAATCTCCTCGAATATTACGCTCTGAGCTCCCGCAATGGCAGCTTGGATGTCAGCAGCCGAGAAGTTGGTGTCGGCGAGCACTTTGGTCAAGTTCTTGGTGGCGATGGAATGGAAAACCTGCCCAGCGATGACGAGCCAAACGGCTTGACCACCGACCTGAGCAATATTTTGAAGACCAAGGGCGCCACCCGTGTCCTTGGGGCCAACCGTGAGTGTGGCGATGGCATATCCGATCTGGAGGCTGAAGCCAGATCCTACAGCGATGATGACGGTGAAGCCATAAATGTAGCTTGTGGGGGTTGAGGGGTCGAGGTAGGCAGTAAGTAGGGCGGCACCGAGAGAAACGATGACGCCTGAAACTACATATATGGGCATATAATATTTGATCTTGGAGAGAAAGTGGCCTGCCACAAGATTAGAGCTGACATTGACGATGACGAATGGCAGCAGACGAATGGCAGCTTCGATGGCGGAATCTCCGTGGACGAATTGGAAGTAGATGGGGATGAAGTATGTCAGGACAAAGGGCGCGCTGATGCATGCCATGGTGGCGATGAAGAGCAAGACCTGGGTGCGGGATCGAAAGAGGTGAAGAGGGAGCGATCGAGTCTCAAAGGTTGTGAAGATGCAGTAGGCCTGCTGGACGAGATAAACGGCAAGAAGAACCCCGAATACCACAAAGGTGGTGATGGAGCGGCCGTCGTTCCAAGGCCATTGGCCACCAGCCATGGTGAAAGCCATTGTGAAAGTCACCCAGGTTCCAGCACCGAGGATCAAGCCCAGGAAGTCTATGTTCTTGGTGCGCTCCAAGATAGATTTACCCACGACGTGATGGAAAGACGGCAGGCCAAGGAGGTAGACGGGGGCAAAGACGGCACCAAGGACGAGATTGATGTAAAACGCCCATCGCCACGTCGCGCTGGACTGGACAAAGGCACCGCCGACGACGGGACCGAGAACAGCTCCAATGCCCCAGCAGAAGCCCGTTCCGGAGATGTAAAGGCCTCTCTCCTTGGGGACCGTCAAAGCAGTGAAGTACTGCAAGGTTCCCATAAAGACACCAGCACCTCCCGACCCAGCAATGACTCGTCCGACAATCAAGGCCGTCATGGTCGGCGCCGCGCCGCAAAGCGCCGATCCAGCCTCGAAGAGGATCATGGAAACGACATACATCCACTTCATGTTGTACGTCGTGTACAGGGTTCCCCAGAACAGGATGACGACGACAGAGCCGAGGGGGAAACCGGCGCCGATCCAGGCCAGCTGCTCGACGTGGCCGAAGACCTCGACGACGGTGCCCTGGACGTCGGCGGCGATGGTGGTGTCGAGGCCGTAGATGAAGGTGCCGATGTAGAGGGCGAAGCAGACGAGGAACCAGCGGAAGCCCACGACGGTGCGCTGCTCTTCGGTGGGAGGGGATGGGGGGGCGGATTCTTCGTCGGAGGTCGCGACGATGGTCTCTTTTTCGGAGCTTGGGGTTTCGAGGCCCATGGTGGAGGATGATGGGGGGGCGATGTGTGTTTCTTTGTCCTCCATATTGTGTTCGTTCGTTGTGTTTGTGTTATCGAGATAGGGGGGAGGTTCAAACTCGATAGTCTTATATAAGAAACCGAGACGGCTGTAAAAGGAAATTCAATGGAAATCAAGAGTTAGATGTCAAATATATATATGCTAGTTAAAGATATAAAATGACAAGAAACTTCTCGTTCCCGCATTGAGCATGACAAGTCCCCCATCCCGAATCCTTCGGGAAAAAAATGTGGCGACTCCCTTTTTTAAGCAAGAAAAAAAATGTAACAACGTGCCGCTCGAACAAGAAATCCTCCGAATGCGTCTCTTCGGCATATCAGAAAGTCTCTCTCTTGTTCGGAATTTGTAAGCCCCGTTTAAAATATGCAGGCTGTATTTCCGACCTTGGCCTTTTGGGCTGGGCTAAACCTACTTTGTGGTCCTCGGGGTAGCATTGTAGCTGACGTCGCAGAAGGGGGTTGCTGGCCAACTGCTACTAGGAAAGGGTGTTTTTGACAAGGGGAGGGCATGTGGGTTTGTATGTCTTTTTTTTGGTGTTGGTTGGACTCGTTCTTACTGGGTTGTTGAGGGTTGGATGTTAGCGGATGCGGGCAATTGAGTTGTTGTCCGCGTTCTGTGCTGGTAGCTGAAGGATTGCGAGGAATCTGGGAGTTCTTCGGTTACAATCTAAATTAATATAAATAAAGGCTGCATTCTGAGATTTTGTATGCGATACCATTTGTCTTTGTTCCTTGTTTATACATAAAGTCCAGACAGACCCTGAGATATCTGAGATGTACTAGAGATTCGGGCTTTAACTAGCCTTGGCTTAAAACAACGGGCCAACCCACCGGGGCCCATCGTAAAAAGGTTAATTGCTCAAATTCTCATGCTAGTACCAACTTCGGCAGTAGATCCAAGCGGCGATAAAGAAAAAAAAAACAGGGATCACAGAATAAATACGCGCATCTGTGGAAGCAACATGAACGGCTCTACAGAGAATTGATAGCTGCGCTGGTATGCGTATCATTCACTGCTGTGTGTCGATCGTTTCTGGAGTCGAGACATGTTTTTCTTAGCACCGATTTGGATGCCTCAGCTGTGGAGTGAAGATCAACGACCCAAGATGGTTCGAAATTATCCCGAATTTTTCTACGTATGATGAAGGAGTTAGGGATTATCTGTGGTTATGTCCTGGTGGTGATTATAAACCATTGCCATGTCTGTGGAGAGTTGCGGGCCTATCTCTGTTTTTTTTTTTCCCTCATGGACACGGGCAACACACATGCAACGCCGTCGTCTTACACTGTAATATTCCTTGTTCGAAATTTGTAATCCGCACGCTTAGCCAGGACTCGGAAAAGAAGGGAATTCTTTCTCCTCGGGGGGTAGTCAAGGCCAAAGAGACCCTCTAATTTGGCAGTTGGTCGCTCTAATTCGGTGCTTGGCCTTCTTTTGTTCGCTCTGGAAAGCCGGGTTAATCTGTAGAGAAATATGAAGTATATAGGCCAATCTTACTAGGGAATACGGCAGTAGTCATCGATATAAACCGATTATAGTATAAAACCTATATTGCGTTAGTATAAAGGCGAATCAAGCTTCGTTCTTGCAATCTATTTCTAGCTGCTTTATATATATGGAGCTGGTCAAATGCTTTATTCTCTTCCTGGGCCATCCTTCACAATTCCCTAGGGAGGGTACCTGCAGAAGTCCTAATACGGAAATTCCCATAATACAACTACGAAATATAGTAGCGACATTCTAGGGGAATTCTCCGGCCTTCTCCCAGCTCTCTCCCTGAGATTTACCTAAAATACTACTAATTCTCTCCCTACTAATCCATTGCGTATCAATTTCGTGACATATTCCAGGATGAGAGAGTTAATATTGCGTGGGTCCCAGAGGAGTATCTTGGCGGTGAGCAGATTACCACGGAGTATCGCGGAGCTGAGCTAGTTTCTGGTTGGGTATAGTTCGGGAATAAGATGTAGGAATTACGGCTATCTTGTTGCTTTACGAAGTACTCGCATATCAATAATGCGAGGCGGAAGCTGAACAAAATACTAGGTGGCGACTAAGGGTGGAGCCAGCAGGTGGTGATCTCGAGCTGAATCTGACATTCGATATACCCGCGTCTATGACTTGTTTTTTGCAAAAGTCCAACTTGAAATTTAAAGAAGGCTTCGTATAAAGAGCTGAGTCAAGGCCAGGTTAGTAATTTGAAGCACCTCCAATACACACACAAAACACTACAGCTAACAGCTTATACCAAGTGATTAAACCCAATTAATAAACAATTCATCAAATTAAATCATGTGCTTTTTACATATAAAGAGTAAACACAGGCTTCAATGTATCTTTTTTCTCCCAAGCATGCTCTGAAGCTTCAAGTCTCCAAAACAATGGCGCCATTAGTGTCTGCTAAGCACCAGCCGGAAAAGTCGCTGCGCTGCCCGCCAAAAAACACGCAATGCACTAACAAGGCCATAACAGCTGCTTTTTTAGTGCGGGGGGAGAAACACTTTTCTCCAAAGAAATGAGAGCCTGGCGCTTAGTGAATTTTTTTTTTACATGTGGCTTTTGCGATAGATTGATTTCATCGATTCCCCTTTTTGCGCTTGAGGTGTCTGGTGATAAGTCGCGTCGCTCTGTGCTGGTTTGCGTGTCATTGCTTTTGAAGCGTCCTTGACTTAGTCGTTACTGGTTTTGAAGAGGCTGGTAATAGTGTGAGGGGCTTTGGCCCAAGGCCCTGTCTGTTTGTTTTGAATATCTCGGCTTCTCGACAACAACTCACTTCGACTCACGTCGACTCATCGCATCTCATCTCATCTCACCCCGGTCCAGCTCATCTCATCTCATCTCATCTCATCTCATCTATCACATCCACAACAATGGACTCCATCGAAGACCGCATCTCCCTCCTCCTGGACTGGGCAGCCTCACATCAGGCCATCCTCCACCCTTCCGCCGAGGTCTACGATGACCCTGACACCGGCCTCTCCTTTCGTGTCAAGCCATCTTCAACATCTTCCATCTCGCCTTACGATCCCATCGTCAGCCTACCGACGAATCTCTCCCTCTCCTATGTCAACGCCATCCAGCCAATTCCCGCGTTCCCAAAGGAATTCCTCCTAAAAACGAGGCCTCATGTGATAGGCCGACTCTTCCTCATAAAGGAGTTGCTCAAGGGTGAAGAGTCCTTCTGGTATCCTTATATCCAGGCGCTGCCGCAACCAGAGGACGTTGACGACTGGGCCCTGCCGCCGTTCTGGCCAGAGGAGGAGGCGGAATTGCTGGAGGGCACAAACGTGGAGATTGGGCTGGACAAGATCCGCGATGACCTCAAGAAGGAGTTTCGAGATGCCAAGAGCCTGTTGCTCGCATCGCAAAAGGACGCAGAGGACGATTTTAACGATCATCTAACTAAGGAGCTGTATCAGTGGGCTTATTGCATCTTTTCAAGCCGCTCCTTCAGAGCTTCACTGGTGTTGTCCAAGGCGCAGCAAGAATCCCTTCCAGAAGGCGTATCCATTGATGATTTTTCAGTCTTACTTCCATTGTTTGACATTGGGAACCATGACATGACGGTGGATGTGCGGTGGGAACTCACAGTTGACGACGGTGCAAACGATGAAAATTCAGGGGCAGCATGTCAACTCAAGATCGGCAGAGAGCACAAGCCTGGGCAGCAAATCTTCAACAACTACAGCCCCAAGACCAACGCCGAGCTCCTCTTGGGATATGGCTTCATGCTCCCCGACACGGACAAGCTGCATAACGACTATATCCATGTTCGAAAACGTACAGTCCCTTCAGCTCCCTCTCCTGCAAATCATCAGTCCGGCAGCAGCGTGCCAGAGGAATATCTCATCTCCCTGCAACCCATAGCCCACCCATCTTCCCTCCTCGCCGTCTCCAAGCAGTCCCTGGTCGTTAAACCTCCGCTGGGACTCCTCGGGGCCTTTAAGCATGTCCAACACGACATGGTCTGGGACATCTTTCTGACCCTCCTTCAGCACTCGTCCACGCCGCTCATCAAGCTCATTCCTCTTGATTCCAACACATTCCCAACGGAAGAAGAAGCTGTGAGGCAGCGCCAGGAGAAGTTCTTCTCCGGTCAGGTCAACGCTGAGGGTCAAGAGTTTCTTGAGCAGACCGTGGCTATTATACAGCACAAGGTGCTACAAGAACTAGAGAGGTTGAATGAGACGGACATGGAGGTTGTGGGAGAGGACGCGGAACTGCTATCGCCAAATCAACGGCTAGCTTTGGATTACAGAGAGCGATGCAGACAGGTACTGGAAAATACGCTGGGGGCAATGGGAGAAGACGAGATGATGCAATATGACGACGAATGAGATCTGGATATACGAAATACAGGATGAGATACCAAAAATGGGTCATGCGGAGATGAGGAACGATCAAAGTCAATATAGATATATATATATTATAGTAATGTTATTCGTTGAAAGCATTTATACCATTAATGACGCTCGCTGCCGTGTTGAACCGCGATGTCTCTACGCAAGTATCCCGTCAACACATGTGGATAAAACAAAAATCATGACGGCCCATCCAGTGCATCCTTGAGTTCGGCCTGCATTAGCATCTCCTCTATGGGGATCTCCTTCAACGCGACAATCTTTGTCTTTTTATAAAACTTCCATATCAGGTATGCTGCCAGCACAAGCGGAATGTCCCTTTTTGCAAATGTCAGCTTCAGTCAAGACATTCAAATAGTAAAGCTGAAAAGAAAAAGAAAAAAAGAAGAAAAGAAAAAGAAAAAAGAAGAAAAGAAAAAAGAAAAAAGAAAAAAGAAGAAAAGAAAAAAGAACTTACAGATATGAAGAGACGAAGCCGCTGGGGCTCCAGTTGCCCGAGGTAAAGACATAGAAGCCATTGGTGAGCAGGATGAGGCTGCACATGAAGAGCGCGGCGGACGAGCTGTACACTGCGAGAATCATCTGTTAGCAGTCCAATCCTCAAATATCGCAGTCAATAAAACACTTACGAGTCCAGTTGTTGTGCCACGGCAGCCGAGTGTACGGAATGCCCTGCACCTTGAGCGCCATCCTCAAGCGTACGTGGTTGAGCACAATGCAAATCCAGCTCACCAACACTCCCGCACCCACCAGATCCATCAGCCAGAAAAAGGCCGTCAAGGCTCCGCTGCTCAAGCTCATAAAGGCGAGGAACGAAAACAGGATGTACAAGGCCGTAGCCACATACGGAACTCCCCATGAGGTTGTGCGGAGGAAGATTCTGGGAGCCTGTTTCTTCAGCGCCAGACCGTACAGCACACGAGTACCGGAGAGCAATGCCTGATTCGAAGACGACCATGCCGAGGTGATGACAATGGCGTTGATGACGGACGGCACGGCTGGGTATCCGGCAGCCGAGACGGCGATGACAAAGGGGCTCTGGGCTGCAGTGCCGGACTCGTCGTTGAGTCTGTCGTCGTCAGAGCTGACAATCATGCCGACAATGAGAATGGCCAGCATGTAGAAGAGCGCAATCCGGATGAAAACGTTGCGACAAGCCCGCGGGATCGCCTTGCGAGGATTCGCCGTCTCAGCACCGGCCATGGCCAGCGATTCAACACCCGCAAAGGAGAAGACGGCGCCCGTCATGACGCTCCAGTATCCGAGAAACTTGCCCCAGTTGCCCGTGGCGATGTATTCAACAAAGGGACCCGGGTCTTTCCAGAAGCGAAAATACGTTGGCTTCACGCCTGGAATGCCGCCCAGGTCGATCACCAGGCCGAAGATGATGAGGAACACCACCATGAGGATCTTGAGCGTCGCGAAGAAGGCCTCGATCTCGCCGAACCATCGCACGCCCGAGAAGCCCACGGCAGCCGTGAGAATCACAAAGACAATGATCCACGCGCTCGGGTTGACGTCCGGCAGCCAGTACGCAAACAGCACGCAAATGGCCGTGATCTCGCTCGGAATCGACAGCAAGTTTCCGTAGACCAGGTTCCACCCCACGGCAAATCCCAGCGCCGGATCGACCAGAACTTCCGCATGTCTCACAAAGGATCCCGTCACAGGCAGCA
Source organism: Trichoderma polysporum (assembly GCA_030278935.1). Taxonomy (NCBI): domain Eukaryota; kingdom Fungi; phylum Ascomycota; class Sordariomycetes; order Hypocreales; family Hypocreaceae; genus Trichoderma; species Trichoderma polysporum. The sequence goes on along the minus strand of JARFTM010000060.1, from coordinate 2,186 downwards.
GCGCCGAAACTTCTCCCAGCGCAAACTGCACTGCGCTGACCACGAGTCCAACCGTGCCGTATCCCAAAAGCGCGCCCAGAGGACCGCCTGTCTGGACGGCGCCGCCGAGGCCGAGGAAGAGGCCCGTTCCAATGGCACCGGCAATACCCAGCATGGACAAATGTCGCTCCTTTAGCCCGCGCTTGAGATCTCGCTCTTCTGTCGCGGTGACGAGATCGCCGTCGAGGTCTCCAAGGCCCTTGATCGGGTCCTGCATGTCTCCCAGGAAGTGTGAAGGCGCTTGCTCGACGTCGATCTCACCGGCGTACTGAGAAGCCAAGACTTTGGTTGTTGAATCATCCTTTCCGTAGTTGGTTGTGTTGTATCCCCCTCCGTTGCCGCCGGCAGATCGATCAATGAGCGGCGACATTGTGTTTGGTGTTGAAGCTTTGGAAGCAGATGCTCGATTCCCGCTCGTCATACCCTGATAAATATACTTTTTCCTTGCTCCGTATCTCTCCCACAGCTACTTCGTACTTCGGTCCTTTTTTTCTTCAAGCTCCGCCTATTTAACTTGAGCCTTTGGATAAAACAGGACAAGGAGGGGGTATCCGAATCTTTCAGTCCTACTTCAATAACTAGGTAGTTACACACGTGCCTCCTCTCCGTCTGTATGTCTCACACCGAGAGACTCTTTACGTCTCGTCTCTTGCTCGTGTCTCACTCAGCAAAGAGAAGAAACTTATCCCTCACATCCAGAAAAATCAAAGGCCCGTAAGCACCTCGGCACCAAAGCCTTATTACATAGTAATAAAAAAACCTCCGAGCGGTATCTCCCTCACCAGACGGGCTTAGTGTAGTGATTAGCACAGATATCGCAATCGGGCCCCTGGCTCACCCAATTTTGTGTCGTACAATTTACTGGGAGGCTCCACAACTGCGGCGTGGTGCTGTACTTGTGTTGCCGTTTTAGGCATCTAAACACGAGATGGAATCTGGGATTCTCCAGGGCTTTGGTTGTCCGTAATTTTTTAAATTTTTTTTAAAGCGACAGCGTAACTCGGGGTTCAATAATAATAATGATAACTACATTAATCTATATCAATTCAACAATTACACGCTCCCTAAATATTTATGTGAAGAACGTGGAGAGTCTCCGGGCGCAACTAACCGGACAGTTCCACGCGCTATAGAGGACTTTTGCAGCCACGGGGTTTGCTCAAAGAGGAACTAAACTGGCAACATCTCACACCAGCTGAACTAGTGGCTCTAGAATCGTGCGATGGTGCAAGGTACGCCCATTTAGGTGCTATAGGCCCGCCACTTTTGCCTGAAGGCGTCATCAAAGTTTAAAAGTATAGATGCTCAACACTGAAGAGGCTCAATCGAGCTTACATAAAACAAAATACAGGTCTTTGACAGCTCCCGTATCAGCGCTTTGAGAGAGAGCACTTAAATACCTCTTGGTCATTTGTAGTAACATACCATGTCTACCCAAATACAGAACAACAACCCTCTTACGCTTCATTCCGAGCAGCGAAACGAAACAAGATAGTTTCTGAACTCAAGGTAGTCATCTTGTATAATGATAGAACCGGCTACGTCAAAGGAATCGCTAGAACAAAAACTACCACTGATGTCTGGTATCAGCTACAACTTCCTCACCACACACTTGAAGAATATTTGGGGCGCTGAGGCTGTTTAGCGCCCCACCCTAAGCATCCATCACTGTTCCTGTTCAATCCATCGGTCTGACACATGCGACATTCGTAATTCGTCAAGGATTAAATTCACTGTGCTGCACAATCCCTCCAAGAAAGGCCGGTTGCAAATTAGAAATACTAGGCCTGTACAAACTAAGGATTAGGAGTAGCTTACAAGGCGATAGATAGTGTAGATTCAGATGAATAGAGGATAGGCCGATGTAGTGAGTTTTCATTCTTCGGCCAACCATAGACAATGAATTCAGCCTCACGCAGCATTACCACTCAAGTATTATTATGAAACCTCAAGCTCATCTCAAGCAAAGTACCGTATTCCCTCGCGAAACTCGACCATGGTGTGGAGTCAAGTATTTTTATTTTATCTCATACACTATTCTATAGTAGGGAACGAGAATTAAAATACCTAATATATACACATAATTTACTAGATACCAAGGCCCACAGCACGGTCGAGTCTGCGAGGTTCTTACAGTCATGAGAAAC
>JARFTM010000059.1:0-178751 GCA_030278935.1 Trichoderma polysporum | reverse complement strand
ACCACGTGGAGGTGATTAAGACGGAAACTGGCTCCTACCGACCTATCGCCCAGATGAGGATTTGTGTGTATCTAGATAACTAGATACCTTATGGTCGTTAATGCTAAAACAAACAAACAAACAAACACATGTTGCCATAACGCAGCGAAGGCACAGCGGCCAGTTTGAAAGGCCATTGGCGACTTCTGGATGTACAAATTACACATAAAAAGCTTCCAAAGCCCATTTCTCAACCCATATAGTTTGTTTCTTTTATTCTCTCGAGTTGGACCCATTACAGACTTTGAACGGAAAACTCCAATTCTAACGAACCAAACTTTTGTCACATCCTGTAGTTGGTAAGAATGAGATGACAGGTCACTCACTATACCATACCATTGCTAATCTGATCTCGCTATGATTTTTCTGTTTTTCAGCTTACACAGTTTTACCCTTCACCCACCATGTGCGACTGGGAAGAGTTCTTGTTCACCTGCAATCACTCCCAAGTACGGCTGAAGTCTTATTGTCACTTCGCGCGGAACGATCCCAACCATGGGTGTCTGGGAGTCAAGGTACTCCGCAGCTCATGGCGACAAGGGGTACCGTGCGATGAGTGTCTAGCTAAGGGGTCTCCGGCGGGTGTATCACATCGGACCGCTCAATGAATGTGACAGTCACATTCGGGTGTATGAATTTGAAGACGGGGTGGCAAGGGGGTGGTTGGCCACGGAGACCATCGTCCAGGGCTTGGAGATGGTCTCATGGGAGTGTACATCAAACCTGTTTATAGGCTTATACGCATGGATGATTTGAAGGATTTGCGGCTGATGGCGGGTCTAGATTAGGGAAAAAATACGACCAGGTTTAAGGGGAGAGAGGGGGTGTTTGGTAGCTCGATTCATGCAGTGACGTGGTATCTAGACGAAAGATGCCCTTGACGCTAATTATGATGAGACTTTCAGGTGGAAATCCCCGGACCGTGTTGCCATTCCCTTGACACATTTTTCGAGTGAGTAGATAGTTATCTTTTTGATGCAAGGAGTGTCCCGTAGGTGACACGGCGTGTAACACCATTCACACGGGAGTCACTCCCGCTGCTCGCGGAGATATCTTGGTAACTCCTTAGCGAGCTGGCATTGATAGGAAACAGTAGTCCGGGGAGCCCAACGAAGATATATGCATGTTTTACCCGTTTCGATTCATCGCTACGGTGTGGCGTTTATAATGCCAGCTGATGCGTACGGCGCACCTTTGGAGGGGGCGTACGATATAGAAGCTGTGCATACTTGTTCGTGCAGAGGACTTATGCTACATGAATTTATGGGACTCTCAATATACCTGGTGGGAATTTTGTAAGTAGGATATGGGTGGGTGTGTACATGTACCTACGGAGTGGCCCCCCCACGATACTCGCGCCGTCTGTGAACTACTAGTCTGATGTCCATGATATGGTCCTCTCATTACATTATTTTATTGTTGTACACCCGTAAGCTAAGGCATTGAGGCCTAATGGATAGTATTTATGAAAGTTATATGGTCTCGCTATAACCGAACGGATTGCATGGTCAGAATTTTAGTTTTGAAGCGAGCTGCGAGAATCAGCATCTGCCAGTGAAGCGGTGGTTCCACAGATGTTTGTCAGCTCGGCATATGTGAGCAGACACATTTATAAAAATATCCCATTGGACCTTATTACAGCGGCCAGGAAAGTTATTCATTATCACATCGCACGCTAAAGCATCACATATGAAGCTGGAACGGTATGGTAGTCGTGGTGTAGTATTAGATTGCGCCAACTCTTCAAGCCTCATATGTACATACTATTCGTAAGCCCAGCCCAGGTCTCTTACTGATTGGTGGCCCCCTCCACAACTCCCACCACATTATATCGCTTAGAGAAGAAGGTTATCCAATCCTCGAGAACTCCCTTTTCCTTATCACTAAGATCCTGCCAATTTGACTGGACGTCCTCGGGCTTGACAGACGTCAACCCTAATGCTCTTGAAGCATCCTTGCCGGCGAATACTGATTTGTCTCGTTAATCTCGCTGCATATCTATGAACCAGCAGCCTTATCGGGTGGGTGCCAATAAAGATGCGCCATGAACATAGAGATGTCCTACGTACCATGGTATGAGCCTCCAGGTTGGTACATTTTGTTGCCAGACACATCGTAAACTTTGCCCTGTAGAGACCTTGTTAGCTATATCAGTTGCCAAAATACTGAGGCATGCTATAAACATACCTTGATTGCGACATAGCTCTTTTCTCCGTTCGTGCCTATAAGAGGACCGAGTTAGCCGAATGCGCATGTGATATCCAGCGAGTCTGTCTCTGAAGAAAGAGAGCTTGGTAATTATAAAGCTTGATAGAAGGCGAGATTATGAATGACTGGCGTGGAAACCATCATCTTGCGCGTGTTTTCACTGAAATATTCTCTCGAATTCTCACAACTCCAGTGAATTCTACAGGCCGAGGAACCGGTAACACAAGCAAAATGGAGGGGCTGAGAGCGGCTTACCGTCAGACTTCGCCAGAGCATCAAGAGATATCGGATCGCTCTTTGGAGGGTCCAGCTGGACGGCGACTTTGGGTGCGAATTTTCCAGACATTTTCTTCTTTTTTTCCTCAAAATTGCGGTGTGAGGTGAAAAAGCGTGGAAAGCAGCATTTGAAGAGTTGGCTTCAACTCTGATACTCGGCATTCCTGCTGCTCCCCCACCTCGGCACCGGGCGCGAATTGGAACCGTGGCGCACGGACCACATGCCACCAGATTCGTTTAGATGCCGTCATGGGGAAATATTTCAAGCTTCAACTCTAACTTACATGCGCTCAGTAAACAAAGGCTTGGCGTGCAAATACGCAGCAATCGGCAATGTCGATATCAGCAATCGTCTCGCTGAGGCCGGCTGGAGGACGATGCTTCCGCCATGCCACAACTGGGCTACTCTCTGTGCAGGTGAAATCGCCAACGGCGACCATCCACTTGCGAGCTGTAGTAGCTCTGCGACCCGACCAGAGACGACACCAATCGACTTCTCCAGCGCCTCAAAATAACGACTCAACATCCAATAAGCCTCAGATTACCTTTCGACAGTTCGCAGGGCGTGCTCTCGGAGTCAGTTTGCGGAACCTCGTGGTTGCGTTGAGCCCTCGAGGCATTCGGCGGGCATATCGCGAGAATCCAGCCGTTACTACGTTGAATGTTCTTCTGTATGTGTATAACCTTCTTTTAGTCAGCGCAAAGACTCGGCTGCTCTAACACTGCATAGATTATTATTCACATTTGTCTTCTCCGCGGTAGCAATCCGAGCGTACATCAACACCTTCTATAACTCGCAGTTTAGCAGATATCCGGAGCCAGTCGCAAACACTCTACGCCGCGCCATCTACTACACCAACATCAAACCCGATCCCGAACTTGCGCTGAGATATTATAAAAAGGCAATGGAGCAATGTACTGAGGTTGGACTAGATCCTTTCTCTGACGAAGTCCTGGGCATCAGGATACAAGTATCATTTTGGCTTGAGAAAATCAACAGCCACAAAGCTGCCATCGACGTGCTCGAATCGGTTCTCGGGGATTGTAGAAAGTGGATTGATGTCATGGAGCAATCTGTCAAGGACGGAAAGGTCAATGACCAAGGAAGATACGTTGGCGATGTTCAGCAGATCGCTGCATCGAATATAGCTTCTGAGAACAAGGCCGATGGAGCAGCGGACCAGACTGTTCCTGCAGAGCCCAGTGAGACTTTGTGGCAAAAAAGAGAAAGATTGCTTTCCAAGGCTATTTCCACAAGCGTCAAGCTGGGTGAATTGTACGCAGATGAGCATGTGCTCAATCCAGACAAGTCTCACACTCATCTTGTCTGGGCAGTCGAGACTTCTCTAAAGGAATTTCAGAGGCGCAGAACTGACGGACCCAAACCCGGCGAGGACAAGTGGCTCAGCCCTGAAGAACTTGGAGGAGCAATGGAGTCCCTGGGTCGAGACTATGAGCGTCGCTCCCAGTTCCAACTCGCCATCCCATTATTTTTCCAGGCTCTCCGACTTTGCGAAAGCCCCTGTCATCGAGCAGTCATCATGAATAATTTGGCGGCAGCATTTGCCCAGCAGCCCCTCTACACTACAGGTACAATGGAGCCATCCGAGGGCTTAAAAGAGCTATTTGACGCTTCTATGCCTACAACACGCAAAGAATTTCTCGAAGCGGGCCTAAATTGGGCACAGAATGCATATGTTCATGCCAAAGACGTCGAGGGCGACGATCGGACACCGGAGTGTGACGAGGCATGCGCCGTTGCGCTTTGTAACTGGGGAGACGTAGCAGCCATGCTGGGCAAGACGGAGCTGGCGAAGAAGAAGTACAAGGAGTGCATTGAGATGAGCAACAAGATGGAGTTTCCCGAGGGGGCTAAGCAGGCACAGCAAGGCCTTGCAAAGTTGACGTCTGCATCCCTGGCTAAAGCTTGAAATGAATGCTCATGAATTGTATAGAACGTCAAGAAATGGTCTGTTAAAAACGAAATGGCCATCGCTGTGTTAGAGATGGCCAAATGTATTATTTACTGTATTATCATGCGCTATAGACCAACTATTAGTGTAAGCTCTTGGCAAAACTTAAGCTTAACACGAAAAAGGATATGTCCGATATTAGTTCCCCTGTTTTCTGTTTGCTGTTGGTTCTGTTTGCTGCTTGTCTTAATTTCATGGACTGATCTTGTGGAGTGGCTGCCTAACAGGATGGAGCACTGGCCTCCATTGCAATTACAAAAATCTTCAGCCTCAGACAGAGGAAGCCTAAATTTCCCATCAGTGTAACAGCTACAATTATTTCCAGATTAAAAAAAAGAAAAGAAAAGAAAGCTTTATTTAAGTCTCTAAATGCACCAACATCAGCTACATCGCCATCCTCAAGCCACCATCATATAGCCTCTCAATTCTCACCATGGCTCCCACAAACTCCTTCGCATACATTCATCCCATGTATCGCCTCTTTTTCCAAAAGATCGAGCCTCTCATCACGCTCTGGACCGGCTACGTCAATCTTCGCAACGGCTCATTCGCCGCCACGTTTCTCTTCAACACGACCAGAAGAGCATATAGAGATGCGTTCGTCTTGGAGCAAACGCTAAGCCTCATGGCCGCGTTGACGGCCATGTCGGCGATAGTGATGTATTATTCGGACGATCTTCGACTATGGCGCCGATGCCAACTTGTGCTCTTGATATGGAACTTGTCGTGCCTGAAGGGAACTTCCAACGTGCTGCTGCGGGCTGGAACGTTCCAAGTTAGCCATTGGGGGGTGGAATGCGTTTATTGCGTGGAATTGTGCACGGTGTTGATTCTGATACGACTCATGTTTTTGTTTAATGTTGGGAACCGAAGACAGTATCTCATCAAGAATGGTGTAATACACAAATTCAGGGATTGAGTCAAGAAACTGAGATGATACTCTTTTAACGAGGTCAGGTTAACAAAAGGAAAATATGGGTGGCGCTTGGACATGACTACAGAGACTGGAAACTATAATTGCAGGATAGGATGAAAAGACTAGATGAAAATAATTGAAAAGTGCCAATTGAATACAAAAAAAAGATATTCGTTCTTGAAAATAAATAACAAAAGAGAATTGGAGGCGGAAAAAAAGTAGTTTACAACAAAAAAAGAAAGCCGACGGAGACAGGATTCGAACCTGCGAGGCCGAAACCATATGATTTCTAGTCATACCCATTAACCACTCTGGCACTCCGCCTATGAGACTTGTTGAGACTCTAAGCACAAATTAACACTATCACTGCATTCAGATGTGAGAAAAAGCCGGATTCAGTCAATACGTGAATTATCCTCGAATATTCGTTCATTAAGGTCGAGAGACAGGTGAAAGTAGATGCAAATAGCTTGTAATTCAATTCTCCGACAGCATAATGTCGGTAGCGAAGTTCAGGATGTCGCCTATTTTGCCAACCGCGCGATTGTCTAGTAGCGCCAAGTTCTGTTCCTATAGAACTCCGTATTAATTCATGTATCTCTATCTGACGAACCCTTTGTAAAGACATCACTAAGCCTCGCCAATTCAAAACTTGCGGTATGACGCAAGTTTGGTGGTTATTTTAGGGAGTGGCTATCCAGCACCCCAAGTTGGCTATCCAGCATCCTTAAATTTTCTATGAGGGGGAGAAAGAGAAAAACATAGACAAGTGTATGTGCTTTAAGATGAAAGTATAAGATATAATATAATATTATTATTTTAATATATATAAGCAGAAACAAGTAGCTAAAAATAATAATAGCTAGCAGTAAACAGCAGCAGCTAGCAGTAAATAGCAGCAGCTAGCAGTAAATAGCAGCAGCTAGCAGTAAATAGCAGCAGCTAGCAGTAAATAGCAAATAGTAGGAGAAGATAGCAGGTACTAAAAGAAGATAGCAATAAGTAGCAGGAATTGAGAGAAATTATCAGGGATAGCTAGAAATATCACAGGTGCTGGATAGCCAACATGGGATGCCACTCCCTCATTTTAGCATCAAATGCTTATCTTGTCGCACATCTCAGCTCCTACAAACGCTAACCAGCCCAGTCATCTGATCCTTGCTCGTTTTTATCAACGATGATTCGCCATTTTAACGATGCAGGCACAGAGCCTCTGCAAACTAGCCTGTTTCGCTAATGGCCGGGCAGGTTATGTCTAGATCCCAGATTTAGACTCGACATCAGTTCGGTTTGTTTGATGCGCTATGGGATAAAATACCTGTAACTGGTGTTTGAGCTCTGTTCTCTTCTATTGGAACCAGGTATACTTTTATTCATTTAGCTTCTACTCTAGATGACATTAATTCTCCTTTATCGATTGTAATAATGAGGCTCATCAAAGTAGATACCCTAACACTGGAAGAATTCCTCGGGACCGACCTCCCAAAATACGCCATCTTATCGCATACCTGGGAAGAAGAAGAAGTTACCTTTCAAGACTTCCCCCATCATGACATCCGCGCCCGGAAAAAAGGATTTTATAAGCTCCAAAAACTCTGTGAGCTGGCGAAACAGGATGGCCTTGACTATGCCTGGGCCGATACCTGCTGCATAGACAAGACGAGCAGCTCCGATGACAGAGGCCATCAACTCCATGTTTCGATTCTATCTCGACGCAGAGGTGTGTTATGCATGGCTTATGGATCTGCCTGCGGATAATCGAGATATTCATCTCCGTCTGGATAAGTGTAGATGGTTTACTCGAGGGTGGACGCTCCAAGAACTCATCGCCCCTCGGGTCCTCAAGTTCTACGACCAAACGTGGACCTTTCGGGGCACGAGAAGCAACCTCGGCCAACTCATCACGCAAATCACAAAAATCAGCCGGGGGGTTCTTAAAGACCCAGCAAGACTCAGCCAGCTCCCCGTCGCGCAGAAGATGTCGTGGGCAGCCAATCGACAGACCACGCGAATCGAAGACATGGCATACAGTCTCCTCGGCATATTCGAAGTCAACATGCCCATGATCTACGGAGAAGGCCCCCGCGCGTTCTTACGCCTACAGGAAGAAATCGCAAAGGACAAAAACGACCCGAGCCTCTTTGCTTGGAGAGCGGCAGCGCCAGGCCAAACGCACTACGGCATGTTCGCCTCCACGCCCGCCGACTTTCGCAATTCGGGGTTGGTGCATCTCATCAATGATCCCATGTTCAGTACGGAGTATCTCATTTCTAATAAAGGCTTGCGAATTGACTCGGATCTCTTCCCTGTAAGCGATAGAGTCTTCTTCATGGACATCAACTGCGTCGAGACTACTCCACATAGAACTACTACGACTATCACCAATACCACCTACTCTATAAACCTCGCACCAAGCCAGCGTCATATTGGCATCTTGATTAAATCCCATGGTGGCGGCGTCTATAGCCGTATTGAGGCCGACCGCTTCGGCACTCCTCCAGGAGGCAATCCCCTTCACAGTATCCGCGTCTTCCTCCCCAAACACGTCAACTTGACTCGCTCACTATACCTGGAGAATCTATTCAGCTACTCATTCATCTTCCGAAGGGGCATCAACCCATCGAGCGATGCCTTCCCCTTTACCCCTCTCGCATTCATACCGGAAACAGAGTGGGATACCCGCCAGCACAAGTTTCCCACTCGCGGCCGAGATGACTTCTCCGCATACGCCCAATTCAGAGCCGAAGCTAGCTTTACAAACTCTAGTGATTTCATAGTAGCTTTCGGCAACGTAAAAGAAGAGGACAACCCCTGGATTAGCATCTCGCCGAAGACCTGAGCATATACCCCCATCTGGGGGACGCGAAGAAGGTAGGACATGCCGCGCGAAAGAAGACGAAAACGACTATCAAAGTCAGATATGATGAAAATTTACGTAGGACATACTATGTACACGTTTCATTAAGGGCTGCAAGGGTGGGCGTGGATATTGTACATTACATCGACTTGAGTTGCACGACAGAGAGAGTCCCAAGAACAGTAGGACAATCTGGATCTTCTCTGATAAGGAGTCTTCCTTTTACTCCTTTGCCAGGCATGTATGAAACACCAAAATGAAATCAAGTTCAAATTACATTTATCTCATGATAAGTCAAATATCTGATCATGCATTTAATGGCGACACTCAGAAGCTCCCCAAGTACCAATTCAAGCAAAGGGTGTTATCATCGCCAACCCAAACTCCAAAACTCCTTGCTCCTTCATATTCGAACGCTCTCGTGCTATGCCACGGCATTCATGCTACTTTTTGTCTCTTTGCATCTAAACCGTCCCCGCTATTAGCATTGTTTGCGTTTGTCGGGATATCAACCAGTGGCGCCCTGGGCCCGTTAGGCCCATTTCCTTCACTTGGGAGCGTTCGTTTCATCGTTGGAGGTTTATATTGGCCTCGATTCGCAAGAGGACTGCCCAGACCACCCGGTGCCCCTATTCTGCGAGCTTGGTCTAGAGATGGATTCATCGTATTGCCCTTAACTTGAGAACTGCCGACTGACGGCCGCAAAGCTGTAAAGCCACCTGTGTTGCCACTTTGCGAAGACGACGTTTGGCTAGGAGGGACATGCTGGCCGTTCCTTGCAAGGGGCTTGGATGCGCTGTGATCGATTCCGGGGGTTTTTCGTATAGAAGGACTTTCAGCCTTAGGATTAAAGAGTTGCTTCTGGTTGCCAGCGGACTCGTTTAAGTCAAGCGTGGATCTCGCCGAGAAGAACGCTACTGGTTCTCCTGGGGGCGGCTGCTGAGGAGGTGCCATTGCTTGATTTAAAGGATCCTTGGCTTGAAGGGCATTCTGCGGCCGTGGCGGTTGTCCTTGTCTTGGAGTATGTGGCTGTGGTTGCGGCTGCCGACTCATGTTATTCCCCGGTATAGGCTTTGCCAGTTGACCAGCTGGAGGCTGTCCCTGTCGTGACTCGTTTGGCACGGGCTTGTCGTGGGATAGATTGGCAGCGTTAGGAACCATGATTTCATCTGGATGGCCATCTCCCGGCACGCAAAAGTCCGCCTCGTCAAGTTCTATAGATATTCAGCCTCGATCTCTTCAAAGCCATCTGAGGACAGCATACCCCCTAAGAAGTCATCAAACGAGTCCATTGGCTCTATTTTGAATGCTCCAGCAGCGGATGTGGACGTAGTAACATTGCTGACATTATTCAGGTTGCTATTTGTAGTCACATCCTTTATCGGTTCTTTTTTCACAAAGTCCGAATGTCGATGAAGATTATCAGGATCAAACTTCCTGTTTGGCTGCGTCTTGATCTTGATGACCTGCTTAACGTAGTCTTGGTCGTAAATGCAGTTGCCCAACACGTTGCCAAAGTTTCTCAACGTCCGTTTCAGCGCATCCGTCGTTCCCTCTTTTTTCGCCTTCTCGAAGGCCATTGCTTTCCCTTTGGCATTCTCTATTGAACCGTAGCCTACGTCTTCGTGATAGGTGCCATCTCGGAGAGTGACTCGAACGATGACGGATAACCCGATGCTCACGCGCTGAGACTGAGGATTTTCGTCGGCAAAATCGACTTGAATGTTTTGTATCGAGGTTGACCATCCGTTGAAACCGAAAATTTCGTTGGCAAGGCTAATCACCTTCTCGGCAGTGAGATAATGGACTCGTGAACCACCAGGGCCAGCGCGTGAAGAGATGTATTCAGGTCCGAGCTGTTTATCAAGCCTGGACGAGATTGTGGCGATGTCCTTGGCCGTCCATTCTGATACGCGCGGCTTGGCCTCCTCGAAGGGGTTGGCCCACGCCTGGTGTTGATCGCCCGGACTGGAAGCTGCTGTTAACAACAATCATGTCACCACGACACTAGTGAGGGAGGGCATACGCAGGCATAGAAGGCAGCCGGAATCACTCTGACATCTGTATTGAAAAAAAAGAAGAAAAAAAGAAAAAGATACGCTAAATTCAGGTCGCTATAGACTTTGTGAGAGCGACGGCACTTGAGTATCTGCAATCCTTGGATGCTTTCAAAGATCGTGTCAGGCTTCCATTCACGATGCGGCGCGTTCATAGCATAGCTCAATAAGCGCGTCTTGTTTAATGGGAAAACAGGAGAGCACGTGACCTGGCAAAGTCAGCGGTACGTACTCCTTACCCAAGCTTTCTAACCAGCATCAAGTCTCAGCTCACCACCACTACCTTGTCCGGCTGACCATCCGTTAAGCGCCTCTAATACTAACTAAGTAGGAATCGCCAATAATGCTTTAATGCGTCGTCAGCTCTGAGCAATTTATTCATTGAGTTTCATTAGATGTAGATGAATCAAAACTCTAAGCCTCCAGCCTCCATTTACCAGTTTACGGCGGAGATTTCGGAAGGTTTAAGACAGCCTTAGAACTTTCTCCTTACCTAGTAGTTTCACATGGCGAGAGGAGAGAAAAAAAGTTAATCCACGCCTGTTCATATATGCAGGACTACGGAATGTTTTTTAGTATTTACAAATGATGATGTGTCCGTACCAGTACAAATACCAATAACCACAAAAATGCCACACTGTAGAGTCCCTACCGCCCACTCGAGTAATAAGGAAAGGATATCAAAAATCACAAAGGAAAGAAATGAACGCCAAACCAGCCAGTTGTGCGTAAGGGAAAATGAGTGCCGAAGTCTATAATAGCCCGTTGATGCAAGAGAAAGATTTTGTCATGATGAAAAAAGAAGTGTCGTAACTTGCTCTGGTGTCGTCTTGGGTGGCCATGGGACCGGCGAGAAAAAATGCAGTGGTCTGGCTGCTCTCCGTATAATTCACAGCAGCTTTCACCAAGGTCCAACCCTCACAGGCGATCCATATGCGCCAGACACGAGCTGGTTAAGAATAGAGGTTTGCTCTGAGGAGCCCCCGTTCTCATTCGATCCCATCCAACCGACACTTTTTGACATGGCTGTGATGGCTGTGCCTAATCGTCCTCCGGATTGTTCGTTGTGTCGGGCGAGTTTATGGTCCCATCCATCTGAGTGCAAGTTGAATCCACCGCCCCGTTTCGCAGCTTCGTTGATGACCAAGGCCCATGCTTTAGAGATATCCTCATATGCATTCTCTTTGTGGTGGCGGTAAACCTGTGGTTGCCAGTTTGGAAGATTGTGAATGAATCTCGTCGCGCCGTCAAGGAATTCCAGCGATTTGGTAGGTTGTGTCTCGATCGGTGGAAGAAACTGAGGAGTGAAGTCGGAAAGCGCATCGATCAAGGCGACGAGAGGACCCTTGACTCGGTTGTAGGTGTATTCCGCACTGCTTTCGCCGTATGGAGCAGCAGCATTCAATTTGTCCTGATAGCCCTGCAGCACGTCCATTGCCGAGTCAACCGTGGGTCGGGGAGCCCCTGAGACCACCTCTTGCCCAATATCTGGATGGCGCTCACAGATGCGTTCCAAAACTGTTCGCAGTTGATTCGTATCGAGAGTTTCTAAAAGTCGTGGTAGAGAGAGCGGCCTTCCGATTAAGTCGTTTGATCTGAATTTTTTCGACGGGCGAATGAGGGACCGGGAGGACACGGCAGGGGAGCTCATGGGCGACATGGTTTCGTCTCCATCTTCGTCGGCCTTTCGTTTCCGGCTACTCATATTGTGAAGCGAAGGGACTGAAGGATTATGTGAGCACAGAAACATTATGTCAAGGACATGCAAAGGTGCGATAGGCAAGTAAACAAAGAAATCGACAGCAAGACAATGAAAAGGGACTCACGGTTACGCTGAGAAAGGTGTGGGTTTTCGTGCTGGTGAGGATAGACTGGTAACTGCGGCGACAGCAGCACATTCATCGTGGTAACAGAACGTCAAGCGATCGGGCGATGCTGCGTGAATCCTGACTGTCGCCGTCCGGATGCGTTGGCTGGGGCGCTGATGATGGAGGTAGATGGCCTTGCTGAGATGGCCTGCTAAGATGAATTATTTGTACGATATCCGCTTCGCTAGTAGATCCCAAGGGCCGCAATCGTCGCCGTCCGGATGAGAGGGGCGAAGGGACAAAATGGAAAGAGGAGAAGGAGGACCGCGAAAAAAAGATGTGACCGGCTACTGCAGTGGAATAAAGAGCCAGAGAGCGGTCAACGGGGCCTCTGCATGGGTGCCCGGCCAGTGCAAGGGCAGAAGTTGAGTTGTTGTGAGTGAGTGGGTAGTAGTTAAAAGGATGCGGAGCTGGTCAGGTTGCGTTGCCAGGCAAGCCAGGGATGGCAGAAACCGCTAGCGGCCACTGGAGCCGCCGCAGCGCACCGCACACGTGACGGCTCCCGTAGCGTTCGTTGCGCTGCGTCTCGGCGGGTTTTAGCGGAGGGGTGCCGGGCTCCTACAGGCCCGTTATGCCCCCAGCACAGCGCCGCTGGCCGCTAGAACGTGGCTGGCCCGTTGCGCGAAGGGACAATTGGTGCAAGTACGTCAGTAAGGCCAAGAGCGTAAGCCTCAGCGGCCTCAGCGGGTGAGCCGGCAGCTGGTTGGCCCGTTGGGCTGCAACGGCACTAGCCAGCCAGCACTGCACCGCTGTAGGTACAGGGATGGAGACGCTCCATGCTTTCACGGCAAAAAAAAAAAATTAAAAAATTAGGTATTCAGGTCAATCGTTTCAGCTGATCTGGAGGGAGCTCGCTTGCGCCTAGTTAAGTCGCCTCTCTCTCTTTTTTTCCCTTTTGCTCTTTTCCCCCGGCGCTATAATGCCTCGTCCCTGCAGCGTGCCTGAGCTGTGCAAGGGAAAAGTTTCATAACGCAAGGCAAGGAGGGTCCCTGCGGATCCCGATCTGTTTGTTTGCTCGGAAGACCGCATTGCGAGCCTTGATTCTGGACGTGTAAGACCACTAACATCTGACTACTAGGTAGGACCCTACGGCATGCTACAGTACTATAGTTGTACGGACGGGATGATGGTTACATACCTGTATACGGAGTCGGTATTCCTTAATACTGCCACTGCCACTGCCACTGCCACTCTGTATTGCTACTCCGTACTGCAGGATGCATGTATGTGCAGCCCGGCGCAAAATGTCCTTGCAACGGCATCTGCGAATCAAGTCATTCACAGACGGTCCAGCCCGGGGTGCCCAAGCAAAAAGCAACATAGTCAATGCGTTAGCAACCGGAAGGGAGCCAGAGTCATATCATTTCGCCTCTGTGACTGATTGTGCGGCCGACCTGCAGAACTAGGCCCAGGCTACCGCTCGACTATTTCTCTCCTTGCGGCAGGCCGGTCCATCTCATATGAAACATGCTTTTCAAAAGGCCCTCGCGCAACGCTTGACCACTCATCCGTCCATTGCCATTGCAACGGCAAACTCGACCAACTTGTGGGCCTCAGCGCGCACGTTCCAGCCCTTTAGATGCAATCGTTTGTCCACGCCTATCCGCGCCATTCCGTTCCAGTGGACGAGCTGCGGATTGATGTCAATGTGGAGCTTGGCAAGCACATGTACGGAGTATACTGTACATTAATGCAACTGCGCTTAAAAACAAATCAATAGGGCCGCTATCCTCCGTGCCTACATGGCCATGGCAAGGTACACGACTCAGCCTGCATTGGGAAGCTCCTACGAATCACTCGTCCCCTTCTGCCACACTTTTTGTCTAGCTGCTGTCCGATGTCATATCAATTGAAACCTTTTTTTCCGTGCGTGTAACGCTAATGCCGGGCAAAGACGTGGCTCTGCGCCACTTCGTCACCTCAACCATTCACAGGCCTGCTGTCGCCTGGCGTGACACGGCGCAAGGGTGACGGGAGTCTTCCCCTATGGATGAGTTGGTTTCTGGATGGTCCTAGCCGGGTAAAAGTAGCAATGGCATGCATGCTCGTCACACGCCATCTTTGGGGTTGGTTTGGCTTTTTAAAAGAGCCGGCTCTTCTGACCGGCTGAAGCACTATTCATGTTAGCCCAATTCCTCCCACCCCACTTAAGCACGGGTAGTTATCGCCTTATCGATTGTGGGATTCTGGATGGGCTCCAAAAAAATTTCTGCTGCCATATTCATTGATGCTTGGGAAGTCGATACACGAACCAAGTTTATGACTCCATCAATAACTCCCTCATAATGGCAGCCACAGAAACAGAATCCCCCCAATTGGAAGAAGTCGATAACTTGGCCTCTTCCGGCAAGCGGAAAGCCGATGTCGAAGAAATCGAGGTCGACGTAAACGCACCAGAGCCACCTTCTAAACGAGCGCGCCGAGCCCTCAAGAAGGGAAAGCCTTTACCGGCCAAGCCCTCAAGCGACGACGAGAAAGAGGATAAGGAGGAACAGAAGGATGGCAAGGACAAAGCGCGGTCTGAGCATGGAGTCTGGATAGGCAACCTGCCATTCAGGCTGACAGCGGCGGAGCTTCGCACATGGTTGATAGACAATGCCGGAGGCGTCATCACCGAGGAGGCGATTACGAGAGTGAAGCTGCCTACAGTAAAGGATGCTACTCGACGCAAGGACGAGAAGCCTGCGAATAAGGGATTCGCCTACGTCGACTTTGTAGACATCGGTGCCAAGGTTGCTGCCATTGCGCTTTCAGAAACAGAATTGAACGCCCGCAAGCTGCTCATCAAGGACTCCAAGTCGTTCGAGGGCCGTCCCGCCAAGGAGAAGGAGCCTGAAGTCGTGGCCGGAAAATCAGATGCGACACCCGAACAGCGTTACGAGGTAAATGCCAGCCGAAAGGTATTCGTTGGCAATCTCAGCTTCAAGACGACCGAAGAGGACTTGATCAGAAACTTTGAAAAGTGTGGAGAGATTGAATGGGCCAAGTTGGCCACGTTTGAAGACTCGGGGAAATGCAAAGGCTATGGCTGGGTCAAGTTCAAGGAGCCGGAATCTGCCGCCTGGGCTGTCAAGGGATTTATCAAAATCAAGGAAGCGGTGGAGACTGAAGAAGACTTCCGCGATGATAAGAGTGACGATGAGGCTGAGACTGAGAACAAATCAAACCAGAAGCAGTTCAAGACAAGAAAGTGGTGGGTGAACCGCATGCTGGGCCGGGAACTGAAGCTCGAGTTGGCCGAGGATGATCGGGTACGATATAAGAAGCGATTCGGCAAGGATGCTCCCAAGAATGCAGACGACACGTCAAGGCCTCCCAGGAGAAGCAGGCCAGACGAAAGCGATGGCAGCAGAGGAGGCAAATCAGGTGCTGCGCCATTGAAGCTTACAGAGGACATTGCCGTTGCTCGTCTCACGGGTGGCTTGGTCCAGCATACCGGAACCAAAGTTACGTTTGACTAGCATCGGCTATCTTATGACTAGGATACCCCCAGCATTTTCTCTCTTTTTTTAAAAAAAAAAAACCTCATTTATTCGCAATGAATCTTTATGAAAGAATTTTCTCAAAATGATCTAGACTCATGCCGCAATTTGTAGCCTTTAATAAGATTAATATAGTTGGGCGCCGGACTGCTCGGCCCCTCAATATCCTTCCCGACTGATTCCAGAACTCCCCGCAGTCCTTAGTTTGTGCTAGTATAACAGTGACGTCGGGCCATGAGAGTTTCGCTGTTCTGGTCTGAGACTCTTTAACTTTCATAATATACCCATGTAATCGCAGATTGAATGTAGTCAATATTAGGATACCTGAGTATATAAAACAAGATGTATGAATCGCAAATTACATTTACGCTGGACACTGTATGTCCCTGGTATGCACTCCTCATTTATACAGATATACTGAATTTCAGTTTAATATTAACCGTTCCGCAGGACATATTTGGCCAAGAAAAGGCATGGCCTGCTACAATTCCATTAAATGTTGAAGAGAGACGGAAAAATCAACGTTAACAAGCTAACCTGAATCCCTATAGACTGGATCAAGCCCTCGCCAAATTTCGCTCTTCACCTGCCTCTTCCTCTGTCACTTACACCCTCCGCTTTGAGCCCTACCAGCTCAATCCGGGCTTCCCGCCCTCAGCCGACAGGCGGCAATGGTATCTCGAGAACAAGCACTTCGGCAATATCATTGCTCAAGATGTCTTCGAGGAGCACATGCGCACAATTGCCAAGCCGCTGGGCATAAATCTCTCTTTCAACGGTCTCATGGGAAACTCGTTTCACGCTCACCGTGTAGTTCAATATTTCCAGGAATCCAAAGGGCCTGAGACGGCAAGCAAGCTCATCGATGCGCTGTATAAGCAGTATTTCGAGCGGGAGTTGCATCCTTCCGAGGATGCGGTTCTGATAGGGGCCTGTGTGGAGGCGGGGATTGGGGAGGACGAAGCGAAGAAGGTTGTGTCGGATAAAGAGATGGGATTGGAGGGAGTGAAGACCAAGTTAATAGAGTCTAATAGAGATGTAGATGCGGTGCCAGTGGTGATGATCGAAGGGAAGAGGAGGGATATTACACTGACGGGGACAAAAGAGACAGAGGATTATGTGAAGGCGTTGAACAAGGTTGCTAGTGAGAGCTCGTAATTATCGATTGGATCATGGGATGTGTATTCTCATAAAGAAAGAAGAGATTTCACACACTACGGCATAAGACGACTTCAGGTCGTTGTGAGTAGAGTAGTATAATACTAATATTTAAACACTAATAATACTTAATGAAAGATTGTAATGATCGTACTGTACATATCCTCCGTCCAAATATCAATACAAAAAAAAAATTACATCAAAGAAAACCGAGTAAATGAATGAGGTAAAAAGAAAAAAGAACCCGTAACCGTAGCCAATATCATATCGTCGTATCATCATAGCAAGCTCATAACATCAGCCATTACCTTCATCCTTTAACATCCCCTAAGATCGATTAAACATTAACGGCACCAACGCACTCCGACTCTCCAACCCCCTCCAGTCGTCCATCACCATCTCCCTGCTACATCCACTCACGTCCCTCACGCCCATATATCGACACACGGATACTGCATCCGCAATTCTGTCCTTCTTATTGTAAAATTCCTTGCTGAGCTTCGCCAGCACAGCTTCCTTGGCTTTATGTAAAGCGCTTGCTCTCGCATCCGCGTTCTCGGCGAAGAGACGGTGGGCTTCTTCCTTTTCTAGATTGCGTTGTACAGTTGTGATGCCCTCGTCAGGACCGGCCCGACGGTTGGCGTAGGGGGAGTAGATGGCGGGTTGGAGGAGAACCGGTTGGGGTTCAGAAGCGAAAATGGGCGAAGTGATGATGGACAGCGGCTCGGGGACGGCAGAGTAAGCGATTTGGCTGGATCCAGAAGATAATCTGAGACGTAGCCTCGACGGCTTTTGACTGTGTACAGGGGAAGGAGATTTATGACTGTGAGAGGATAGGGGAGGCGATAGAGGAGATGGATACTCGGGAGCCTGCTCTTTCTTCTCGCCTTTAGAATATTTTCTGTGGTGTCGACGAACACGTCTTCTCGTAATATTGGTGGAGACACTCAGATCAGACTCTCTTGGCCCAGTGAAGTCGCTTGTAAACCGTTGAATTGCATCTCTCTCATCGTCGTTCAAGGTAAGGCCACTCAGGTCGAGATCCATCAGGTCTCTGCTAGCAGCATCAGCCGCCGCGCTAGGACTGGACAGTTCTTCTTCGTTTGTGCTAGATACAAAAGAATACTCTGAAGCGGCCGTAATGCTACTCCGAGACCAATTGTCATCGCCATCCACGGGCGCCAGAGCTTCATCCCAGCTACCGTTATTAGTGAGGGCGACGTTCTCAAAGCCGAACTGTTTAACGGTCTTTCGATGGGAAACGATTAAGCTCTTCAGCTGAGGAGCATTCATGGTAGCATTACGGATTTGCAGATAGCGTAGCTTAGGGAAGTGGATGGGAGACCGGGGAGGTCGGACTGGAAGAGGGGACATGGGAGAAGTGACCTCGTGGAAGAGCTTCTTAGTACTGCGAGGTGGCGCGAAAAGGGGATCAGCAGATAGGGCAATGGGGCACGGTCCTTTGGCATCGATCCAGGCAAAAGTGAACTTCTCCAGTCCTTCGGAGAAGCCGCGGATGTAGTCATCAATGACTTTAAGATGGTCCAAGCCGGGAGAAGGACCGTAAAAGTCCCATGACTCAACCGAGATGTGTAATTTCTTGATCTGCTGCCATCTACGGCTGGCGGAGGGAACGCTGCCAATCCCATTGATATACCTGAGATAGTTGAAAGCAGAAGGATGAAGCGAGGAGAGAGACAGTTTATTGAGCTTTGTAATTGGCGCGCGCTCGACAGCGATACGCAAGCTGATGAGGGCATAATCAACAATGTCCCTCCTATACCTTTCCCTGGGGTGTTGACCGGGACACCGAATAGTCAGGTGCCTCATATTAGGGATGTATCCAATAGCATAGATGAAACTAGGGACGTTTGTAGCTGCATGAAACAACGGGGGATACTGTTGAGTCAATATCTCTCCCAGCTCCGTGTTGGCATACTTGGGCCGTGTAAGTGCCGACCCCATGCTCGTATGCGGCTTATACAAGAAGGCAATCTCCTCGCCAGTCAACGGATGGATCAGCGGCGGGAGAAACGTTGCTTCCGAGTGGGCAAAGTTGAAAGTCAAATGCTCAATGTGATGCCCAATCCGACCCAACGCAGCGACGCGCGAGGGCCTGGTGAACGTATTAGCCGTAAAGGTGACATGGATGCGGGTGAAGAGGCGCTTGGTAACCAGGTTGCAGCAGGCTGATGAAGCCTCACGGACGGCGCAGATGTCCGAGATGGAAAGGCGTGGGAAGAGGCTGTCTTTGATGTAGTCGCTCCTCAGCATGGCGATAAAGAGTTGTTCAGTAGAAGCCATATCCGTCTCATATCGTGAAGGGCTAGTAGACCCTCAAACAATAGCTGTGACTGAAGTGTTTGTTTCAAGCGTTTCAAGGACTATATTTGGCAATCAATGCGGCTGGAGCCTTAGTCTGATGTGGCAGTGGCTGGATATAAATCCGAAGCGGCTGTTAAATACCAGATGGGTATAAAACAGCTGTGATATTGAGAGACGAGATGCTCCCAATTAGATAGATGACAAGTTAGAAGACTTTATTTTTTTAGGAATGTTAACACAGGGTAATAGAATACAATATTTTTTCAAAAATCCGTCATTCACACAACAAAATGCCAGATGAATCCAGAATAGGATGCAGGAGAACCGAGCCACCGTCCTCACAAGCTGTATATATGCCACAACCCTACCTTTTCTTTTCTCTCCCAATACCAAGCATTAGGCCTTGCCCTCCCCCAGTCAAGCCTCTTTTTTTCACCATATAGTGCCTGGGCATCACTCATCCACTGGAACCCAGGATAAACGAAAGAAGAGAAAAAATTTTCTCCGTAGTGCCAGTTCCCGTCCTCCGCGCTCCAATCGTCCTGCAGCGCCTTGCATCGCCAAAGTCGCCGGCTTCAGGAACAACTGGCCAGTGACTCACAAGACTCCAGTCGATTCTCGCGACAACGCCAAGGCCCTCACCGTGTCCGCGTCAGAAGGCCGCGCCAGCAGAGGCTCTCGTTGGCCGGCGAGCTGCATGTGTCCACAGGGACGGTCTCATAGCCTCGATATTTTCAGCCAGTGGGTTGGCGATGGTGTGGGGGACGACGTGCATAAGCGTGGGACAAGGGCAGTTTTTTCTTCAACTTTTAGGTCGATTTGGCTGCCCATGCTAGATATCGATAGCGGCTTTTTGACGCGACCCTTTTTTTGCTGGAAGTGAAGTTCCGGGCGAATCAGGAAGCGATTCAGGTTGGCAGCAGCGCGATGCGACAACGCGCACGAGCCAGTTTGAAGCATGATGTTGAAGCTTAAGCGCGGTTTCGTGAGCTGGAATATGCTTAAAGACTTGTCTACAAGTGCCTCCTTTGTCTATAAGTCAGAATCTCACTTTTGATTCCAGCACGACTACGAAGTAGGATAACAAAAGTTCTCAAAATATCCCGTAGCCACGTATGGATAAAACAAAATAACATGAAACTTTTCTTCATACCTTGCAGCTTTTAGGTCTCCCTTAGGCTGCAAATCGCCCTTCATCCCAACGTTCCCAACTCATGCCCAACTCTCATCGCTTCGACCCAACAAGACAAGGACGTGGTAAAACACATTCTCGCTAAAGTTGAAATGCCACTATATTACGGAGTAGTGCTAATATCGTCTTCCGACTAGCCACGTCCCATCTGCCAATCCACAAAATATCCGCTTTCCCCAGCCCGTGGCCAGCAAGCTACTCGTGGCGCGTTGAAACATGTTTATCGCCTATTAGCGCCGTTTTCCTTCTCCGGCAAATCACGAAAGTGTCTCCATCACGGCGCGCTTTAAATGGTTGGTTATTTTGACGGGGCTACGAAGTACATCGGAGAATTTACTGAATGGAAGACTTAGGTTCTGATCCTGATCCTGATCCTGATACTATCGGGTACTGCCAGGCCTTGCTCTGTGGATGCTATCCTAATATTCTAATACCACTTCTCTCCGAAGCAGTCAGGCACAGTGAGACATACAGCTTCTCCACGCGAGGACTTGCATGCGAATATGCCGTCTGTATGCACCCCACGGCGTTTTCCCCCTAATTCTCCTTAGGATTCGTCTCATAGACTTTGTACCCATCCATCCATCCACCATGCACTAGATAAATCCTTAGCTCGCAGAATCTGGTTAGTTTCTTAGCTTAGATGGCATTGCTGTGTCTCCCATCGAGCCTTTGCCTTCAACATTGTTAAATTATGATGTAAGAGGGTATCAAAATGTCTAACACTTGCTTGGTTCATTCGTCGTCGCGGGGGATTTTTTTATGCGTGCAATATACCCGGGACTCCGCTGGATGTTGCGAGATTTCATCATGATTAGTTGAATATATCAGCTCAAAATCTGCCGCCTCTAGGCTTTCCTCCTCGATAGCCTCTGCTTCCTCCTCTGCTGCCTCGACCACCACCACCACCACCACCGCCACCTCGACCGCCACCACCACCGCCGCCTCTACCTCCTCTTCCAGAAGCGGCTGGAGGTGGCGGCACATTGCTATAATCCCGCGAAGGCACTGGTGGTCTAGCAGGAAGCGAAGATGACCCGCCTTGTGCTTGCGAATAACTGTGTCTTGGTGCGCCTGGTGGGGGTGGACGCCTGTTCGACAGCTGTGGTGGTAAAGGAGGGGGTGGGCCTGGTGGAAGAGGAGGTTGACCTCCGTTAGGGGCTTGGAGACTGGTAGACACCATAATACGGCCTATTCGTGCTGGTTTCGGTGCAGCTCGTTGGCCCAAGAATTCAATATCATCTGAGTCTTCCTCTTCAGAGTAATGGACAGTGTTGGTACGCGAGGCGTGGCCACGGATCTTCAGCTCTGACGGGCGGTTCGATGCAGGCTCAACAACACCAGAGATTGCAGACGAGCTGCATGTTGGGTCCACATATTGACTCTTGTTGGCCAAGGACCATGTGGGATTAGGAGCGTGCTCTTGTTTCTGCGGGCAGTCTCCAGAATAGTGTTGCGCACTGCCGCAAGTGGCGCATGATACCGGTAGTGCAGTAACGGTCTTGATCGTCCCTGTTTCAGGGTGAAATGATCGCCAAATCTCCGTACAGTCCGTCTCCAGATGATCGGGCGAGTTGCAGTAGCTGCACGCAAGCCCTTCTTCTTTGGTAAGTGCCAGCTTTTCCACACAAGAGGCAGCTATATGGCCAAGTTGGCTGCATTTGCGACATCTGATTTTGATGACCGAGCACGCATAATCCCAATGATCATCTTTTCCGCAAAATTTGCATGAGCTGTTTGTGCAGTTGTCCGCAATATGGCCCTCTCGCCCACAGAGCAAACACATGTTGGATGGGTCGGTAGCTGAAGGGAAATACCGGCGTTGCTGCTCGAGGGCATCATCTCCGGATGGAACACCTTCTCGGCGCGGCATGGTGCTTTTGGTAGAAAGTTGGGATTCTGGCTGTTGCTTGTGCGCGTTTGAAGTTTGAGGCTGCGGGTTCACATCGATGACATAAACGCCGCCGGCATGTGCTATCAACTCATCAGGCTGGCTATCGCCAGCAGCTGTTTGGTCGTTCTTGTAGTTAGGCGTTTGCAGCTGGTCAGATACGCCTATCTGACTTTGATGTTCGGCCAAGGCGTTTGCTGGTTGCTGGACTGTTGCAGCCTCTGGCCGAAGGGTCGCCAGCAAATGTGCCAGAGACGCGTCTTCAAAATTTTCAACCGCCAGTCTCGCACTACGCTTTTTGTTCGCCTTCAGCCGACTGTGAACATCAATGTATTGTTTGTACACAACTCGAATCAATGTAGGCGTAAAGTCGGCAGAATGCAGTGAGTTGGTTGTGTATAGAAGTTGCACCCACTCCTTGAACCGTGCAAGCCATGATCCCTCCCTTTGTTGTGAAAATACAGGGAGTTGAAGGGATAACGAGTCGTCAGTATAAACAGGAGGGTCTTTGGGAACAAAGACAGCGCCTGATACAAAGCCTCCTAGTTTCTTCTCCTCGCCGCCTGCATCAGATGTGCGGATTTCACCCTCAGAATCCTCATCGTCATCAATCTCTCCTTCTTCTGACACCTTCGCGCCTGTGATACTATCAGCAGAGGCAGAGCTTACCCGAGCACGCTTAGAGCGCTCTGTAGAAGCGTTTCGTCCACCAGTGCTAGCCGAGCGGTCGTCTGGGGACCTCCTTTTCTTCGGCAAGGGACGCTCGTCTTCACTACTTAAAATGCTTATGAAGTCCCCTGAATTTGATTGCTCTGTAGCCATGGCGTTCGGTAAGGCTGGGCTAAGCCAGGGTCTTCAAACGCAGCGATCTGAGAGCTCAAGTGTCTAGAAGCGCTTGATCTCTCTCATCAATGCACCTATCCGTATTTGGTAGTGTGAGAGTTTTGAGTGCAAAAGATACTGCCGCCTCTCAACACAGGTTATTGGTCAACAGATGGTGAAGGGATTACTGCTCTTGAACGCCGTGTCTTCTCCAAAATTCCAGACGCGGATGGCAAGCAATAAGGTACTGGAGACTTGCAACCTGAGCTATCTCATCAATGCACTCGCCACCTTGCATGAGTCCAGCTATTGGCCGGTCTAAATCAAGGCTTTAAAACACCCTAGATTTGTCTGTGGTTGTCAAGTTGAAGGATAGCAATCTTCAAGATGAAATTGAAGATGGGCCACTCTTTGGGCGATAAATTGAAAAAAAGTACGCGACGAATCAAATTCAGTGCTAGAGATGGTAAGGCCCATTATCATCCGAGGTTTAGCCTTGGCAGGCGTGCAGGAATAAAGCGTTACTATTAGTTACCTACTCAAGCTACTGTAGTACAGAGCACTGGCTTCAAAGTTCAATTCTCGCGGTTACTTGTAGTCTTGAGAAGCTGTGTTCAGCATCTGCTCTTGAAAAAAATCTAACTATGATCATTTCAGCAGAAATATTCGTATTAGGCCTACTATGGTACCTAGTAGGTACTGTTACATGGCAGTATGGAATGCTCCACATCCAGGTACTCGTACCGTTAGATGACTCCTTTATATCCTTCTAGGCACTATTTATGTTCTAGATGAGATAAGCGAGAAAGTCCGAAATCACGGTCTTGGCAGGAATGGTCGATTGGGTCCTGTAAAGAACTCTGGCATGAACTCGTACAGACAGGCCTGGAGGTTTAAAAATGAGTTGCCTAAAATAGATAAGGGTAATGAATGCACGTGGCACTCCGTATATGATTGACTAGGCATGATGTAGCAACGCCCGGGATATATTTGGATCTTCCTAGACAAGCATTCGTAGAATCATTATTACACGAGTCCTTAAAGGCAGTCTATACGGGGCCCAAGTAGTATAATTGTGTCATTCGCCATTATTAATAACTGATAATCCCTGTCGCCGAAATGATGAAGCAGCCTTCCAGAAGCCAAGGATGGAAGTCGTCTCCCTGTGTCCCCTTGGCCCTTTATTAAGACTCGAGATATTACGGGGTAAGTGGGACGCGATACAGCCACAGCGTCCAGCAGTCTAATAAAGCAGCTGCACTAACAATTAGCTAGATGTGATTTTTTTTTCCTTTTTTTCCTTTTTTTTTTCAGATCACCCGGATGGCGGCTAGATTGGCACGTGTAGCATAGTTAGGTGGTAGGGGGATGGGTGCCATGCGGACGTCTCCATAATGCATGAAGGGTTGTATAATCAGGATCACGAATGACAGCTCTTCAACTCTGTACCTGTCTGTACTTCGTACATGTCTCTGTCTCTCTTGCGCAGTTACTGGCAGTTACTGGGCATCACCTCCAACATTCAGCAATTTCGTCCAGAAAGTCGGTAAAATTATTCTTCAAGCAGCTGGCCTTGCTCGCAGCGGCTACATATATTGGCATGCATTAGTAGTCCTGAGGCTCAGGTAGCTTCAATTTGCTGTCGGCTGATATCTCCTGTTCCTGCAGGTACTTCGGCGCCCCTTTCAAGGGTGTCTCCACAGCTTCCATAAACTGATCCCGGCAATAACGTCGTCTCCGTGCCACCGCTCAGATTCTCTCCAAGGTCTTCAGGACGCTCTTTAAGCGAAAGAACCTAGGGTTTGAGGCGAGGGGTTAAGAAACTGAGTCGTAACCAGGACCAGCGAGAGGAGGTTCTGTGCCCCTCTGCTCACAGGCAGGCATATAATGCGTGTAATGCGCCATCTCCTCCGATTTGCGTGAGGACTCCATATACTATACTACTCCATACTGCAGAGTACTGCCGCTTACAAGTAGTAAAATCAAAAGAGAGACTGCAACTGCTGCCTGACATCCCAATACGTCAATATACCACCTAAGTGAATCGCGTGACTGGGTACTATAAGAAGGAAGAAGGAGCTTGGTCAGAAAAAGAGAGGCAAAAAAGAAGTAGGTTCGTATTCGCATTCTCCGACCACCCCACTCACTCCGGCCAACTAATGAAGCCAGATAACCAACTCCCAAGGAAAGCTTGTTCCTGAGCTCCCGCGGCCGTGTCTGAGATTTCGCCCGCTTAGCTGCATAAAGCTTGTTCGGCCACGCCTGCATCTATACCTT
Organism: Trichoderma polysporum; assembly: GCA_030278935.1. Lineage (NCBI taxonomy): Eukaryota > Fungi > Ascomycota > Sordariomycetes > Hypocreales > Hypocreaceae > Trichoderma > Trichoderma polysporum. The sequence continues at coordinate 153,410 of JARFTM010000059.1, read as the reverse complement.
CATCGCCTCGTTAAAGACGAGTCCCGCCAAGTACAGACTACTGCAGTCCCCCCCGTTTTAGCGGTAGGCCTCAGAATTGCGCGTTGCCGTGCGTGCGAGTGACTGAAGGAGCATTCGCGGTCATTGGCTCCAGGTGGACATAATCATCCAAACCACCACCGACAATGCCGTCCACTTGTCTTCCTCCATCCTCACAGACTTATGACGCAGGCGTAAAACCCGCCAGCAGCCGATATCTCGACATGAACGACCGAAGCGCCGGTGGCCGCCGGAGGAGGTCTAGCAGCATCCTCCAGGTTTACCATGAGCCCCTCGAGACCCTTGAGCAGATGAGCGATCAGGCAGTTGTTCCGAATATGAACGCCAACTGGACGAACGCAAAAGGTATATTGCTGGCGCCGACTTGATTTTTTGCCTTCCTTGGTGGCTGATTCTAACGTTGCTATCGCTTGGCAGGGGCTTGGACTATTCACGTCGTCATCATCGCCTGTCTAAAGATCCTTTACGATGTCATCCCGGGCAGTTCTCAGGAGGCGTCGTGGACGCTAACCAACATGACGTACATGGTCGGCTCCTACATCATGTTCCACTACGTCCGCGGTATTCCTTTCGACTTCAATGGCGGTGCCTTCGACAACCTGAACATGTGGGAGCAGATCGACAACGGAGCCCAGTACACGCCGACCAAGAAATTCCTGCTCAGCGTCCCTATCGTGTTGTTCCTAATCAGCACACACTATACTCACTACGACTCAACATATTTTGTCATCAACTTCCTCGCTACGCTAGCTGTTGTTATACCGAAGCTACCATTCGTAAGTAATGTCCAGGGTCGTCTTTTTGGCACATGGGGGACAGAGTCTCGTGACCATGGGAATCAACAACTAACCCTTGTTTTAACAGAGTCACCGAATGCGATTCAGCTTCTTTTCAGACATTCCAGAAGAAGAGTGATTGGTTCCTTCGGGCTGCACACGGCGTTTTGGGGTTCGCATAAATATGAGCTTAGGCAACAGGAAGTACAGCACAAATACGAAAGACGAAAAAGGAAAGAAAAAAAAAGCAAGGGTTGGAAGACTGGGAGTAGCGGGGCAATGGGTATCCTACACAAAATAGCGAGCATATTCGTTCTATGATTCCATCCACAAATAAGGTTTATTGTTTATCAGCGATAGTTTTCAAGGACAGCAATTGGATTTGAAGACATGCGTATACTGGTTTCCTTTCTTGCGGGTGCAAACTCGGAGTCGATGAGGTGATTGTCAGATCAAGGTTGTGAGGCTGATGTTGTGGCGAACACCGATGGGACGATCCGCCGGCGGCAGCCTCAATTTAGCAGCGCATACTTCCGTATAGCTTGATCTAGCTTGCGCCGCGAGCGAGTGAACGGTACATAGCGTTCACGACGATGACCGCTTGATCGGGTAAACGAGGTTTTCATGAATGGTGCGTCGAATTTGGAAGACTGATAAATTGGAGCGAATCCTCTGCTGAAAAGGTTTTCATTTCTTGCTTCTTTTCATTTTCCGTCTCATCTTGAAAGCCAGAAAAGAACCCCTATTCTACTTCAAATAACAGCAATCTTCAACCATGCATTCTATCTCTTTAACCATCTTGGGCTTCATCGCCGGCTCCCCCTTGGTCCACGCGGACGCGATGGGCGGGTACGTCAAGTCTATGTTCCAGCCCCATCCGGCCGTAACTCAGAGCGAAGCGCCCATGGACCCTCGCCTCTACTCTATCTGGTCGTCTTTCCACAAGATGTACAATGAGGTCGAGCATGCAGCTACGGCTGCAACTACAACTACAACCACAACGAGCAGCTATCCTACTTCTACTGGCGACCTGGATGATCTGCCCACCAGCGAGCAGATTTATACTATCGTTATCAGCGAGACTTTCCCGCTGATGCCAGCACCTACCGAGTCAGCTACACTCTACTCGACTGTTACCTCTTCCGTCTCTTCTGTTCCGCTGCCTCTTCCAGAGACTACCAGCGTCGAGACAAGCCCGATTGTTCCAGTGTCGAGCACTGTTCAGCCATCGCAGAACACCACAGTGACAAGCACTGGATCGTCAACCGCGAGCTCTACCAGAACCAGGGGCACCTCGCTTCCTACCAAGGCGCCGCCGCCTCTGAACGGCGTGCCTAAGAATACGGCTCCTCTGATGGGCGCTGTGGTAGTTGCCATTGCTGGATGCCTTATGTTCTAAAGTGGAACCACGCACATGATTCTATGATATTTTGGGTATTGGGAATGGTCCTAGGAGTTTTTATTTTATTTTATTTTGCTTTTTCTACCTAATGGAGTAAATTGGAACTGGACGGAGGCGCAATTTGAAAAGGGGGTGAAGGGGCGGGCAGTATTAAAAAATGATGGAAAAAATGACGAAAAAAAACTTTGTATGTTCTGTATGCCACTTACGGCTTGATTTAAATAGAAAGTTGGAATTATAAGAAATAATTTTGGAATTGGTGCCGACTCATATGGCTTTAAGTGGCTTGTGACTGGTTTTCCACTTGTGGTACTGTAATTATAAATCACTCAGGAGCCGACTTGTACTGTGGCACATTATGGACTTTAATAAGTGAAGAAGGTGATCTAGTTAGATCAAATTTACCTATATTAAGGTCATCTAGATTAGTCAATATCATCCAGTTAGATCAGAATCACCTACCTAGATCAAGTTCATCTAGATAGATCAAATTCATCTAGATAGATCAAATTCATCTAGCTACATTAAGTTTATTTAACTAGATCAAGATCATCTAGATAGATCAAGTTTACCTGGCTAGATCAAGTTCGTCTAGATAGATCAAGTTCACCTAGCTAGATCACGTTCATCTAGCTACATCAAGTTCATTTAAACAGGTTATTTATATTATATAACTGGAATAATGTCATAAAGCGCTCTAGAGCCCTATAATGAGTATCGTAAGTATAGCATTCTATTATATTTTTCCTTTTCTAATTTTATAAACCTTAGGTTATTACACTTTCTCAAAGTCTATCTAATGTGCCACTGTAGGCCCGTGTAACTGGTTGAACGCATCATCGAACTACACCCTCTCATGGTATGGGAGCTGAAAAAGAGTGCATTTGAAAGACTATTTTTTTTAGATTGCTTGGCGTCAGTCATAACTATTATGGAAATGATTACGAATCACTGGGCATTGCATAAAGGATAAGTGGTGCTGAGTAAAGGATGAGAAAAAGTTCGACAAAATTAATATGGCATTACGAAGTAACGTCTTCCCCCTAGCCTGTGTTTCCATAGATTCATCTTTTTGTGGATTTGTAATTCCTTCGGCTGCGTCGGGATGCTATTTACGGAGATTTGGTAGAGGGCTGCGCCTCAGAGAGGACCCCTGAGTGCTGTTTCGGAGGAGAGATCGCTAATATAAGCTTGTTTGCATCGTATTAGCTCAATGTACCTAAAGGGTTAGATGCATAGGGCAATGTTGAGCTAGCTGGATTTACCATGTAGCTGAATTCGAGATGTTGGCTATGGGCGATGTAATATCAGGGGTTCAACATGGATATTTCGTTTATATGAGTGCTTTTAGCCATTATAAGAGGTTAGTTAGGAACTACCAGAGAGTCAAGATATTGAGGCACCTACTTCTAGCGGTCGCCGAGCCCTATCCGACTGCTCGCTTTCATTCTGGCGAAGTATGACTTAAGCGAGATCGGTTTTGGACTGCTGTAGTTCTACAACTCTCTAAATGTAAAATGTGGTGAGTAAATATGTATAAAATAGATATATCGCGCTAGGAAGCGTACCTCTTCAAATGAATCTCGTACAATGAACCGAACGGTATTTACTTCTTTCGTTTGTCCGATACGGTGAATTCGAGCTAGTGCCTGGTCTTCTACTGTAGGATTCCTAAGGAAACACAGGTTAATACAACTTCCAGCCATCATGGAAGTGGAGAAACTACCAGTGCGGCTCCATAAGGTAGGCTCTCGAAGCTTCAATTAGCGTAAGGCTGTTGGGGGAGATATTAGAATGAACTAGAATGCCAAAATTGGTATATGACTTATTGAACTCACCCAACAGCCTCACATGACAGTGTCACCAGAAGCACTCTAATAGTTGGATCTTTACGAAACCTTTCAATCACGGCGTGCCTGTCTTTCTGTGCTACTTTGCCGTCAAATCGTAGGCAAGGTATGCATGCTTGTTTTAGTCCAACCTCGATAATCTCGAGGGTAGTTCGCCACGAAGAGAACACGACGCTATTCTGTATGTCAGTCAAATTCTCAAACGTAAATTGGAAAAGAGGGATGTCAAACCATTTTACATCATGAGGTTGGCTTTGTAAGTCGCTAATTAGCATGGATACCTTGGTTGGTAGCCCAGCGACTGGCTGGTTGAAAGTTACGTTGGAAGCGTCATCAGTCTCAAATATGTCGGTCGATATGGCTGCGGTCGGACAGGGGTTTACATGAGAGCAGGATTGCAATACCACAGGATTTGCGCGAGTAGATGTACATGAGGAGCAGATAAACTCCAGACACTGAGAGAACAGTGACATAGCAGGCGGTGCTGCTTCGTAGAAGGTATTCTCTGTTGAATCAGCAACACAAAAGCAGAGGCGACACTGGATGCTGCTAATCCCACGACGTATGTTGAACATCCTCTGAGCTGCCTCTTCAGTCCAGTTTTGTGATACCTGCTCGTTGTACGCCTCTAGGTCGTATCGCATCTTATAATACACCCCAAGATTGCAAATCATGCGCATCACTTCGATTCTCTGTAGCATATTGGCATAAGAGTGTGTTCCACTAAGCTTGCCTCCTGCAGACAGGACTTGTTCAATGTGAGAGATGGTACGCATCTTGACCGTCTGATACAGCTCTCTTTCCGTTGAAGATAGTTCCACAAATTGTTGGAAGTCGTGCCTCGGGGGAAGCTCGATGATAGTCTTCGGGCGCCGCAAAAGTATACAGCCGGCAAGCCGTTTCAGGCGCTTCTCCACCTCGTCGACTTTCCCGATCTTCCACAGGTGCGAGATATCTGCATTGAATTTATGTTCCTCTGAATAGGGATAGACTTGAAGGAAAGCTCTGACAGCGTACTGCCCATCAAAGCAAACGAATCACTCAGGCGACATGGTCTAGCTACTATCCGCTACCTTTTGTCTAGTCAGAAAGTCTTTTCATCGTCGTATTCAGAGGCTGATAGGACCTTGAGAGTTCTTCGTGGGATTCATAGTTTCCATATGTATGCCACTGAATTTTGGATTGATTACTTTCTAGAGCATCTTAAGCTGGACCTAAGTCTCCTGCTTAAGTCAGACTTCTTTACTTTGTCTGGTTGCTTGGCGGAACAGTTTGGAAACATAGAACCCGAATCAGTGGCCAAAAAATATGACTTATCAAATCCACGTCTTGCCGACCTACGCCAGAAGCATTATCCTCTATACAAGCCGGCCCAAGTCGTGCTTTTGGAGAAAGGCAAAATGACACTAGAGGCAAAATCAGCCAATGGTGTAATCCCACCACCTTATTTCTTGCTTCTTCAAAATGTATCTCTTATGATGTAATATGATTTTAGAAGATGCTATCCAAAATGACATTGTAGTAAGAGACATCATGACTTTGAAGAAGAGATACCAAACGACAATTCGCAAGCTGTTCGACTGTTCAACTTATCCCGGCGTCACTTTCCAAGAACTTGGACAATTCAAGCAAAAGTTTAGGACATCAGCGTTTACATGTCGAATCTGGTCTTGCTCTCATTCTGTCTTTGGCCTCAATAACATTGACCACCTCACCCTCCATGAAAAGAATCATCTAAAGCATGTCTGTCTCGTTTCAGGTTGTCAATACCCTGTCTTTAGCTCAGCGAAAATGCTACAAGATCATGTGGAAAAAGTTCATTTTCAGAGCAGTCAAGCGGCACGAACGTCGATTAGGGAACATGTAAAGATAAATGTTTCCTGTTCCCAAGAAGATAGCCTCCCTGTGTACGCGGCTTCAGATCCTCCCAGATCACCCTTCAATAATCGCATACTACTTCACTTAGGGAATTATCAATTCCTCCTATGAGTGATGCTCATTTATCTTTTACGGTTTCGTCATCACATATGTTCTATGATAACTCCCTCTCTCTCTCCCCGCCGAGCATTCGCGCGCCGCTTGCGTCAATAGAATGAGGGTTCTTTCCTCAAAATATTCATGAAGAACATGTCACCTCGCCTTCTCCACAGCAGCACGATTCTCCAAGATTGACGCTGATACACCCTCCGATTAAACTTACTGAAAGCCCGCCACCAGATGGGCCCATTGCTGTGATACACCCTGTATCTGGGATGGTGAACAGCCATCACTCACAATTCGCTGCCCACTTAAGGGTATTTATGCATGCAGGCATTGAAGGCTTGAAGGCTATCGTGGATTTCCACAACGCCTCACATGGGGAGAAGCTCTAGAATCTCAGCTACTGATACGTGAGAACAGCTGAAGGAGATGTAGCGGATGTTGGATACCGGTGTTTCTAAGTTACAGGGAATGTATCTTACTTCACTTTACGTTATGTAGTCTCAACTGTACAATTTCCTCCATGTTGTTAACGATTAGTCATTCTAGGGACAACAATCCGACTCTATTCAGTTATGCGACTCTGCTCTCATCACAGCGCAGGGTTTATTCTATCCAATACTTAGACCTATTCCTTCAACATTTATAGAATCTTAGGTTCTAATAATTATTAATATGCGTAGATATAAATGCTTCAACAGCGCTTACCTCTTCGGTGGTATCTATCGTTTGTCGCACGCCGCTACTGTCACAAAGCTTTGCCGGCATCACTTACGCGTATATGTAGTCTTCCTGCGAACCTGAATGTTGAAATAGAGAAAACCCCTTATTAAGGTCCTTAACCCGTTACCTAGAGCGGGCCCTTTTTGCAACACTAGATATAGAGAGTGGCTATCCAGCATCCCATGTTGGCTATCCAGCACCCGTGATATTTCTAGCTATCACTGATACTTTCTTTTAATTCCTGCTACTTATTGCTATCTTCTGCTCCTATCTGATATTTGCTGCTATTTGCTGCTAGCTATTGCTATTTTCAGCTACTTACTGCTGCTCATATATATTATATATAAAAATATTATACGTTATACGCTTATCTTAAAGCACATGCACTTGTCTGTGTTTTTCTCTTTCTCCTCCTCACAGCAAATTTAGGGATGCTGGATAGCCAACTTGGGGTGCTAGATAGCCACTCTCTAAATATATTTGATAATTAATATCCTCATCTTGAGAAGGCGACTAGTTTGACAACGACCCCATATCCCCCCCTGAGGTTTGGGTGTAACGTTTGGGTGTAACGCACAAGCGAGGATTCTGTGCCAAAATTCAGGACTGCAAATTTAATGTAACCTCTCTTTCCTACAGATGGGCCGTCTAAATATGTTGAAGGGTAATAGTTTAGACAAGTTTTGCACAGGACATTGTAGATATTTTCCGAAAGACAAGTATAATTAAGCGCACATTTATTATCTTCATATGTAGTAGATATATTACGAATGGGGTCCGCTAATATTTAGTTCCAGCGTTAAAAAAACAAGACGTTAAAATATTAAAGACTAATAAAAGAGACGTTCATTCAGGTCCCAGCACGACCACGACCAATTCCCAGCCTAACGTGCCCCGTGCCCCTGTGTGGTATCATGATCAAATCCTCCCCTTTCTTGCGCAAAACGGGTAATAAACATTCGTTCCTGTATGTTCTCCACTGGCGTCTCCGTTCTTTTCTCTTCTGGATTTTCTTTTTTTAAGGCGGGTATAAAATCGCTACCATAATCATCGCTCTTTGTGGAAAATCGAGCAGGTTTATCGTATAGATAAGGAGAAAGCCACTCTTTCTTAGTAGTCGGCCTTGCTGCGACGAGTGCGGCTCTTCTTAACACGACCAGCACAGCAAGTGATAAAGACCAGAATAGTCGCGACCAGGGTCAAGACGGCAGCAACAAGAATGCACCAGACGGCAGGGCCCCATTGGGCATCAGTGTTGGTAGGGCCTCGGGTGTTGACGGCGTGTTTGATGATCTGGAAGCCAGCGAAGTCACAAGCCATGGCGATGACTGTGGCGACAAATGCCAAGGCTGAGAAGAGAGAGGCGACAAAGGAACCGAGGAAGCTGGTGCCCAGGCAGAGCAAGAATGCCAAGAAGGTGAGGCCAGCAGCGATGGGGTGTAGAATTAGCACTCTGGTAAGAATCTTGGCTCCGTCGCGGTCGGATTTAGAGAACGTGAGTTGGGAAACTGATCCCAGGGCGGCAGTGGGATCATAGCCAACGTGCGCGGATGTGCAGTCATCCTTTCCACTACGAATTGTCAGTCTTCTATTTTTAAACACCCGTTAAAAGTCGTCAAGAGCGGGAAAGCACGTACTTTGAGTTGATGACACAGTAACCAAATGTTCCGTATGTTATCCTGTCTATGGAGTTGCTACCAGTGAAGTCGATCTTCAGGATGGAGAGGTCATTGACGACAGGCGAAGTAACCGACACGACAATCAGGAGTGCCGTGGCGGCCAGCAGCAGTACTGTGCCAAAGTAGTGGAAGAACGTGCCGACACCCATGATGAAGGATTAAAATGCACAAAAGCTAGTTATCACTGTGAGTATAGCGAAGTCGGTGCACTTTTTGGAGTAGCTTTAGATGTCTTCAAGCGCAAGATACAAGCCACGGGACTGGTGTCGAGTGAAATCGAGGTTGACAGAGACGAAAAGGAAAACGAGAGGTATTGGATGAGAACAAATAGCAATAGCAGAGTGGTCAAAGCAAGGGCAGGGAGGGAGAGCGTCAGAATATAAGCCAGTTGTGACGGCGCATGTCTCCTATTGTCTCACGAGGGTGAGCGGCCGCCGACAGCAGATGGGTACCGCAGGGAGGCGACGTCATGAACACGAACAAATCAGACTTGACAGAATTGCCAAGCGTACTTCTACCGGCTTTTGGATTCTTTCTACGAAATAAACTTGGCTTGGCTGTTAGATGCGATGCTTAGACCCGGTCCACCCCCGTCTAGCACATGTTGGTGCCGGCCGTTGCTCAATCAGAACAAAGCGAATTCCTTCTAGGAGTACTCCGTAGGTAAGACTACCGTAAGGGTACTGTACTGTACTACCTAGCGTGCATACACGTACTTTGTATAAACACGCAGTGATAGACGCAGCAAAGGACGTACAGTATGGAGTACATAGGATGGCATCGCCATCAGACTTTGAGAGCTTCCGATCAGGGAGCCATCCATCCATTTCGGCATGGCGCAGCTCCGCCCGCCAATGTCTCGGGCCAACCAAGGCACCGCGCTCAAAGAGGTCCACAGCCCTTGTCGGCGGTACAAGTAGGAAAACAATTCTAAAGACTCCAGCCGTAACGCGTATTGCAGCTCCATCAGCCAGCCCAGCCCACTCGGATCACGGCTGAGCCTTGCAGTTCGCGAGAGCTGCGGGTGACGTAGCGACCGTGGCTGCGCTAACAGATCGCTGCCCTGCTTGGGGCCACAATATGGATCCCTTTTCCCAGGCCAAGCCTAATATGACATGGATCAAGGTCCTGGTGTAGCGGTCGACTTGTAAATACCTTGCTGTACTCCGTACTTTGAGCTAGCAGCTTTGTATGTCATCGTTACATGTACCCAGAATCACATGAATCAAGAAAACAGATGCGCACCTTGACTTTGTTCTGGCCAGTGTCTCCCGCGTCCAGATATGAAGCCATCCGCGCGAAATCACTCCTCTGTCGTGAGACGGGTGAGGTGAGACACACAGACAGTCAAAATGAAGTCTGGAGACGGTGCGCCACTCCCCTGACCACAACAACGACGGTGTGATGGGCTGTGCCTAGCTGCGTTGGATGGCGGCCATTCATGTGACGTAAGTCGAGATTTTCGTGGTCAAGCCTCTCCATCCCAGTCCCTTAGTCCGCATGCATGGCCACATCATCGACGATGGTCGACTCATGTCCCAATTTACACATATTTATGCGCACATGATGATGAAGTAATATGAGTAGTGCCAATAGCGTCCAGGCATTGTACTGTAGCATCACCATGTGCGCGGTAGAAAGCGAGAACAAGAGAGTTGCAAAGTGTGCGCAGATCCTTCATCATCGACCTCTGATTTAGGCAATAGTCCATCCCTCATTACTGTCTTATTCCAAGAAGTTTTGTTCCATTTTTGGGAACCTTCAATTGCCGTTTAGCTGGTATTATTTCCCTGCCTTGGCTTTGGAAATTAAAATTTGGTGCCACCTCTGTTAAGACAACACAACGCGAGACTGGGAGCCAACCCGCGAATTGTTGAGTGGAGTGGCACATTGTGCCACAAGCCGCACAGCCCAGTCTCTTCCACTTGCAATACCGCGTTGCATCTCCGTCTCTATTGTAGTGAATAAATTAAGCCATTTCAGTCAAGTCGCATCCATCGTGGGACATAGCCGTGCATATTACTCCTCAGGGTCGCAGCACTTGCGACGACGCTCCGTACATGTAGTAATAGCGCGAGATGATCTCGACAGCTTACTCAGTCGTGCCTTTCTTCATGTTGCTGGGCAGCCATCCCTTAATCCGTATCCTCTTCGCCTTGCGCTCCATGCGCACCGCACTACCTAGACTCACCAGCCAATGCACAAGCCCCGTGCTGGCTATACTTTTGGGCAGCGACTGCCGTAGTGTTGTGGCAATGAAGGATTGGTCCTGTTCATACGCCTCAGGCCAGGAGTTGTACAGCGGTGAACCAGCCATGGCAAATCTATGATTGTACTCTGGCGCAGGGAAGATATCCAGTTTGAACTCCTTCTGCCCCTGCTTTAGACCCTCCTCTCGTCCCTGATCGGGTCCCTGATCGGGTCCATTGGACCGTGAGCTCATATTGCCGGTCTGTTCCCCGGTCACCGTCGGCTGGGCTGTGCTGAAGCTCTCAGGTTCGTCTAAATCTGCAACATAAATGTCTTCCACAGCGCTGCGAGTAGGTTCCGTGATCTTATATGTGAGAGGGCTGCTGGCGACCAATCTTTCCGCGGTTGTGGACTCCTTCGTTATCGATACATAATGGGAATAGTGACTCTTTAAGATTTGCAATTGATTTCCTGATTAGGTAGCTGATCTTTTTTCATGCATCATGCGTATATACTATTCAACGGACTGTGACCTACAGGAACCATCTTGAAGAACTCAACAGGTCCATATTGCTCCAACACTTGCAGGACCGAGCGACGTTCGGCGAAGGATATTGGCGTAGGAGAAACGAGCACGCGTATTGACCGTTCGCGAAGTGCCCGGTCCCGTATCTGGCGGGCTACATTCCCAACAGCTGCCATGAAGTTGTGATATGGCGGTTTTCTAGAAGGCGTAAGGAGAGAAAAGTTATTTGCTAGGCAGAACAGTTAGGATGCAGCCTCGTCTATGTAAAAGGCTACTTCCTTAGCTGCTAAAACAATGCAGCGAGCGGAGTACCTTTTTAGCGGATGGAGCGCTAGCTGCCGGCCCGCCACAAGGCTGTCGAAATAGAACAGAAGCTAGGCTGAGCTCCGTCAACATCACAACTTCATATCTTACGTGCTCGCTCTAACGCTTACTATCTCCATAACCACCTGCTCTAGCTTTTTATGTGCCCTCCCATGGGTTACAAACTTATGTATTCGAAAGGCTGACCAGCAATCAACGAGCTCTCTCGCCATTCTCAACTATCTAATCCTCGGCCTCGACGACTCTTTATGGTTTCAACGACCTCCACGACCACATCCCAGCTACGAATTGTGCCCATAAATTCATCATGGCAACGCCAACGCCTATGAGGCATGCGCCCTCGCAACAGGGCCGTACACCGTCGCATCAAGGGCCAACACCATCACAGATTGCCGGTGCGACGCCTCCGATCTCGACGCCGTTCTCCAATCCCGCCCAGGCCGCATTCTCGCCTCGGGGACAACGGTCGTCGCCGCAGCAAGTTAAGAAATCGCCAGCGACGTCTACATTGATGAGCCAATCGGGCATGGGCGCTCTGAATTTTGACAGCCCTTCGACTGCCGCCGCCATGGGCGCACTGGGAATTGGCGGTGGCTTTGATATCGGCCTCGATAATGTCAGCGGGCTGGATACACTGGGTGTCGCATATGCTACTGAAGACGACAAGTTGAAGCGATTGGATAACATCCTCAAGCTATTAAATGTTTGTGTGCATCTACGTTACAGATAGGAGGCTCCCAAAGCTAACATGCCATCGTAGCAGAAGAAAGGCTTCGTCAGCGAAGCTGGCTTGGAACGGCTGGCTCAGCGCCTTGGCCTCGAACTACTAGCCGAAGAGAATACAGCCCAGGACGGACGCAAGAAGAAAACTTTGGCAATTGCAGGCTCTGCCATTGCCGTCGATATCGTTCTAGATAACAATATTGTCCAAAATGTATCATTAGCCTATCATGGCTCGGCGCCATCAGTTTCCAAGCATATGGAAGCAGCCAGTCACATTTTATTAACAGACCTGAATCTTGGCCCTAACCAAAGCCCCCTAACGAAGACTCTGGACAAGTTCGCATCCAATTTTGGGCATATAGCCAATCTAGACAAGCTCAGTGTTATCCCTGGCCTCGACTGTTATGAGGCTCTAGCTGGTATTTTTACCAGCTTAGAAAGATTGCACCAGTGGGACATTTCAAATCTACGAAAGGAACCGGAGATGGAGGGCAAGTCGGATGAGTACCTGTCTCTAGCTGCTCTCTGTACCAGACATGGCTACCCCGTTATGCATGCACGAGACAAGGTCGGTCTCGCTTTGCAATACTGGAAAGAGCTGCGTTTCGTGGCCCCTTCAGATGACAAAATCGCATCCGTTTTGGAGAGCGATGAGAAGGTCTGGTCCCTTCTACTTGCTTGTGCACCTATTGAAGCGCTTGACCTGCCGCCTGTTAGAGTATCTGAAGACTGGATATCCAAAGATGTGGTGAAGCAAGTCCACCAGGAGCATGATCAAGCACTAAACCCCACCGATTTCCCCATTCTTGATTGGCAAGAACCAGATAACATCTCACTTCCATCATCAGATGAAAATAAAAACGCTAGCATGGGGGTGCTGGGGCTAGATCTCTCGACAATACCTCAAGTTACGTTTACCGTTACGTTCGATCCGCCCGTCATCCTTCCGCAGGGTGACTATGCCAGACTCTACTCTTATGCGGATGCTGAGCCGCCCATCTCAAATCCTTCCAACGACTTTGGTCAGCGCCCTCCTCCAACATTTGACGATTTGTTCTTCCCCATATCAGCTGGGAGCAAGCAAGATCCTAGTGAATCGAGGACGGTTACGCGCCTACGTGACGTCCGCGTTTTCGACCAACAGGGAAAATCATTCATCAGGAGCCATCATAACACTCTCTTCATCTACAAGCCCATTTATTCCAAAGAAGTTACGGAAATGGCCTTTTCTCATCCTCGTCAACTCATTGACATGCTCCCCCTTCTTCGACAGTTCGCCTTCCTTTCCATACTACTAAACAATAGTTTCGGGCCAAAGACAAAGGAGGGCTTATCTAAGCCGACTAGAACTCCTGTTGCCACTAAAACAGTCAAGGATGAATTGGCAGCTTTCATGGCATCGAGCGACGATGAAGGGCAAGAAGACGGGGGAGTAGAAAAGCAAGAGTCTGCTCAAGAAGCAGAGGGAGAGATGAAAAGAAACAAAGAAGAAAGTGGGACTGGGAAAGATATGGATTTGGACGTCATATTATGGGTCCATCCATTACCGTACCTCCAGGTTGTCTTCCCCGTCAAGGATTCCACCATTGACATTACACTTCGTATCCTAGAAGGCGGCATGGTAGAGATCGTGAATGAGAACGTCGTTGAACAACACGCAGGCAAAGACAAGGGCAAGGCGCTCAATAGGCAAGATCTTGGAAAAGCACTTGAACGGCTCGAGGATCTGTGCAAGTGGGCTGAATGGATTCGCACGCGGCTGTGTTAAAGTTGATAGATCGATGAATAAACTTACTTGATACCCTTTGGGCTCGCCTACCGTCTTTTTCTTTTTTTTTTTTTTTTCTTTTTTTTTCTTTTTTTTCTTTTTTTTTCTTTTAGCCCATGGTGTTTATCAGACAGGGTGCTCATGGTTTAGATCTATTGAATAAGTTTGACTCCCTCCCTTCTTCTGTGTTCATACCGAGTGTTCTCTCTTTCAATTGTTCATCCCTGTTAGGCTCTAACTCATTACCACTGCATCGCAACAGCAACACATTCTATGTCCATCTTGTTCAAGTCATGCATGCTGCTATATATACATTGCCATGCTCCCTCCAATCTCTCTACAGATCTTCTAGGCAGCAACAACTACAACCACAACCACAATCATCCCCTCACAGCTACCATCTCAGCCCTCTGCAAAATGTCCAGCCCACCTCCCTCAACTCCCGGTCTCCGCCCAATTCCTCCCAGAAACCCCGACGGACCTGGTCTCGAGCCTGTCCCTCCCATCCCCCCAAGAAGCCCTTTCAGGTCCCCTCCTCCTCTCATGCCTCTCCCCCCAATTCCCTCTCGACCCGATACTACCGATACTCCTCGCCCCGACTCATGGATCCTTCCGCCCATCCCCTATCGCACCATCAGCCTCAGCAATCTCCATCTCCTCAACTTCACCAACTTTTATCACATCGCATTTCATCCCGCTCGTGATTCAGCGCCCCCTCAGATCCAATACTGGCTCCGCGCGGAGGTTGTCCTGGCCGGTCTCCCAGGAGAAGATTGCGTTCCTCCGGGACATTGGCCTAGGCTCGTGCAGCTCGCGCAAGAAACAACCAGCGGACGTAGAAGCGGGCAGGTGAAGCGGACAAATGCAGAGCAGACGGGCCCATTGGTCCAAGAGGTGAGATTGTTGACCGCATGGTATATTCCTGGGCAGGAGGAGAATGGCATGATGGACGTCGTAGAGTAGGAAAAATAGACAACGCCACCTGGGTATCAATCAGCCAGCGTGAAGACGATGCATTCGTGGCATCAGTTCTGTTCAGAAGAGCTTTCGGCATGTCATCAGAGTTTATTCTCGTGAAGAAGAGCTCATATATAGATATGAGAGTGTTCTGGGTCGAAAGTCGTCCAGCAATCTTACTGCTAGTAATCAGAGTGAGCGTTGAATTTACTTTGCAACATTTAGTTTAGTTACATGGCAGTACAGTATAACACAATAAATAAATCAAGAGTATTAAATACTAAAGGCGCACTTTTTTGAAAAGTAGATAAATGAAAATTTTAGAAGGTTACTACCAGTATGACAAGATCTTTTGATCCAACTCTATATGTATATATATACGTCCATCCATATGCAATATGACGGCACTGTGATTATCCAACATAACGCCTTAATTAGACTGTCCTGCATCTTAATTACATCTCCACTATACATCGCTTTCTTCATATTCTCCTCCTCATTCTCTCTTTAGAATCATACCACTTACAACAGCATAGCGGCCATGGCACCAACGAGAGCAAGAGTGCTCATGCCGGTGCGGACAGCGCCGCTGTTGACGGGAGGAAGACAGTCGGTGCCAGTGCAGCCGGCGGAACCCAGACCGCTGGAAACAGGGACGGGAGGTCGGCCGGTAGCAGCAGAGTTGCCGCTGGTGAAAACTCCGGTGCCTGCAGGGGTAGCTGAAGACGGGGCAATGAAGGTTGACCAAATGCCGTTGCCGCCGGGAGCACTGACGGGAGCGACAGGAACGGCGGGAATGACGGGAGCAATAGGCACGGCCGGAATGACGCTGGGAGCGCTGCTAGGAGCACCGGCGGGAGCGATAGGCACGGCCGGGATGACAGGAGCAATAGGCACAGCCGGAATGACGGTAGCAGCGGGAGCACCAGCGGGAGAGATAGGCACGGCCGGAATGACGGGAGCGATAGGAACAGCGGGAATGACGCTGGGAGCGCTGCCAGGAGCACCGGCGGGAGAGATGGGCACGGCCGGGATGACGGGAGCGATGGGCACGGCCGGGATGACGGTACCAGCGGGAGCCGCAGGGTAGGAAGTGCGGACAACCTCAGTGGTAACGCGAGCAGGGCAGTTGGTAATGTCAGCAGCGCAGCTGGTGATGGTGTAAACCCGGGTGATGTCGGTGGTGATAGTCTCAGGACCGCTAGGAGGCACATAGACTGAGACAGCAGGGGGAGCAGGGCCAGCTGAAGTAGCGGCAGCCTGTTCAGAACTAGACTCAGCAGCCAGAGCAGCGGAGCTGGACTCGGCAGCGAGGACGGGGCAGATAGTTGTGTACAGAGCAATGGTCTCGGTGGTGACAGTGGGGCGGAACGGGCAGTCGGTAACCTCAGGAGGGCACTGGGAGACGGTGTGGACGTGAGTGGTGTAGACAGTTGAGGTAGTCAGCTGAGCAGCGGAAGAGACCGCGGCACCTGCGCCAGTGGCAGTGACAGATGAGTTGCTCCATCGGCTGGTGGCGACGACAGTACCGGTAACAGCAGCGGCAGAAGAGGCAGCGACAACGGACTGGCTAGAGATCACGGAAGTTGGTACGACAATAGCCGAGGATGAAGCAACCTTGATGGTAGAAGCGGCCTTGGTGCTGCTGTGGACAGCACTTGAAGAGGCAGAGCCAGTGCTCTGGCTGAAGTAGCGAATGTCCTCGATCTGGAAGTAGGTCTCGGCGAAGTCACCGGGGAACTTGGAGACGTAGTCAGCGCAAGTGGCCTGGCCAGTAGCGGCAGAACAGCTCTGTTGCCAGTAGGCGGGGGTTCCAACGGGGTTGCCGCAGAAGTCGATGTCGAGAACAAGGCGCTGGCTGGCAAAGTGGCTGTCGATGTTGCAGTTGGAGTTCTGCAGGTTGACCGCGGGAGTTCCCCAGGTAGCAGTGTCGGGCTGGGACGAAGCAAGGTTGGCAGGCTCAGCACCTCGGGCCCAGTTGTACAACTTGATGTAGTCGCTGGTCCACTCGATGGCATCTTTACATAGTTAGCTTTCCGTTATCCAAATTTCAAGACACAATTATATGCTTACAGGTACCACCGCTGGCGGAGGCCCAAGGACCGCTGCTGTCAGTGGCAGTGCAGCCCTGGTTCAGGTACTGAGAGGGAGGGCTCTGGAAGGTGTTGTCACAGTTGCTGGTCGCGACGGGAGATGACTGGCCAGCACTCTCGAGAATGCACTGGCCAAAGGTCTTTGAATCGCCAACGTGGAAGGCAGGCTGGTTGTCGAGAATGTTGTTCCAGCCCTCGTACAAGTCGATCTCACCATCACTGGGCCAGTTGTCACCAAGAGTCCAGAAAGACGGCCAGCTACCGCACTTGTTGGCGGGCAGATGAGTGAATCGAGCAACGATGAGGCCGTGCTTGTAAGAGGCGGTAGACTCAAGTCTCAGGGAGTTACGGCCAGCGAATCCGGAGCCCTTAAGGACGGTGGTGTGGTCAACTCCGAGGTAAACTTCGTTGTTGCTGGTGATCTTGGCCAGGCCTTGAGCCTGAGCATTGGCCTGGTCCTGGTAGACGACGAAGCCAGAGTTGGTATCGGCTTCCTATATTATCATGTCAGTGGGATATGTTTTGACAACCAGTGGAAGACAGCAAATAGCGTAGAGGGCCATACGTCGAAGAAAGTAAACTTCTCAAAGAAGTTGGTGTGGTCGTAAGTATCGGCCAAGGTAAACTGAGTAGCAACAGCACTTCCGGCACAGGCCAGAAGAGCCGTGCCAAGGGCGTTGAGAGAAGGCATTTTCGAACTAAGGATAGGCAGAAACTCGATTTTCGTCTGAAAGAATGACTAAAGTACTTTGATATATTCCGCAGAAATGAATGTGCTTTTTAGACGTACGATACGTCAGAGGACGAGCTTAAGGGGCTCAAGATGTCGTTGTAGACGTGTGTGAGATTGACGAAGAAGGAGTGCGTGATGAGACACTTCAGAGGAGCAGTCGTCCTTCTTTTAGGTAGAACGTCCTCGACCCCTGCGTCTCATAAGGGAAGCTTATTCATGGGAGGCAGTATACTTGCACAAGCCAAGCCAACAGTACCGGTGCGTGAGCAATTCCACAACGGCCTCCTGGTCTTGGCGAAAACCCTTGTTGCCCACTTTCAGATCCCATATTGCCAGGGGTGCAGCCGTATCGAGCATACACAGGCGAATACACAAAGAGATCAGGGGAGTCTTTGAAATGGGCCCATCTTGGGGATGTGGAAAGCAGTAGCGCCCAGTCCAATCACTTCAAAGGAAACATGGGGACGGCGAATCATGTAGATGATCCGGGAGGAGAAGCCGAACCAATTTGGTAACGGGCCCGAGCCCTACTGGCTTGGCTCTCAAACAAAGCAGACAGAAATAGCACTGCGAGATTGCAGTTCTACAGCGTGATGCTGAACATTGGTCCCCGTATTCAGGATCTCCTTGAGGGCTACTGTTGGCACATGAAAGCTCGAGCTCATGGCGATGAAGCAAGCATTCAGGAGATCAGCTATCATCCTATCCCAGCATAGCAGCGGCGCCTAGGCATGAACTGCTCTCCTACCACAGAGGACATATGCAGTCTGCCAAAGGTGAATCATCCCATTCCCCCCCTCTTCGCGACGGAGCCGCTAATGCAGGAACTGCATGGATGCCAGGGGCGAAACATTTATTCTGGACCATTCAAGTCCTTGAAGACTTCTTCAGCACCCTTGTCAGCCAAGAAAAATCCGAGTAGTAGCAGTACTCTGGTTGCTGCTTCGAACCCATACAGTACGGAATACGGAGGGGTGTCCACACCAGTACTCGTATAGCGGACTGAGAAATGTTATATGTCCGGCTTCTCGAATCCAAACGGCAAACTCGTTCCGCTATGCCGCAAGTTTCAATTCACGTTACCGGGCAGCCGACACCAGGCCCTTACTCGTAAGCCGAAGCATTAGCATCCTGATATGGACTTGATACTCCATAATCACCCTCAATTTAACGGAGTATCCCCGGCATAAAAGCGCAAGACAAATGCGTCCTAGATACCTCGTGTATGCTCCAGCTGCCTATGCAGACCAGTTGTACGTATTAGTTGCCATCCGGTCTATCCGATTTGGGAACGTGAAAGATACAAACGCCTGGCGAGGCCGAGTCGTGTTGGCGTTGGTTCCATGCAGTTTC
Source organism: Trichoderma polysporum (assembly GCA_030278935.1). Taxonomy (NCBI): domain Eukaryota; kingdom Fungi; phylum Ascomycota; class Sordariomycetes; order Hypocreales; family Hypocreaceae; genus Trichoderma; species Trichoderma polysporum. The sequence goes on along the minus strand of JARFTM010000059.1, from coordinate 134,294 downwards.
TGGTGGTGCCGCGTATTCCCTTGTGACTGGCATGTGCCGTCCCACTTGGGAATTCGCCGAAACGCTGCGCCACGCAGGAGGTAGTAGCATAAAGATATGCGTGCCTATCATCTGTGCCTGTGCCGCCAGCAGAATTTCATATGCCTGTCATATATGGGAAATAGTCTTGGTGGTTGGCGCAGACTGTCCGCCTGTACAGAGAATGCCCTCGCGTCAATCTTGGCGCAGCGATGCATCTCAGGCACCGCGAGGAGCATCTCTCCACAAGGAGAAGGCCCCAGTTTAGAGGCGAAGCGACTTGTAAGGCCAGTCTGATCTGGTTCAGCCTTTCAAAAGTATTGCAAAACGAGAAGAAAAAAAAAAAACATTTATGAGTAGGCATAATGCCAAGATAACAGCGCCATCATGACACACTACCAACAAAATAATGCAAGTAAAGATTTGATAGTAACGTTAATCTCCTTTGTCAACACCACAGCACGGAACTCGGAGGTCCTCGCTCCGTATACTTTTGCTTCGTACCTCTACTAGTACTGTAAGTACGGCAGAGGCGCCGAAATAGGGAAGCTTCAGGGCGCTAAGCAGTCCGTCAAACTGTCTCCTATCGCTGAAGCCCGCTATGATTGGACACCCACGAGGGAATAGCCCAGGGGGCTGCCTTAGCCGTCTTTTTAGGTAGTAAATGGAACCAACACCACCAAACCTCAATCTCCACGAACAAAGATGCTAGTAGATACTCGTATTACTTGTATTAATTACAGTCATCACTTTCTTTCAAGCACGTGCACCTGATCGCTGAGAAGCCTCAAAAGGCTTTACTGTGAAAGAAAAGAGACATACAGTAGCAAATCAAATCAACAAGGGTGGGGAAATACATGTGGCCAAAACCCGCTTCCAGGTTTTTTCTCGCTTTGTCGGAGACTCCTTGAAAGCTTCCAAAAGCTCCACTCAGAATCGCATTCCTCAAAGGAGCTCCTTTCAGGGGGGGCTTCGTTTTTACAGCAATCTACGGAGTACGGAGTACAGTAATCATCAAATCGCTTCTGCGAGCTGGAAATTCCTGGGTCTCTGCAGCCCCATTTCGCCTATCCCTGTACCGACCCTGCTTACTTGTACGTGGCATGCTTCTCTTCGTGTAGCTTCCAAGGTTTAGGTTTTGGGCATGCGAGATCTATAACAATATCCTTCTTCATCTCTTCCATCTTGCTTTTGAGGGGGGCATATCATTTTGAAATACGAGCTACTGCCCGTATAGCTGCGAGTACTCCTGAATGCTCCTTGCTGGTCATGATTCCTGCTAGTAGAGTTTCATCTTGGTGTTCACTTGCCGGCTTTTTGATTTTCAACAGCTTAGCAGATCGAATATTCTATTTAGATAACCCTGAAAGGAGTACAGTATTTGAAAGATTGTAGGTATCCTTGTTCGGACATCTCGTATTAACATCCGCATCTCCAAGCGCTATCCGCGAGAAATGTACTCCCAGTATACTTGGTAATGATAACGCAATATTCATCGTAGATTATCTATTTGTAGCATCCCCATCCGTCGTATATCATTTCTTTTTCTTCAAAAATTCCCTCAGTCCAATCTTCGCCGTCTGCGTCGTTTTCCCATCAACCTTCACATTCCGCACACGAATCCAACCCTCACGCGCCGTCTGTACCAAAAACGCATCACGCTCATCGTCGATCCTAACTACCCTCCGAATCTCCTCCCCTTTATTCCCTATTTCAAATCGAAATACTATCTCTTCACCTCTTCCCGTCACGTCATGCTCAGGAACACTCTCCGCGTCCAAGAAAAGCACCCGCTTGAATTTTCCTTTGTCATTTCTCGCCTGCGTCCATACCGTATTGAAGATGTTGAGGAAGCGTGCGAAGTCTGTAGAACTCCATTCAAGCCAGCTGATTTGGGATTCTCCTTTGCTCACTTTCGGTGCGTGGACAAGTTCCTTGTCTTTAAGCTGGCCGGCCATCCACCCAGCGTCCGTGTACGGCGGCACATGTAGCCCATCCCGTAGTCCCTGAACGAGCATATCTGCGCCTACTTTGGCAAGCGATTCTGTAAGATGCCGGAGCGTAGCACCGGGTGGAATGGGTAAACCCGGAGATGGTGTCTGAGAGAGAACGACGCCATGGTCAAAGACCTTGGGATCTAAAGTTTGAAGAGATACACCAGTGTAGCTGTCATTACGCATCATGGCATGATGAATCGGAGCTGGTCCGCGTAGACTGCATCATTTTAGTAAATAAATCTGACAAGATCAGCAAAAGGTGAAGACGTACTGTGGCAAAAGTGACGGATGCACGTTTAATCCGCCATATTTTGCTGATTTCAATATCCGTGGCGGGACAAATAGTCCAAAGGAGACAACCACGACCAAATTGGTCCCTTCTGGCATCTATCCACCATTCAATCAGTCCTGTTTTTTCTTTCAGTATGGGACAGAAAAAACTTACACTCCAACCTCTAAACGTCTCTCGCTGATGTATTCTCAATCCTAGGTGCTCTGCAACAGACTTACACGGTACTGCTTCAACATTAACATCATGCCATAACGCAATAAAATAGTGCACTAACCTTCTTTGATCTCTTTGAATCCCCTCCCAGTCCGCCTTGACGGCAAAACCATCACATCCAAAGACTCGATCAGCTGCTTGTTGCTCTCATGTTCTTGATGTAATGCACGTAGGGATTCGCAACTGAATGCATCTGAGCCACAAAATAAGACTCGGAGGGGGTCTGAAGTTTTTCCTGTCACACCAGACGAGAAGCATCGTCGCTGGGAAATGGCCAATCTCAGCCTTGAGGCTGAGGCTGGATTAGAAAATGAGCGAAGCATTATAAAACTAGCATTTCCTGTAGACCGATTGATCAAAATTAAAGGTAATCGAAGAAGTGGCCCTTTCGTATGAGGTATAACCTGATATAGATGTTGGGTTTTCAATGGCTACAGGGTATGGTGATGATTTCACCGGGCATCAGCTTAGCCACTCACTCGCGTTTGGTGCAAATATGGGTTATAAGCATCACTATCTTATGACCAATTCCAACACCAATGAATCATACATTTTGACTTTGTCCTAGCTACCTTGATGAAATGAATCATATCTTTCTATTGCATTGATTCCAATCAATTCAAATCTGCACTCCATTCGCAGGCCACATTCCAAACACTTCCCTCCAGCTCAACATCCCATGTAGGCTGTTCAATTAACACCACGCTCCCCATCTTCACCTCTGCTCTCTTACCCAGGCCCGTCAACTTTCCCTCTCCAGCCAATATCCATTTCTGAGATGCCTCTTCCAAAGATGCACGGCCTTCTACGAGATACATTCGCCTCCCCAATCTGATCTGCTCCACGCGAATCTTCACCCCAGATTCAGCTTTCTCGCCGTTCTCTTCCCAGCTCTTGACTTCTGAAAGCCACCCTTGAAGCTGGGCCGCCATTCCTTCAGCAACGTATTTTGCTCCTCTTCGCTGCGGTGAGAATGCCACCGGAAGGTCGCCGAATGTATTCTCGGCGGTTAAGGGCTTGAACCGTGGTGCTTGTTGAAATACGGGCTGCTGAAGAACCTTGGTATTCGGCATGGCTACAGGTGAGTCTTCGCTGTTGTCCATACTCATTACCGAGGCTTCATCTTCGGAGTCGGCAACAGTCGCATCGTAGTCTCCATAGTCAATACTCCCACGTGTCGCTCTATCCGCTTCTTTCATATCCGAGAAACTAAGTATGGGCGTGGGTGAAATCGACATCTTTCGTCGTTTCGCTTCTCTGCCCATCTCAGTACCTTGCGACGCTTCGCTTGGGCTCTCTGACTCAACATCAAGCTGTAAATGAGCCTTCGGTCTTGCATTCACGCTAGGCGACGGTCTTTCCTGTGACGATATGCCAGCCTCCGACTCAATATCGAGTACATGATAGCGTGAGCCGCGCTGCCTCGTCCCCGCAGCCTCTCTTTCATCGCCCGACAGACTTGACTCGGATATCACATCTTCATCCTCCTCGATCTCGAGTTCCCTGCCTTGTGTTGGTCTAGGAACCGAAGAAGAGCCAAACCGAGGAGTAGATTGAAATTGAGGGGGGGCACCCGGTGTCTGCGACGACGACTGAGTCGACCGTCTAGGTAGTAGAAACCGCCGTGGCGTTGGCGTCTGTCAAATATTGACTACATTAGTATTTGTCTCTTGTCTAGTGCGCAGCAATCTGAGGGTGGATGAAACTCACGCTGGGAAATGGATTCATTATTCGATTAACGCATTGCCGTCACTGCCGCTCGCTTCATCCTGATGGCGGAACAAGAACTCTACGAGAGATGAAATGCTGGATCATTACTGAATGTCTCTTAATCCGCGCTCTGAGGATTTCACTTGGCGCGAACCATGACCATAGTTGGCACTGCCTTTAATGAGAGAGAAAGATGGCAGATGCAGTTGCATGCACCTAGCGGTAACGATCGTGGGGCAGGCCCGAATAATCCGACCGGCGCTCTCCCGGAACAAGAGGTTCCGAATCGGCATCAAATGAGGCATCCTTCAACACGTCTGTGCAGGAAATTAAAAGCAAACCGCACTTTTCCGTTTGGAGTTTCTACTTAATCACAGCTCCTTCTTCACACATACAAAAAGCTTTGCTATGAGCACTTGGTATTTTTTTTTTTTTTTTTTTTTCCAAATTTATTTTAAAACATTATCCACGGAAGTAGTAATGTTGAAACATCACTTCTCCTACTACACCCTATTATGTCCTTTGTACAGCATCAATGTCGGTAGAGACAATGCAATCTTCCAAGACTTGAACTCCACTCGTATTTCCTACACACAAAGAGAGAGGGAACATAAATTCCTCTCGTCATACCGTCGCGCAAACAGGTAGGACAAAAAAAGGGATAAACAAATAACCAGCCCGATATCTGGTGCTAACGTCATAAAAAAATAAAAATAAACGCCGGGCTGTACATATCTCTCGCCTATTTCCCTCGTACGTTACCTAAATTTGCCATGATGAATATTTGCGCTTTGTCAACAATCATAGTACATCCTTCCTCCAGTTCAAAGTATCCACTACCTAGCGGGTGGATTATTCGATTTTCAGCTATGGCCGTTGTCGTTTGATGAGAAAGATAAAAATGGGATATCCTAAAAAGGGATAACACTAAGGGGAAAGAAAGAAGAAGAAAGTGGCGGAATATGTAAGAATAAAAGCAGATGGGAAAACAAAGGCTCAGTGAGATAAAAATAAAATGCATCAATCTGTAGCCGAACAGGAAAAAGACTTCAGCCCTCGAGGGTAATGCAGAGCTCCTTAACCATAGAAGAGCTCGAAGCCAGTCTTGTGGCCTTCCTTTGTAACCTTTGTATCCTTGACAGGATGGAGTAAGATGGATGGCAGGCATGGTCGTCCGTTTTGCTTCTCCCATTCATCGCCTCCAATGCCTGTATCAATCCAACCCATCCAGTTGTTGTATATTCGGTTTGGCGGCTCCGCTCGATAGTACCAAGAGTTGCCCTGGAATCGTCGCTCTCTACCCCAACCCATAGGGCTTCCATATCCACCAGATTCCCCTTTGGGGCCAGGATTGAACCATTGGTTGAGGAATTTACCGTTCCAGTCTCGGTCTGTAAAGATAGGGTGTGGGGCATAAATTGTCTTGAGGCCGTGGAGCAGAGCAACGGTCTGAGGTGTCATCTCGGATGCAACGTGGTTTCCGCGTAAGTTCTCTATGTGCATGACATCGATAAGACGCTTCGATAGACGAGAGTGTGTGACAATTGTGGTACGACGAGGGAGATCGCGGGCCCTGTGAGTTTTGTCTGAATATCCCCAAACATTATCACGGATAATCCAGTTGCTGTTAACAGGGTTGAATATCGGGCTGAGGGCGATGAAATCCGCCTCCTCACCGACACCCCATGAATAGTTATCTTCTTCTGGTGTCTTTACGGGAGGCTTGGGGCCAATCGGTTTGATAAAAGGCAAGTCTGGAGCACCCCAAATGGTATCACTACCATAAGTTTCCTCGACTTCCTTTCGGAAGGCGGTATCGTAATCGCCGTGGTATTCAGGGACATACCACCGCTCGTTTCTCTCCCAGGAGCCCCGACGTGGCTGCTTCGTGGCAAATTTGGCCAAGTTATCAATCATATCATAGTGGTGGCCAGTAAACCTGAAATCCATTTCCCAGTTCCATACATAGTCAAATTCAGGATGATCAAGACTGAATTTTTGGACACACAGCCATTGCGCGGTGTGAACGCTTCGCTCCTCCTTGTCCGTGAGTTTGGTGTAAATATCCCAGACTTGCTGGTCGTTCCACAAAACGGTGATGTCATGGAATTCGGCTGGAATGTGCTTCTGCAAAACGCCTTGGTATACCTCGGGGTCATCGAAGGGGTTCAGTTTATTATCCTTCACTTGAACAAGGAGGAATACTTCAAATTCGCCGCCAGTCTTGAGGGAGAGTTCGCTTATCATGGCACGAATCGTCTCCTTGTCATTCTTGGAGTAAACCTTGCCCGTGTATGATCGCAGCAAGATCGCAGAACGTTTCTCTTTTACAAACTGAGAGCTCTCGTCCTTCGCATCTGAGTCGGCAGGCGATCGTCCCTTGATCTTTTGGATCTTGTCATCCAAATTAGGAGATTGGGCTGACGGCTCTTTCTCCTTCTGAGCATCAGTAACTTTGTTCGCTTCTCCATCCTTATTGTCGTCTTTTTGGAGAGCTTCAGATTTTCCAATCTCTGGGTAGACATCCAGATACTCATTTTTCTTCTCCTTGCTGAGATCGAATCTCGCAGCGTTTGACTCAACACACCGTCGTTGCAGATCACCCCAGTTGACATTCTCCCAATCGATAATCTCAACTTCGCCGCCAACTTTCTTGGTTTGCTCGAGGAGGCCATAAGGGCCTAGGCGCGTGTCTCTCTCCCAGCATAAATTAGGATCCATGCCAAGCAAAGAGTAACTTCCAAACTTGGGTTCAGGAAAGTTATGAGGGCGTCCTTTGAAGACCAGTAAGTCTTCGACAAGCTCTCCAGATGGCCCCTTGCAAGGCACGTAAGAGGCGTGCTTCAGCTTCTTCCACCCTTCATTATTGTAATCTGGGTACGGGTTGAAGCGAACGGGCTTATCAACGCTAAAGCCAACGGTGGCCTTGGGGTCTTCTCTGAGCTTCTCTCGCAACGTATCTGTGCGGTTCTCCTTGAAATCAAGAGTTGAGAGCGTATTACCGTAGATTTTGTTGGAAGATTCGAGGCTAGCCATCCATAGTGTCAGCTTAACACACGCCACGATAAGGGAAACAAATATTCAGCGGTTATGACTTACTTGGCTGTGGTTTTGTACGCATATCTCCACATTTTTCTCATGTCTTTCTCATGTTGAAGTCTGCTGACAGTGCCAGAGTCTCTGCCCTTTCCGTCGGTCTCGTAGCCTGGGGCTACGTCGTTGGGGTTTTCCTTGTCACTGGGATCCTTCCATTGCCTTAAATCTTCGATATTCAAGTCCCAAGACTCCAGCATTTCTAGCTCCTTATTATAGGTCTCAATATCCATATTGAGAGGCTTTTCTTCTTCTTTTTCTTTTTCAGCATCCGAAGGCTTATTATCATCCTTCTTGGGGCTCTCCTTGGGGCTCTCCTTGGGGCTCTCGTCCTGCGGATTCTCGTCTTGTGGATTTTCGTCTTGTATCTTCTCGTCTGTAGTTGGTTTACCGTTTTGAACCGAACCATCATCTTCATCTTCGATGGGTTTCTCGTCAACACTATTGTCATCTGGCGGCGCTTGAGAAGTTGGGGGGGTAGACGGAGTGCCCTGCGCGCCTGGCTGATCGGGGAGATAGGGCACAATGCTAAAACTCGGAGTCGGACCGCTGAAGAGCAAGTAATAAGACGTAATGGAGGCGAGAACAATGAGTAGGATTACTCTCAGCCGGGGTCGGCCGATAAAGCCTCGGCGCGCATGGGGATTTAACATCTTGTCCATCCCCTTGAAGCGATTGCTTCGTATAAAGATTCCGACGCGGTCTTAGGAACGTTCGTCAATGTCGAATTAGACAGTCGAGGGCCAGAGGATGTATAACTTGATTGTAGGCTGCCAGAGCTCTCTCAAGTTTGCATATTGCGAAATCGTACAGAGCGGCCTTTGTTTGCCAGACACTTGCGACTGATGACGCAGCTTGTGTTATCGGGGCCTTCCCGTATCTTGTTCGGCAGTAACCAACCCGGTTCCACGCACAGGAAGAATCGGCCAAACTGCGCCTCGCCGTTCGATTGTAGGGATGGTCGTTGGCTTAGATTTCTCTGTCGGAGTCTCACTCTCGCGGGGTGTAAGGGTGGACTAAAAGAGAGACTAGGGGGCTAGTAGGCCGGCAAAAGGAGAGTAGAGAGGAGGACTGTCTGCTCCGTACCAGCCTCTACAATTGCTATGAAGAGGAGGCTAGACAAATGCTAACGCGTGCACAAAGAAAAATGGTGGCACAAGCGAGTGAAGGAAAAGAGTCGGAGGTTATCCAGCACGACCTTGGAAGAGAAGAACTTGGCAGATGCAGTGCGACGGTGGAAATAGTGGAAGCACCAAACCTTGCGCGATGGAGTGGGTGCCGAGTCCTAGTACGGAGAGCCTATAAAACCTGTGCTGATAGGCAGTACGTGTAGTAACATAAGCTCTGCACTTCGTACGGGGTACTCTGTACGGATCAACGCAGCACGTCTTTGTCAATTTTACAGTGGCCACACGGGTTCCAGCTCATCTGAGCGCCATATAGCGGGGGTCTCCAAAATTACAGCGGAGTGGGCTTAGGGGGCTGGCCAACGAGTGGCTGGAAATGCTGGGCCAGGCCGCCACAATAATCAGCCTCCGGCACCACAACCGTTACACACAACACACAGACTCATGCTGTCGATCAGTGGAGGGAGAAAAGGACTTGCAGAATGGCACTGTGTGCGTGTAACACCGCTGTGGTCAATTTTTTTCTTCCTTTTATTTTCTTTTATGAGGATTACGTGTATGAAAGGACAATCCTGCTGTAACTGTGCCACGACTATTCGCCAGGGGTAACACAAATTACGAAACACGTATGAAGTACGAAGTAGCAACTGAGAAGATCAAATATCTGGCATGGACTGCTTAAGTGCTTACGCAGCGATGAGCCAATGCACATAACCAAGCGAGTCCTTGTAATTCAGGTATGTACAGTAGTATTTCTACGTCCTGAGCCTTGTGCAAGTAGCCAAAGCACTCGCACAGACATGGATGGCATCGTCCACTTCAGCTTCAGGTCCTCTCCTTGTTCAATCCTCCTGCTGTTTTCGTAAGATGTCGGCGCGTCTCGTCCCCGACAAACGCTCTGTCCAGGCGCACGCAATCTTTTATGCCCATTATAATATCCATCCATTGCTCCAGTGGCGCGCGTGGGTCGAAGCGTCCTGGTGCTTTAGTGGCTCCTCCGAGCCCAAGGGGCAATTTCGTCTCCCGCGGCTCCGTGTCCACAGTGGGTGGCCTTTCCAGGCACGCCGCAGAATAAGTATCAAAGAGAGGGACGACTCCTGAAGATCAGTAAAGAAAAAGAAAATTCGAGTCTCAAAGAACACTACGACGGGAGCATTCCTGAATTAATTTTCTTATGCGCAAGTTGGTTAAATGCGTGTCCTTCGCAATGCTATGGGCGTGAGCATAGACGGAATCTTACAGCTGAACTGAACAAAAAAAACTCTTTGTGTTCTGAGTCCGCCACGTTATCCATCCCCAGCCTTAGCCTCCATTCCAGAAGAAACCAAAAATCCATACTTTTCGGGGTTTATCTTTCCCCACGTGCCACTGGACCTAGTTTGACTTTTTTTTTTCTATTCATTCTTCGCACGTTTTCTTCGCCATCCGAGCGATGCCAAAACCGGCGTTACTGAAGAAGAACTAATAAAGGCTACTGCTAATAATAACAGCACCCGACATTAGTATTAACTTGCGCTGTTGAACTAACATAGCGCTTCAGCCAACCACAGCGGGCAGTCCAAGTCTCAATCAGACTGGCTTCATGCACAGCAAATTATCTGGTCAATCTCCCCCTATTTTTATACTCCTCCTATTCCTCTGGGTACCTTTCAAGGCGATACTATACTAGCACAGTACGCATATACTGCTTCAGACTCGTACATCAACCGCGACGAGTCAAACCCGCGCATTCCCAACGCCACGACAATATCCATCCTATTGTTAGGCGTCTCACAAGCACGGCACTCAAAAATAGTACCTGTCTAAAACACCAGCTGCGCAACACGTGCGAAAAGAAGAATATCACGCCTTGATCATGATATGAACATTCCAATGACATCACATGTCGTTAAAAATAAAAGGATTTTGATTTTTTTTTCAAATTTCGCTCTTACCGACAACCTCAGCCTTTAATCTACCAAAATTACGACGTTGAGTATTGAGGCTTGAATTATCCCGGCGCCTTGAACCTTACACCGCGAAATGGCCGCCACTACGTCATTGCCGCAATCACAAGCAGCATCGTCGCCTTAGGGCTTCAGCGGCATAATTCAACCTTGTACAACAGCATTCACAGCACTAAAAGACAAACATTATGACTACCAAAAAATTGGGGAAAACACGGTGTAGTATTAAGAGTGTTGAGATGAACTGAATTAAGTAACAAAAGCAAACATACATGATTTTTTTCTCCTGTTCTACTAGTGGAGAACCCAACAGCCATATATCAACAACTCACAAAGAGCTGTCAGGTACATCCCAGAAAAAAACGCCATCTATGATGAGGACAGTATATAAACATGAACTAAACGCATGTGGGATCGGATTCATTCGTAAGCATGACCTGGATTAACCAAAAGAGATATATCCACCAAACAAGCCCAGCCAGCCGTGGGTATATATCGCTGGTGAAATAGAGAAGAATGAAAAAAAAAAAAAATGGGTATATAAACCAAAACCAGAAAAACGGTGATGTATTTGTTCCAAGACTCTCAATAGAGGAAGGAGTTTAATGTGTATGGTATGTCTAAGGAGACGTTCAGCTCTGCGCTGCAGAATGAACAGTGATGATAGTGATATTAAGACATTATTATGCAGTAGAGTGGGTGAAGACGGTGGGCGTTTTACATCATGCCCAGTCGCGTCATCCTCTTGTTCATCTTGGGTCGTGGACCCAGGCCGGGTCCCATACCTGGTCCCATGCCAGGCCCCATGCCGGGACCGAGGCGGCCTGGTGGGGGTCCACCGTACGGACCTGGTCCTCTAGGTAGGCCAGGAGGACCGTAGCCCGGTCGAGGTCCCGGTCCTCCTGGACCCATTCGCCCAGGTGGTCCGCCGTATGGTCGTGGGCCCGGGCCTCCGTATCCGCCTCTCCTAGGTCCTTGGGCGTAGTGGCCAGGGGGTGGTGGTGGCGGCTGTGTTCTTCTCAAGGCATCTCGCTCGCAATAGGCCTTGCCATCAACTTCAAAGTAGCCATTGGAAAGCGGCTGGCCGCAATCGAGGCAGCAGAAACATCCCACGTGGTGCTTGGCACGAGACTCATCCTCGACGAATTGCCCCTCGATTCCGAGCCCACAGCTTCCACACAAACTGCCATTGAGCTTGTGGTAGTGCTGCTCACAGTATGGCTTGTCGTTCAAAACGTAGAATTCGGCAGAGGTGAATGGTTCTGAACACGTAGCACAGACAAAGCAAGCCTTGTGATATCTTCCAGTCAATCTCCCATCGGCGGACGAAACACTTTTTCCGGTGATAGGCTCACCGCAGGCCTTGCAGTCGCCACGGGACGGAAGCTTGAGATCCTTAGATCCCTTCAGGTCTCTAGATACTTTCCGAGGAGATTCTCTCGGTGCAGGTTGAGATTGTCTTAAAGAAGATTCTCTTGGGGGGGATTGTCTTGGGGTTGACTGTCTAGGGGTGGACTGTCTAGCAGAAGACTGTCTAGGAGTGGATTGCCTTGGTGAGGGCTGTATAGGAGAAGACTGTCTTGGAGAAGATTGCCTCGGAGAGCTTTCATTCTTGGGTCCTAATTCTGGCTCTGGCTCCGGCTTCGACGCTGCAGCTGGACTAAACGCTCTGTATGGCTTGAACGCCGGCTGACCAAGACCAGCTTGGATGGCTGGGTCGTCACGCTCTTCTCCCTCAGGGATGAGATATGGCGATCGCGGTACTGGGGATCGAGCGGGGAGCGGTATATCGGCTGCGGCGTCGAGTCGAAGATCTGCAGGCCGCGGCTTCTCTGTGGCGGTCTGTAGTCCACCAGGCGCTGGCTTCACTCTAAGCGCATCAGGGATACTGTTTCGTGGCTGAGACCTTGCCGGACTTGTCTGTGTGGTGGTTTGACTATGATTGCTAAAGGTCGAGTAGCCCGAGGATGAGGAATCTGACGCAGTATGATACGGATTGCTAGCGCCGAACTCGGCGGCCAAGTTGAGAGTCTCCGTCGGTAGGCGGTGAGGAATAAGACTTTTGCGAGGCGGCGGGCGTCTCGATGTGTCAGGTCCCATGGACGGTCGTCGCTCCGCCTCGGGAGCTCCCATGGAAGGCAGGCGGCCGTGTGATCTTGGGCTCGGATAAGATGGCCGCCGTGGGGTTTCTCCTGCACCCGGTGAAGGTCTGGGAAAGGTTTCGGCTCTCATAGGCGGTGCCATGCCGTTGGGATCTAGCTGGCGACCTGATGGCGCGCCGAACCCCTCGTACCCATCCTTCTTGGGCTGCTTCGGGGTTGATGGGATATTGCCGCTTCCCGATGACAGAGTAGAATGGCTTGTACCAGGTCGCTCAGGAATTCGCCCAGGCTCTTCTAACAAAGGTCCATCAAACTTGGTCAATGACTCTTTTCTCGTTGGAAAGGCTCCATGTGAAGTTGAGGGTCGTTGGTTGGTGTCAAAAGGGCCTGGAGCAATGGTATTCATGCGCTCCATGAAACCGAGAGGTTTGGTTGGGGCGAGTGTGGACGTCATGGCGGCCACGCTTTTTGAGCTGCGATGGCCATTGCCGTCAAGCTGCTGGGTCTTTTCGGGTATCTGTGCTGGCTCGTCTACTTTGGCGCCGCCAAATGAGAAAAAATCTCTCGCTTGGTTGGCAAAAGATGGTCTGTATGGGGTCATCGGAGAAACGCTGCGCGATCCTCCATATTGGCTCACCGGAGTCAACGGTCCTGGAGCCATATACATGTTATCTACGTAGTGAAGTTAGCATCTGGTATGTCTCGGGGAGGGGTGGTCCACAAGAAATCGTACTTGCTGCGCCTATATCGACCGGGCTAGGCATGCGGCCTAGCTTTTCTGTTGACAGCGACCTGGGGGTCGGATCGTCAAACCTGTCGTTGCTATCGGGAGGTGGTGATACTAGATGTCAAACTTTAGCCAAAGGTAACTCGTCCGTCATATGCACAGGTATCCTCTTACGCTCGACTGACGGCCCAAGGCACGCGTGTTCTCCCATCATGGAGATTTCGACCTGCAAGCCACATGACGAGCATTTGATCGTCGGCAGGAAAGCCGACTCTCTCAGCCCTGGCATGACGGCGAAGCAGTGTCTTGTGGAACTGTTCTTCCGTGTAGTGGTTCAAGTATGTTATCCGAGCGCGAAGGGACACATTGGATATGCCAACACCGACACGTGCTACCAAGCAGTCACGGGCGGTTGTCGTCGTGTCTCGCTGGGAGAAAATGACTGGAAGCCAGTCTGTTTAATATGATAAGAAGAACGAGGACTCGAACGAAAGCTGGTACACGGCGCTTCCCGTTCTGCCGCCCTCCTCAAGTTTTTCTTCTTTTTTGTTACGGATCCTTCGGGCCGCAAGTTTCGAGCCACCGAAACGCAGCCTCGCCGTACGAAGCCGGCAGCAGCGTGTTCCAGCAAGCTAATCGTGTTCCGATACAGTGACAGCGGGAACCAGGATCCTTTGAAAGCTGTCAAGCCCACGCCGGATGGTTCCTGCGTTGGTTGACGCTTGAGGCCTCGCCTACTATGCCAGGAGGATGAATTGGCGAGAAGGAGAAGAGGATAGAAGGGGGGAATAAAGTCGCAAGCTTTTGGAGGAACGGCTACCTGCAAACCGTGATGTTGCGCATAGTGTCTCGAGTTGTGGAGGTCGCGGAAAAGTGTTACTGGGGTGGGCAGACCCCTGACTAGACTTCCCCTGGTCCCTGTCGCCGGCCAGGTCTCTTTGGTGGGAGCTAATTGCGATCAGGTCGCGAATCCCTGTAAGCAGCCTCGCAGTGCCGTGGCTAAACGTTGCGGTGATTGCGGTGTGGAAGTTATTTCTTTTTCTTTTTCTGTTGCCCAAGCCTCTTGGACAGAAGTAGACACGAGATTCGAAATGGAATACGAGGCGAGGCTGGCAGAGACGGAGAAAGCAGGCGCGGTGACAATACTCACATCCCCAGCACCGAAGCGGCCAATGGATGATATATCAGTCGTTGACTGCGTACATGGAGCACGACGCACAGGCACAAGGCACAGGTATGCGATAACTTGTAATGCATTCATTCATTTGTCAAAAGGTCGCAGCCCTGGACGGAGTCGCCCGCACCACTGACGGTTGTGCAAGTAGGGCAGCAGTCCTTAAAGCCGCTCCCTTGACAGGGAAACGGCAGAAGAATCAGGCTCTGGTCGTATTTCATCGTCTCAATATCCACTCCCTTTATTGTCTGTCGAGCAATCACCATCAGACTTGTACAGAGTAAGCCGGCAGCCCGGTGTCCAATTGAGCCTAAGGGCAGTTGTTGCAGATTCCACGGATCGTGTGCTGTAGCGTATGAGTATGCTTGCGGCGCCTTGACCAGCAGTTGCCTGTTCGATTGGCAGTTTTAGCTCTCCCACTAACTTTGTATCAGACGTGCTAGCACCATCTCCACCCGTTAGTCAAGACGCTCATTTTCAGTTGATATGAAGATGCCCACCTCGTGATGCGAGCAGGCTGTAACAAACAGCGCACCAAGCCGGAGGGTTCGCTGGAAGCAGACAGCTGCGCAAATGAGGCCCGCAGTAGCGCCACTGTGAGTCGCTCTTTTGGGCCGCGTACCTTGCAGGGGCCCTCCTTGCTGCAACCCCGTCCATTGATAAGGGGGGGCAGCTGGGGGAGGCGCTGAGAGGATCCCTTTTTCGGGGGAGGGTCAGCAGCCTCAGTGGCTGGCCAGAGGGCCGTGCTAGCAGTGGTAGCACTGGTAGTGCTGCCAATACTAGTAGCGGTGGTAGAGTCGCCAACAGCGCTACCTCTGGAAATTGAATACAGGTACCAAGTATTAGAGCCCCCTAGCACAGGTACGTGCTCCGAATGGTCGCTCTGGCGCTGGAACCATTGGACGCCCGTCCCTCCTCTTCAGCCTTCCAACTATCAAAATCCCCTAATAAGCGCCCCTCGACTCCGGCCGATTGTCTCGCGTGGAACATTATCTCGGGCTGGAGGCTGCAAAGAACAGAGAGGCCACACGTGGACAACAGCCCAATGTCTCAGACGGGGCATGTGTGTGGGTGACGAAGTCAGTAAAGACATTGGGCCTGCGACAAGAGAGAGCTGTTGGTTCCATCACGCATGAGCAAAATGTCGGCGCAGTCTCGGTTCTACAGTGCATAACCTCTGCCATTCCTACTTGGGAAGCGTGCAAAGGCGACAAGGCTGGCGTTGCGTTGCGGCTGTCTCCGCACATCACCGCTGTCCTCATTTCCTCTTTCGAATTCGATCGGTGATCATCATCTCTGTTCGGCTCAGTTGCGGCTTATCGTCCCTCCACACACACAGAGTATGGGGTACTAAGCTTGTATTTCACCTACTAAAGTGAGCTGCTGCGACGGCCATCCTAGTTGACTTTGGAGTTGGGTTCGCGAGCGACCCTGGCACGTCGCATGAGGCAGTTCAGCGTCTCATCCAAAGCCCCCCGGTCGTTGCCAATACTTGTACACGCACTCTGTACTCCGTAGGAGCAAGTTCTACTACCCAGGTACGAGTACAAAATACCTGTAACTGATGGTCTTTGTTCTCTCCGAGAAAGATGGGGGCTTTGGCTCCTCGGAGCCAGAGACTCTATAACTGGTCGTTATTAATGATCACAGGGCATACTAAACTCTGCTCTTCCAATGTTGAACGAACAGAGAGACCAGGTACAAGGCACTACTCTTAATACAGTACTATCTACAAGTATTAGTATTGCTACCTTGGGTACTCCGTGCTTGTAACATCGCAGGATATATCCCTGGAGCCTTCATGACCAGGGTATTTTGACAGTCCCAAGCCTACTTTGCGCCTTCATTTATCTGCGACATGACATGTATATTGTTTGAAGCTGATCGTTTCAGTTTCATAATGTGTCGTTTCCGAGAAGGTCTTAATGCCCTATGCCGATATTTCCTTTCCATCTGAACCGGATGGTAAAACACGTGCTCAACTGCCGAGCTACAGCTGCTGACAAGATATGCTTTGTGTGAATGTTGAATAGATTCAAGTTCACGCAGGCTGACTTGCTCCTACCACTAACGCCATATAGACTACGTAATACTACTACGCTCCTTTCCCCTTGTCTGAAAATATCCATCCCCCTTGACTACTAGGTACCTAGGTGTATGATAAGGTGAAGTAAAAAAAAACCTCAGATGCGCAGGGTAGCGGAACAGTTGGCGAGCATGCATTTGCCATGGAATGGATGCAACGATTACGCAAGCATATCGTAATTGAGCCGTACATGTACCTTGTTCAATATGTGATTATTCTGTACCAAAGCAGTTTGTGATTATACAAGCTTGCCTCTATTAAAACCTTACATGGACTGATAGTGAATAATACTACTTGTATACGGGCTGGGCTGTATCTAGCATCGTGCCAGGCTTAGTCAATATAGGTAGAGATGGATAACATATTGGAAAATACGCCAAGAAGCTAAACGCTCATGCACGGGTCTCCATGGTACAGACAGTAGATTTATCCAGGTAGTACTCCGTAGAATACTTCTAAACAAAATTCATCTTGAGCTACTTGGGTGTTAGCTCCAGCTCGCCGCTGGGGGGAGAAGCGATTGGCGGTTGTACGAGAACGGTGTAGGATTGGAGAAAATATTAGTTGTTCATCAAAAATGCCTCTGGTTATGTCTTCTGGCGCCAATGCAAGGTGGTAAAGTGGCCCGATACCTGTCAGCCAAGTTCCCAACAAATGCAGCAAATGCGGTCAAGAAAGGCGGTCGACGCCGATCTTTATTTGGCAAATGCAACGCGAATGCAAAATGTCAGCAAACACGTAGACAAGCACGCGATCCTTTGGCTTCATCAAGGTCTGCATGGCTCTCCATGCACTGACCGAATTCACCCGCCCTCGTGCTTGTTCTGTCTGACATGTGCCAAGTATGAATAAACACAGAGAGTAAAAGATAAATCTGAGAGCTCTCAATGGCTGTGGAATGGCTGATGTGTCTGCTTGGGGAAATGAGCAGAGCCCCACATGATTTATCTACTCCGTACCTATCTCTTTATGGGCAGTATATCATGCGAGACTGGCTGACAAGGTTGGGCCACCAACAAAATAGTAGCTGTTGACAGCTTACTGGTAGGTACATATAGTACTTGTACTGTAGTACTTCGTACGAGTACAGGCAAAAGCACGAAGCACGGGCAGAGAAATGCGGTCTTCGGAGTTGGTGTGCCGTGCATGTCTATCGCCGGGAGGATACGGAGTACAGCACACCTAGTGTCGTACTGTATTGTGCCCTACATGTACGCAGCTCAAAGTGATGAGACGCAGAATTGAGCGCCACGCCGCCAATTTTTTTTTTTGTAGATGCTGCCGTAATAAGTTTTTAGCTCGCATCACCGTTGAAAGAGCATTGAGTAAACGCCTCGAGATCTCAGCTACGGAGTGGGAGCTTCCATGGACCCCGAAGCGAAGTCCGCTCCGCCCAGCTCAGCTCGCCCCGTCCTATCCGGACGCAAGCAGCCAAGGATTGCCGTCGACTGCAGCAAATGAATGGTTCACCACCGGCCCAATCGCAGTCGCCAACTAAGTTGTGCCTGCAGGTCCCAAGCGTGCGGTGTTTTTCACCGCTTGTAGCGCCTGGACCGGGCCAAGCCATCCGAAAGCTTCGAAAAGTATCGGTCTACTTGGTGGTGCTAGGCGCTTTTTAGCGCTTGTACACGTTGTCTTAATAAGAGCCATATTAAGCCGACACTACAAAGACCGACCGCATCCCCAACCGGCCTGAAGCTTCTTTTTCTTTCTTTCTTCCTCTCACCGTAAGATAAAACACAAAAATCGCTTTGCAAACAAGCCAAATAACCCAAACCTCAGAAAATTTCTGAATCTTTTAGCAAAATACTGCTTGATTATCGTCGAATTTTCTTTCGACATACCCCTCCATCCCACCTAATACAGGTATAAACCGTTGGTCGAGGAATTAGAACCTCGATCACGTCAAGTCGTCAAGACGTTTTCCAACCTCCTCAACTCGTATGTACTCCCGATACATGATCTCGAAAGAAGAAAAAAAAGAAGAAAAAAAAAAAACAAGTGGCTAACGTTATCGCAGGATTCACCACCCGTTCGCCGGAGCCCGCTGCTCTGCCTCTGGAGGGTTAGCGGACTCGACCTTTTCCAAATAAAGGTCGTATTTAGACAAATAGAACCCTTCAATTAAACAAATACTCCCGCGTCCCGCCAATTCGTCAACATGGCTCCCCACGCGGAAGTTAGCACGGGCTCCTCGAACGGGAACGGCTATGCCAATGGCCACACGGCGTCCGCTGGTGCTGCTCGGAGCACCTTCGTCGTGAACTCACCCAACGTCAATTACACTGAGTCGGAAATCCGATCCAAGTACACCTATCGCACCACCAGCGTCGAGACTGACGCCAGTGGCAACTTTGTGGCGACTCCCAAGGAAACGCTCTACGACTTCAAGGTCGACCGCAAGGTTCCCAAGGTCGGCATGATGCTTGTCGGCTGGGGCGGTAACAATGGTACTACCGTCACCGCCGGTATCATTGCCAACCGCCGCAACCTTGTGTGGGATACCAAGGAGGGCGTCCAGGAGGCCAACTACTACGGCTCCGTCGTCATGAGCTCCACTGTCAAGCTCGGAGCTGATGCCAAGACCAACCAGGACATCAACATCCCCTTCCAAAGTCTCCTGCCCATGGTCCACCCCAACGACCTGGTCATTGGTGGCTGGGATATCAGCTCGTTGAACCTGGCTCAGGCCATGGATCGAGCCAAGGTCCTTGAGCCTGCTCTGAAGGCTCACGTGAGGAAGGAGATGGCTACGCTGACTCCCCTTCCTTCCATCTACTACCCTGACTTCATTGCCGCCAACCAGGAGGACCGAGCCGACAACGTTCTCGAGGGCTCCAAGGCCTCGACGGCTCATGTCGAGCAGATCCGAAAGGACATCCGCGACTTCAAGGCTAACAACAGCCTTGACAAGGTCATTGTTCTGTGGACTGCCAACACTGAGCGATTCGCCGACCTCATCGATGGAGTCAATGACACTGCCGATAACCTTCTTAAGGCTATTGAGCAGGGCCACGAGGAAGTTTCTCCCTCCACCATCTTTGCTGTTGCTTGTATCCTGGAGGGCGCCCCCTTCATCAACGGCTCTCCTCAGAACACCTTTGTTCCTGGTGCTATTGAGCTCGCCGAGAAGCACAATGCTTATATCGGTGGTGACGACTTCAAGTCTGGCCAGACCAAGATGAAGTCTGCCCTGGTAGACTTCCTCATCAATGCCGGTATCAAGTTGACCTCCATTGCCAGCTACAACCATCTGGGCAACAATGACGGCAAGAACTTGAGCTCCCAGAAGCAGTTCCGCTCCAAGGAGATTTCCAAGTCCAATGTCGTGGATGATATGGTTGAGGCCAACAACATCTTGTACAAGAAGGGCGAACACCCTGACCACTGCGTTGTCATCAAGTACATGCCTGCTGTCGGTGACAACAAGCGTGCTCTCGATGAGTACTATGCTGAGATTTTCCTCGGTGGCCACCAAACCATCTCGTAAGTTGCCCATCAAGTTTTTCTTTTGGAAATACATGTCGCTCTACTGTGGCTATTTACTATTATACTAACTGGTAACAACAGGTTGTTCAATATCTGCGAAGACTCTCTTCTGGCCTCGCCCCTTATTATTGACCTTGTGGTGGTGGCTGAGATGATGACCCGTATCCAGTGGAAGGCTGCTTCTACTGACGGCCACGAAACCACTGAGTTCAAGCAGTTCCACAGTGTTCTGAGCGTCCTTAGCTACATGCTCAAGGCTCCTCTGACTCCTCCGGGCACCCCGGTTGTGAACGCTCTGGCTAAGCAGCGTGCGGCATTGACCAACATCTTCCGCGCCTGCGTTGGCCTGGAGCCTGAGTCCGAAATGACATTGGAGCACAAGCTCTTCTAAGTCGTTTCTGACTTTTAGATACACGAGAGGCTCCTAAGGTCTAGGAGCTTGAGCTAGGATATTGGAACACGGGACAGTCATTACCGGATATACTAGATAGTTACAAAATAGGTAGAATCGGCTCCCTTAGCTACGCCTTAGCTGACAATTGAACAATGCCAATTTTGCCACCAATAGATATTCCATTGTTTCGTGTTTAGTGAACTTGAAGATTGTTTGAAGACAGCATGAATGCTAAGGTATCTATCTACCTACGTACTACCATTGAAGTTAAATACCTATGCATATAGTACTGTGCGCCGAGGAACTCCTATCGTAGCAGCAATAACAAACATCAGCAGGCTCTAATAGGTGCATGGAGCTGGTGTTCGCTGTGTATGAGCGCGTAAAGCGCCTGTAAGTGGCATCCATTGAAGTTGAATGCGGGGGGGCTCCATTAGTGGGTTGTGTGCACTGCGCGTTGACATGCGTCGCGTCGGAAGCGCGTAAAATGTTCCCCACGCAATTTAACGTGTCTCTACCCGTCAGCCACCACTTTGTGCTTCATCCTTGTCAAGCCTTGAATACTATGTCTTGAGTAGAATTTCTCAACACCATACTCTATACTTTTTCGCAGTATTATTAAGAATTCGCAATCACCACCGTTTTGCGGTTTGTGAAGTAGGCCAGTCGTTGGTATCAATAATGGCTTCGCTACGCTCTCCAACGCCTGCGTCTCGCGATGCAACTCCAGAACTGCTTACACCGCGATCGAAAATCAAGGCATTACTTGCGACTGTGGATAGTAGTGATGACGACGACAACACAGCCCGAAAATCCAATCCCAAAACGAAATCACCAAGAAGCAATATAGTTCCCCAAGAGGGTACCGATGGATCAGACTCCGACTCCGACTCAGATGTCCAGGTACGGCCACGAGGAAAGCTGGCTGCTCGGATGCAGGGGCCCTCGGATATCGTTACTGGGTCAGGGACTACAAATAGCACAGAAACCTCAAGAGATCGTGTTAGGCGGATGTTGGAGCAAGAAAAGGAGCAAGAAGAGGAGCAATCTAAAGAGGCCATGGACACTGAGATGGTAGATGCGGATGGTGCCGAAGAAGAAGATGAGCTACCAGTTGCCCCTCGCCGACTGAAGCGCCGTGCCGCTCAGAATGACGCTGCAGAGCTCTCAGATAGATCACATAGCCCTGGGCTTTTTGTTTCTTCACCGGTGCGTCCGTCACCGACAAAAGCGCCTCAAAACCAACCAGAATCCGAGGAAGACCTGCCGGCCGTCAAATCAGATCGCTTCAAAGCCCTGGTGGAGAGAAAACGACAAGAGCGTCTCGCACGAGAGGCTGAGGAAGAAGCGCGTAAAGCAGAGCGCTGGGCTCTACAGGAAAAGATGGCATCCGAACTCGGGGAACTGGATCCCGGAGATGATGATACGGGTGGTATAACGGACGATGAAGGGGGGCGGAGACTGACGCAAGAAGCTCGTCCAACGAGGAAAGCAAGCAAAAAGGCCATTGAAGAGCTGAACCGCGAGACGCAGCGAATGGCAAGAAACATGCAGCTTGCCCACGAAGCTAGGACACGAAAGAAGCTCTCTAAAGCAAGCTTATTTGAGCGCTTCAATTTTAGGCCTGAAGGGGAAACATTGCCGCTGGAGTTCCAAGCAAACAGCTCAAGCAGGCCGGTAACACCTCCAACCGATGCGGATGCGAACAAAGACACGCCACCTAGCTCACCACCTGTTGGGGAGAAGCAAGATTCTGTCCAAGTTGACGAGAATACCACTGCAAATCTAGGCGATCCAGCGGCAAACCCAGGTGTGGAAGAAGCACAGCCCTCAGGCCCCTCGCGTTTAGACAAGGGTAAGGGGCTGGCTGTTGAGGTTGAAGAGCCAAGCAAGCCTACGCAAACTAAACGCCGAGTACGAGTGCGACTCCCGCTTCCGACCAAGATTAGTACGGCCGACTCGGACGACGAGTTGGAGATCACAACCACAGCCAAAGACAGAATCAATGCTGTTTTCAATAACATTCCCATCAGGAAAGCACAAGATTCACACTCAATGCTAGCCCTACGAGCTTTGGCTCACATGACATCCCCCGGTAAAGAAAAGAAGCGCAAAAATGAGCGAGAGGGAATGACTCCCGGTGAATTTCACGCTACTTTACTGCAAAAGGCGAGAGAGCAAGCTAGATTTGAGCGGGACCGAAGGCTTGAGTTGTTGAAAGCCCAAGGTGTCGTCATCCAGACTGCAGAAGAAAGAGAACGGCAGATGCAGGAGGTTGAGGATATCCTGGGCAAGGCCAGAGAGGATGCCCAACGGATCAAGGAGGAGGAAGTAGCGGCAGAGAAGAAAGAAAGAAAAGAGAACGGTGAAGCAGATCCTTTGGCGTGGGACGATAGTGAGGATGAAGAGTACGAGGAGGAGGATGCAGATGCTGAGGCATCTGCTGTGGAGCTCTCAGGGTCTGAGGAAGAGGAAGATGAAGAGGAAGAATCAGAGTCAGAAGACGTAGCGGCAGGATTAGCCATATTTGACGCTGAAGCGGAGGATGCGGCATCTGAAACGTCGGAAGTCCTCCCCAAGCTTGACAACCAGGAGGGCGATGATGAAGATGAAGACGCCGAAAAAGTAACCCCCTTCAAGAGAAAGCGCGCACGGAACAAGACGACCATTTTGTCTGACGATGAAGGTGAGCTCACCGTCGAAGCTACGCCGAAATCAAGGAGGACCCCCGTCGGCACAGCGTTCGATTCCCCTGCTGCACCTACATCCGTATTGAGGTCTGCCAAGAAGACATTCATCCCTGGCCTTCCTGTGCAGGGACCTGCTGGCCTTAGCCTTACGCAAATCTTTGCAGGGACCATGGATGACAATCAGAAGAGCCAGCTCGATGAACCGACGCAGTCAATGATGCCTGATTTTGACCAGTTCCCTGATTCTAACTTTTCGGCTGCCATGGATGACAATGTCGAAGATATGGTTCTTGATTCCCAGACGGATGAAACGAACGGGGTTACGCAAGCCGTTCAGCTCAACCTTGCGCAGACGCAAATGCACGGACTGGACAGTCTTCTTCGAGATGAGCTGAACTCTCAGATCTCCGATATGGTTGAGCTCTCGCAGGATGGAGGGCTTCAGAGATACACGCCGCTGAAATCGAGATTTGTCGAACCTCCGGCCTCCACCGTGGAGACGATATCGACAGACCAACATGGCGACGCAATCCAAAGCTCTCCACTTGTGCGTAAGGGGAGACTCCGACGAAAAATGGAAATGTCATCCATCAATGAAGAGACTGCTATTCCCATGACCGGTGAAAAGGGAGGAGAGGAAGAACTGACGTCCTCTAAATCTGCTTTCAACGTTCTCCAGGATGCTGCTGCTGATCAAAAGAAGAAGAAGCTCATGGAAGAATTCAATAAGAAGAAGAGCAAGGCAAAAGAAATGGTGGAAGAACAGGCTGAGGAATCTGAGGATGAATATGCCGGCCTTGGTGGAGCAGATGGCGAGGACAGCGATGAGGAATTTGATGCTGCTGTGCAGGACATCATTGATGATGCGGCTGGCAATGACGCTGATGCTCGCAAGCTAGCTGCATTCTACGCGTAAGTATTTTATCGCATTCCCTGGCCCCGAATAACGTTTACAATCAACTAACATTTTTAGCGACCGGGAGCGGATAAATGATGAAAAGGAAGTCGAAAAGTTGTACAAGGACATCACTTCAGGCCTGCTTCGCCGCAAGCGTGGGGCCGACTATGACCTTTCCGACTCAGACGACGGCGGAGAAGCTCGACGGAGAATGAAGCGCCGCCAGTTCGCAAAGATGCAAAAAGCATTGTTTACCGACGAGCGTGTCAAGAAGATGGCCGAAAATCCTGGTAACCAAGCCTTCTTGCGTACTATGGAGGACCGGGGCAGTGACGACGAGATGGACTTTTTGGAAATTGTCGATGCACCGGGATCGCAAGCAGAAGAGTCCCAGTCTCAGAGTGAACCACCTGAACAGCAGCAGCAGCAGCCACAGGTCATCCCAGACAGCCAACCACGTAAACCACTTGGCAATGCTGGCGATAACAGGGCTCCGGCTCATATGAGGAGAACCAAGGAGGGCAAGAAGCCGTCAAACATTGGTGAGGTCCGAGAGACGTTATCTGATCTGCTGGAAGACGGGCGACACAGCTCTGTTATTCCGGCCACAGAGATTGGCTCAGACAGCGAAGATGAGAATGCTCGACCCGCGTCTCGGGGGAACAAGGAGAACAAGTCCCCCTCCTCACGCCGCTCACGGAATGCTGTAGTTGATCGTATCAGCCTCAAGCGCAATGCCTCATCTACTTTATCTTCTTCTAGTCGCCTCGCCTTCGCTACTGCGGGGGCTTCATCCTCATCCTTCAAGGTCCCTGCGTCGCTTCTGCGCCGCGCGACCACCAACTCGTCATTGCTATCAACTGCTAGTACTGCATCCTCCTCCTCCTCGACAACCGCGGCAGGCGGATCTGGCAGCGGGTTTGGCGAAGAGGCAAAGATCAAGAAAGGCGCGGGAAAGAAGAGCGGCATCAATGGCTTCGCGAGGGATAACGATAAGCTGGCGAGGATGCAAGAGAACGAACGCAGGAGACAGGAGAAGAAGGTTCGTGGAGCTGAGAGCAGAGCAGGACTTGTGGGAGGTTTGCTGGGCAAAGGATCGTTTGAGTAGGATGCATTTTTTACATGAACATGAACGGTTTGATTAGATGACAAATTGTTTTGCTTCTTAGTATGGTGTTTGGGAGTTTGGATGTGTGTTCTAACAAGCACGAAGGGGATCTGATGTTTAGAGGGTTTCGGAAATGGGATTGAAGAATGATGCTTAGCAGGCACTGGGCGCCGCATTGGACACTTGCACTGGACACTAAGCAAGCCATGATTTTACTTTTAGAATGATCGTTAAGGTATAATTCTATATTCACACTTGATGGTATTACCGAGTCATACACAGCTCCCGGCTCCTTGTATGAATTGAATGAAGCATTTGACCATCATATTCTCTCATGTTAGAAGTCAGATGCCAAAGCTGCGAGACAACCCACGCGCCGCTGATCCCTGAAAGCTTCGTGATGTGTACGGAATATACTCGCCTAAACATAGCGCACCATGGATGTCTCTTGGTCATCTAGGAGTAGGCATCTCTATTGAACCATCCGTGCTCCGTAAGCTCAGCCGTTTATGCTGTCGTTATCATCCAAGGCCTGGTTGACCGCTACTAGCGCCCCGCAAAGCCTAATCGCATACGAGTACCGGGTATAAGACAAGACCAAATTTACAAAGTGTTGGGCTGAAGCTCGCATAAAAAATCCAAAAAACCGAAAGCACCACCCGCTGACAAGGATCCGAAGCACAGATGCTGACTTGGCATTTGCCGAGAAAGCGGTACGGCCGCCTCCCCTTGCGTTTTTCTCATAGGCTGAAAGAAAAAAGGGAGAGCTGAAAAGGTTCTCACTGCCTATAAGTACTACTGTATGCAGCTAGATAACTAGCAGTACCATTTGCATGGCGGCAAGCCGCCCGTTTGCACGCACTACGCCCTGTGGAGATCCAGAGAGAGGGGCTAATGCCAGGGGGCTGTTTAACAGCTGTCATGCTGGGACTGGACGTGTTTTGCTAGAGTACTAGGATTAGTATGTAAAGCAGAGCATAACACGATCACCTAATCACAGAAGTGGCTTGCAGTATCGCATGTTGTTGGCAAGGGAGGCTTTTAAGGGAGGAAGAGAGAAAGAGAGAGAGAGAGAGAGTTAAGCAAGTCAAGCAAGCTAAGCAGGTCAGACTTCCCGGGGTAAACTCTTAATACTACTCCGTACTAGGTAGTCCTTTGCGAACTCACCAATCTCGAGCGCACTTTTGTGTCTTGAACGTCGCTGAAGACCCGTGTACACCATCTAGTCTAGTGGCCTACTGATTATTGATGCATACCTTACTTACCTTTGGAAATTCCTATGTAAGTAGTATATGTACGGATACGGATGTGCAGCAAGTCATTGATACAGCGCAGGGCGGGTTGCAGCTTATACGGATGTACATGTACATGGCGAAGTATCGACCGGTGAGTTGAGCGCGTGGCTGTTCCGCAGGTGCGGCTGAAGACGAAAAAAAAAGAAAAGAAAACAGCAAACAAACAGAAAAAGGAAGAAAAGGAGGGAGAAAGCTGAGAAAAAGAAAAACAAGGCTCTATTTATATAGAGCGGAGTTTAACTCTCTTCTCCCTCTCTTTCTCCTTTTCTTTTTTAAACTTCCCCTATTGACCTTGCTGAGGCGTCTTATAAGTGCATGCTCTGCTGCATTAATTGGCATAAAAGCTACCTATTAGACAACCCATTGCATCCAGCCTCCCTGATCTTCATCCCCAAAAAGAGAAGCCAATCATCGATAGCAATCAAAATCAGGCTGCAATTTTTGCCTCACGTTCCCTTTTCATTGCTATTGTCACCCCTTGTCAAAGTTAAAGTTACTTGTCTGACATCATTGTCATCATCATCACTAAGACGTTTCATGCTAGCATCGCCGCCTTGTCGTCAACAGCATCAGCAGTGTAGCCACCATTTTCATCTGTAACGATTATACAAGAGGCAAAATGAGGCTGGAGGCCGTGCCATCGGAGCTGATTTACAGCATCGCGGAGTTCTTGGATTCGCAGAGCGAAATCAACGCCCTGGTGAGGACGAACCGCCGCTTACACAACGTCCTCGATCCCATCCTCTACCGACACAATGCCAAATTCTCTCATAGCGATGCCCTTTCATGGGCCGCGAGGGAAGGCAACATTGAAACGGCGAAGAAAGCATTGGAGTACGGAGCTGATCCCAATGCATTAAAAAATGGCGACTTTTGTGCCCTCAGATGGGCCGTAACGCGTGGCCATCTATCCATAGTCGAGCTCTTGATTGAGCACGGCGCTACTTTCGGCGATTCGATGCTTATGGGAACAGCCGCTGTTCACGGCTTTAACGAGATAGTCGAACTGCTTCTCGACAAGGGAGCAGACCCCAATGCCCTGGGATATCTGGGCAAGACACCTCTTCTGTTCGCCGTGCAGGAAGGGAATGAGAGCACTTTCGATTTGCTTGTAGAGCGAGGGGCTGATCCCTTTGCCAAATGCGCTGCTGGTTCATCTGCTCTGTTCCATGCCGTCGACGGCGGGAGCATCAAGATCCTGACAAAGCTGCTCGATCTCGGGCTTGACATGTTTCAAACCGATTATGAATTACGAATTGCCCAATCTCACGCCGCAGAAATGGGCAGACAAGACGCCGTCGAGCTCTTTACCGAACGGGGCGTCAACGTTGATCATGCGGATAGAGAAGGCCGGACAGCGCTTTCTTGGGCTGCTCGCAAGGGACACCTTGAGCTGGTCCAATATTTGCTGAAGCAGGGTGCCTCGGTGCACGTCCAGGACATATGGGGTCACACGCCTGCGTTGCACGCAGCAATGACTGGCATGTTCTCCATCGTGGAATTATTGCTCGACTACGGAGTGGATCTAGAATGCAAGGCTGGAGACAAGCGAACCATGCTGTCCTGGGCGGCCATCAACGGCCATCCTGATACCACCCGGTTCTTGATAGACAGAGGTGCCGACTTAGAGACATTGGATAAGGACGGGCGGACGCCTCTTGTCCTGGTTGCTAACGCTGGCTCTGAGCGAATTGCCAAGATACTCATCGATAAAGGCGCCAATGTAAACGTGCACAATGGCCTGTCATCGCCGTTATCACTTGCGGCCGCACGTGGGCATGCCCGTATGGTCGAGATGCTTTTAAGAGCAGGGGCATTCATTGAATTCCCTACAAAGCAAAGATGGACCCCTTTGTTCCACGCAGTCGCGTCGAACAAATACGCCGTTGTTGACTCCCTTCTCAACCACGGAGCCAATATAGAAGCCATAGATGAGCATGGCAAGACGGCGCTAAACTACACCATCACACAAACAGCGGTTGATATGTTTAATTATCTCGTTTCAAGAGGTGCCAGTCTCGATGTTAAAGACTCCCTCGGACGGACCTTGCTCATGGAAGCAGCGAGCCTCGGTCAGGGTCGGTACATTGAATGCCTGATAGAGAGCGGCCTGGATGTAAACGATCATGACAAATTCGGCATGACGGCGTTGCACTATGCCGTGATCCATGACGCGAGGGGTTCGTTTGTACCGCTGTTGGAAGCGGCGCCGATCCGGACATCACGGACGGTGATGGATATTCGGTGTTTGAGAGGGCTAGGCTGCAGGGCAACGGTGACCTTCTAATGGATGCCGTGCATATGATGGAGCTGTGAAGCAGAGGAGATTTTAGATAGATATACCCACCCACCTACCAGGTGAAGAATAAGTACTCCGTACGATATATATATATGTATGTACTGTATATATATGGGTACACTATTTTTTATCCTGTGATGATTTTATGTTTAGCATGCTTTAGGTTGATTTACAGGAGTTGAATTAGATCATTATCACTTAAAAGAAAGTATTCTTTCCATCTTTTGTTCTTGTTTGTGTGACCGGCCTTAATGGTAGAAGTTGATGGGATTCTGACAGGAGATGTGGGACACGGAACGGAACCGGGAGTGGAGCCTCAGATGCCAGATTTTGATTCAGCTTACTTGTACTACTCCGTACTTGTATATAATATTTTAAATTCACGGAGAGTACGGATTACAAAACACGGGAGATATCGAGATATCCAGTGCCTAAATAGGAAAACCTTATATTCCTAAAATGATCCTGTCCAACCCCCTTAATCATGTAGCATTTCCATGGGAAAAAGAGCCAGAACGTTGCAAAAGCTTCGCTCTGGCTATCTACAACTTTGGTTTCGGAGTCCCGAAAGAATCATTGAAACAAACAAAGCCCGCTGTGAAACTACCAAACAATTCACGCATAAAGAAAATGTGATCAAAAAACAATGAAAACCGAATGTTCTGACCTTTACTTGTATCTAGCATATCGTACGGAGTATTGTTTCGGGCGTTCCAAACATATATCCAAATGCAGTAATCTCACACTCCATACTCCGTATGCAGGTTCGTCTTCTCAACTCCACCACCAATGGAACCATGTTCTACGAAAATACTCCGTTCCCACTCCATCGAATAATATCTGGTTCCGTGGTCTAGTTGGTTATGACATTTCGTTAACAGTTTAGTTGACACCACCGAAAAGGTCCCCGGTTCGAGCCCGGGCGGAATCACCATTTCTTTTTTTGCTCACTCGCGAACGGTAAACAAATAGCTTTTTGATCCTTCACGCTTGAGGGAGGCACATTCTCCGTTAATATCATAGAATTATTAAAACTTTTTGAACTATCAGTAACACGGCATCTAACGTATCTCATAATCGTGCCACAAAAAAAAAACCCCCCATTTCCATCGTCGCAGTCTCAACCTTTCCTCCTTTTTTGGTAGTATACAGTCTATCAAATCTAGTACCCGCAGAAGCTGCCCTCCTTTTCTCCTTAAAAAAAAAAAAAACATTCTACATCTCCTCCTGTCTCAGCGGCCCGCCGCCAAACTCTACGCTCCGTAGTCCCAGCATCCTCTTGATCCCTAGCCACAACTCAAATGCTTCCAACTTGAGCTCCACCCTCACGAAGCCGATCCAGGCTGTGAAAGCCCGCATCACATTCTGAGGCCAGAGTATCGATCCGTTCTGGACAATGTCCTCGAGCTGCTCGTGGAAGACCGTTCGAGTACAGTACCGTGCTAGGATCATAAAGGTACGTATGGGTCCCTGGCTGGTGTGAAGATTTTCATCCAGACTGCGCGTCAGGTCGTTGGTTTTTAGGATGAGAAGGATGATGCGAGGAACTCGGCCGAGCATCTGCACAAGGTCAACAATGAGACCCTCTTGCAGAGCACCACTCATGTTCTGTTCTTCATCCGCGGTGCGTGTCTTGAGAATTGACCCTTCCTTGCTGACGATGCTGAAGTCGCGACCTGTGATGGCGGAGGCAAAGATGGGGAAATCTTCCTCGCTGATGCCAGCCACTTCGTGGGCGTACTTCTTCATCCGGTCCATGTCTCCGTCAATGACGGCGAGCCACATTTTGGCGTAAGAACGCCTCAGCGGCAAAGGAATATCGCGATACAAGCCGTGGTCGTAGAGGATGATGTCAAAGTTGGGCCCTCGTCCAAGACCGCGGCGGGTGGTGTTTTTGCGGATGGCAAGGTTACCGCCGTGAGGGTCACAGTGCAGCGGAGCATCATCGCCAAATATCATCTCGTTGAAAATCCGCGCCAGCGTTGCTGACACTTCGTCACGGTCAATGCCATTCTTGTCTAGGTAATCAAGGTCATCTGGTCGCCGGCCCGATTCGCAGGCCATGACGAGAATGCGCTTCTTCGCCCACATGACTTCGGGAACGATGAGAGGTAGCTCGGGGATTTTGGCGAAATGCGCCTTCATGCGACATGCGTTTTCAGCCTCCTCCCTGAAATCGAGCTCCTTGGGTAGAGAGTAATCCATTTCTGATGATAGCCATTCTAAGTCGTACTCGGGGAAGAATCGTTTGAGCGTAGAGAAGGTGTATCTGGTAAGTGCGAGATCGAGAGGCGCCCAAGCTTCTAACTCGGGATGTTGAATCTTGACGGCCACTTTGCGCCCAGTATCTTTAATGGTTGCCAGGTGAACTTGCGCAAGCGAGGCGGCGCCAATTGGCTCCTCCGAAAATTCAGAAAAGTAGTCCCATAGCTCTGCCTTGGTATCCATTCGGAACATATCCTGGACAGATTCAAAAGATGAGACGGGACATTTGTCCTGCAAGGGTATAAAGGTCGACGTCCACTCAGGAGGTAAAAGGTAATTCATAGCACTCTGTCACCGCCATGTCAGTCGTCTCTTGTCCATTGGGGTATCAGCTAGGGTGTTAGGTGCTCGCTCTTACCAGGTGTTGTCCCAGTTTGATAAATATCCCGCCGTTCTTCTCCAACACCTTGAGGGTTCGCTCGGCGCATCGCTTGTGGCAGGCCTTTAATATTTTGTCTTGCTGTTCTTCATCATCAATCGTAGCCTTTGTGTTCAAAGTCGTTCGGTAACTATTTGATTTCCAGTTAGTCCAACCCAAGCCGCAACGTGTCATCTCCTCTTCCCATGCTTTGAAAAAAACATCGAGTGCACCACTCACTCATTAATGCAGACTGCCAGCGCAGCAACCACCCTGCCTGTTCTCTCTGCAGCCTCGTAACTATTCTTGATCTCATCGGTAAATGCGAGCGCTGCCGTACCAGCCGCTGCTCCAGTCGACGCGAAAAGAATCAGCTTGGCATTAGGCCCAGTCTTCGCACCGCCATTTCCTTGTGACGAAGACTTCCGCCCTGAGACAAATCGTCGCGCGATAAACTGTCGGGTCGGTTTAGTGCGAGCCAATTGGCCACGACAAGTAGAGCAAGTCCATGTTCGGTTACCAATGCGGGCCGTCGCAAAGGTAGATCTAGAAAAAACGTTCATCTGGGGTGCCGAGGGCCTCTAGTAACGATGTTCGGCATAGGGTTTCAATTTTCGCAATTCGGCATTATATATGTGGCAAAAGGGAGACAGAGAGAAAAAAAAAGTTATTACATAAAGCGCCCGCCTTTCGCTTCGAATAGAATCAAAGGGAAAGAAGAAAAAGGAAAAAACGAAATAATTCAGGCGCTTTTGGCGACTCTCATGGCGCAATACAAAAAGGCAAGGAGGAAAGAGGAAGAAAAAAGGAGGCCGAGTTTTGTTGGGAGACCCTTGGATTTTGCGGTGGATAATTGGCGGCGTTGCGACGACGACATCATCAGATTTTGCTGCCGGCCGCTGATTTGTCGGTCGGTATCGGCCCTGCCAGCTCTGCTGATCTTCCGGCTGCGCACACGCCAGAGGCGCATCATTAGCGGCAGCACGTGACTGCGCGACTGCATGGACCGCGTCGCAAAGTCGTGTTGAGTGGCAGCGGCTGATCTTTGTTACTGCTGGGAGAGGATTCATGGGGGCGGGACATTTGTCTTTCTGTCAATCACTTCCTTCATACAGATGAGGAACCTGGGTTTCCAAATCATCTAGCACTAACACCATTGGTTCGGAATTTTTTTTTGATTCTCTGCTTCATACTTTATGCAAAACTCCACAGACAAAGCCGCACCATACAAGATGCTGTCGTTTTCTCCAAAGCCGGTTCCTTCTTGGGACAATCGTCCTGCCGTCTCGTCCCCACTATCGTCTTCTCCGGTTCGCGCCTCATCGCCTCTCTCTCCAGACGATGAGGAAACGCGACGACAGACTCGCCAGGTTCAATCCTCACCGATCAGACCTCTCAATTTCAAGTATCAATCACGGCCTGCGCGGCCGAACCCTGTCATGAAGAGGCGAGAAGAGGTCCAGGAACAGAGGCGGAGGAACTTTCTGCAAAATGTCCGCCAAAAGACTGAAGATAAATCCTGGCAGAGAAGAGACATAGAGGGCCAAGTAGGTCTTACTGGAAAAAAAATTACTGTGTTACGAATGGGCTTCTAACAAAGGTGGTAATAGTTTCTGAAAACAAACTGGCTTGCTAACGTCGGCCGTCTGTCTCATGATGCGCCCTCATTCTCAGACGCTGATATCGAGGATGCTATGGCCTTTTCGCCGGAAACTGCGCAGTCACAGATGGACGAGGACATGATTCCGGAAGAGCTCGTGGAAGAAGAGCACATGCTTACGTCTTACGAAGAGGAAGTAATGGCCCATCAAGGCTCCCGGCTTCCAATGCTTCCTGAGGAGAATGATGAGTACGATGACATATTTGCCGAGCTGATTTCACAAGAGCGACAACTTTTGCAGCAGCAGCAGCGGCAGCAGGAGCAGCATCAATCTTCACAACCTTCAAACCAAATGGATATCGATTAAATCAGCGTCATGATGTTGGTAATTTTGGAATTGTCAAGACATTTGTCAATTGGCGATAAGGAGTTTGGGACCTCGGGACTCTCGGAAGAGTCTTTCACATTGGCGTTGGATTGATATACTGGTATAGGATGAAATGTGCTTGCATATAGGTCGCACACTATGGGTATATATATAAGTGTGCGTGTATATATGGGTGCGCCATGGCTAGATGTTAATGATTTATTGCGGAGTGCACTGGTCTTCCGTAGCATTGAACGCTTCTTGGGCAGATGCCATATCCCCCACCAAGTCGGCCGGCGGCGATCCCGCCGCTTGCATCTGAGGCTTGTTAGTCGTCGTATAACAAAAAGAAAGACCTGGGAAAGACGGAAACTCACCTTTTGCATCCTGTCCACGATGTATTCTCTATCAGCCGCGTTAGAGTCTGAATAGGTAGGCTCGTTGAACTTGGCCACAATCTCCGCCACAATCGTCTTTTGTTCCATGTATCTCTTCAAATCCTCAGCAGGAGTCGCGTCTTTGTTCTTGGCCAGCCACGCGGGGAATTTGTCATGAAGCTCCTTCATTGGCTCGTATAGAATCTCCTTATTCGTCAGCTGTTCCATCATGCCCATGAGCATCTTAGAAAAGTCCTCTTCGCTACCGCCAGCAAAATCGCCAGCTGTAAGCTGCTTGAGCATTTCAGTCAAGAAGTCGTCATCGCCACCCGACGCAGCCGCTGCGGTAGCCTGCTCGCTAGATGACTGCATGCGCTCCATGGTACGACGGATGGTGTCTTGGAACGCCGCACCGGATTTCCCGCCAGTCGGTTGAGCAGCGCTCGCAGAAGCGCTTGGAGGAACGCTCGCTGTAGCGGTCGTTGGAGCGGTCGTTGGAGCGGGCGTGGGAGCGGCGGTAGCACTTGTGGCGGCGCCAGTGGCAGGCGTGCCTTTGTTTTTCTCTGTGTTATTAGATTGCGGCGCTGGTTGTTCCTCAGCTTCCATCTCCGCGCCCATCTCCGCGCCCATTTGCTTAAACATTTCTTCGAACTCAGCTTGTAGCTCCGGCTGAGGCAAGGAGTTTCAACGTCAGTGTCAAGATACGATGGGCAGAAAGTAGAAATACAAAATACAAACATACAGATTGCTCCAAGTTGGCCAACAGGCCAGCTATACCCGCTTGCATCCTCTTGGTGACTTCCTCTTCTGACATATTCTCGTAGTCCACATCGAGAGCTTCAGGTGTTTCTTTTAGCGTATCGTCGTTGATCATCTCCTGTCGCACAGCCTTGAATCCGTCAAGCAACTCTAACCATCTTGGAGTCAGCATACTGAGCTATAACCAATTCGTGTGCTATGGATAGCAGGAATAGCAGTCGTACCATCGAGGTCATCTAGGTCGTCTTCGTCTGGATCGGGAACATCTTCGAAATCGTCCGACGCTGTCGCTGCAGGGGGTACAGGTGCTGTTGGTACTGCCGGCTTGGCCTCCCCTTCCTTTACCCCAGACTCTTCCGGCTTCACCGTATCTGCCGCCCCTGATGGAGAGCTCATTGTGTTTCGCTTTCACGATCGGATGCCGTCGTTGCAACAAGCCACTTGCGCAAGATTCGGTATTTCGAAGGCTTGGTCTAAGCTGCGGCGCTAATGGAGGGGGTAGCGTGGGTAGGTTATGTATACGCGACGGGGGGGATGCAGGTGTCTGCAGACGAGCAGACGTTGAAATGTTGGCTTCCTAGATGCAATTGTATTAAGGAATTGAACCCTGGATAGAGTGGCGGGCTGTGTCTAGGACAAAGACGGTGTGGTCGCCGGAAGGCTTGAAACTACTAGATCTGCGCGCCTCTTTTCACTTTTGGTGACATGCAGCGTCACAAGCTGAGCCGAGGGAACTGAATGCTGCCCCACGCTGGAGCTTCTTTGCGGTTCTTGACGTTGCTAGCGGCTTGCTTCAGCGTGTCTGTCCACTGTGCGCTTCGCCTTCTAGGCCTGTCTAGGCCTGTAGGCCGTTGTTCTTCCGGGCTGGCAGTCACGCGTTGACACGCTGCCGCAGGCTACTTGGAGGCTCTGTGCCTTGACTGCAAGGGGCCGGGGCAGGTGCCTAACTGAAGAGATCTCCCCATGATGGACTGCAACACTTCCGCAGTGAACATCCCTGGAATCTTCCAAATGCACTAGGCAGATCGCGGCGCTATCCGCAGCCTTATGCCTTTAGGGACTTTTACTTTTCATCCAACTCTTTCTTCCTCTGCCTTCTCCCATTCTATCCTGCGCGTGGCACTTTTCTCCTCCTTCGGCCATACTTAGATCCCAAGCAGAAAACTTCCATTTTCTGCCTGCGTAAGATCTTTCATCGCCTGCAATCTGCAATCTTTTTGCACCGCAGGCCGTATCGCCGTTTGCTAGGCAGCGCAACTACGATCTAGTCTCGCGACTCTTTGTCAGCTTGTCTTTTTTTTGGGGGGGGGGTATTTCACGATGGCCCTTTGCCAAAACAGATTACAGGAGGAGCGGTATGTGATTTGCTGCCCTCACGGTACTCCGGATGACCTCATGGCGCTGACCGATACCGACTACCAGGAAACAATGGCGACGTGACCATCCGTTCGGCTTCTTCGCCAAGCCTTCTCGGACGAAGGAGGGAGTGCTCGACCTGAAGAACTGGGAGTGTGGCATTCCGGGCAAGGACAAGACAATTTGGGAGGGAGGGATTTTCAAGCTCAACATTGCGTTCCCTGACGGTGAGTGGTTGCGCGCACGATAAGGCTGATTGGGCCGAAACTGACCTGATGCTACTTTTCAGAGTACCCAACTAAGCCCCCAAAGTGTAAGTGAAGATGGAAAGCTCCCCTTTCGTTAAATCGCCATGCGATTGCAACTGTTTTCTAATCATGTCAATAGGCAAATTTGTTCCTCCGCTGTTCCATCCAAACGTCTATCCCTCCGGCACCGTCTGCCTGTCGATTCTCAACGAGGAAGAGGCATGGAAGCCAGCGATCACGGTCAAACAGATTCTACTTGGCATCCAAGACCTCCTAAACGACCCCAACCCCGAATCACCCGCGCAAGCCGACGCATATAATCTATTCAAGAGAGATAAAGCCGAGTACGAAAAGCGCATCCGCCGCGTGGTCCGCGAGAATCCGGCGCCGTGACAGGCTTGTTGAGAGCAATGGAGACTTCTAGACGTGGGGGGATATTCTCATTGAGAAGACTGGCCATGGCGTTGGTAGGGGGCAATACCAGGACATATGATTTTCAATTTTTCTTTTCTTTTTCTCTTTTAACAAATCGTACCGAAGATATTGATACTTGACTGGCTTGACTAAAGCTAAACGGCTAGATGACGATAGATGAAATACGGAGTAGCATTGGCAGTACTGATTCCAAAGGAAGTGAATGCATATACACTTAGTCTTATGGAAGGGCGCTGGCTTGTATCCGACTACTTAGCGGGTAATTGATATTATTTGACAAAAGATTCCATCGTGTCCAGACTAAAACTATGGGGAGGCAACATGTCCAGAAGGCGTTCAGTTAATGAATCACAGCACTAACCGCCCTTTACTTGACATCATAAAGGCACCTAAGCGGCTTCAGCAGTAATACCCGACCCCAGTCCACCACGTGCAGTTCTACCTTTCTAATCTAGACCGCCGACATCCGTTTGGAATGCTACAGAGTGAAGTGCCGCTTTGTAAGGTACCTACAACAAGACTGCATACGAAGCACAAGTATATAATTGTACCTTGATAAATCCGCGACTATTCGCATGCCACGTTACCAAAAGACACAGCAGCGTATTCAGGGTCCAAGCTGCAACAATGTGAATTGCCAGGCTGGGATAAGCCGTCAGCGGGCGCTCTCTTCTAGGTAGGTCGGTTAATACAATCTCTAACGACCTACTACAACAGCATTCGTCCAGAGCCATTAGGACAGGGTCGCTGGCTAGCAACGCCTAGAAAGTGGCCCAAGTCAATTTCTCTTATCAGTAAAACGGGCTCTATCGCTTTAGGTAATTGGCAACCTTGTGTGGCTTGCGCCAATGATATTGGCCACAAGGGCGCGATCAGCTGGCAGTGACTCTGAACAAGCCGAAGTCGGCCATGGAAAGCTAGCACATTTAGCCTGGGTCTTGGGCTGCGTCTTAAATTTTTAAGATGGGCGCAAAAGAGTCATGGTCCAGATACTCTAAATTCCACTGTTCCCGACCCGATTTCTTCCCTTCTTCCAAACAATCTACTGCTCTCTCTCTGTTCGAGGTTTCTCCTAATTCTTTTTATCCCCTCTGAAGAAGTTTTCCGTGGAGTGAAACCGCAAACATGTGTGGCATTTTCGCTTGCCATTGGTACGTTGCACCAATCTAAGCTCCCTGGTCACTTTTCGCCCGTCGATCGCGTGCAGATGGACAAAAGGGAATCTGTACTTTTTTTTTTTTTGGAGGGGCATCTGCCGCACGCACCCCGCCATAATGACGGACAACGGCTTATCGCGAGCTGAGGCAAAGCAAAGAAAAAAAAAAAAACGATTGTAGCTGACCAGATTGCGTTCAAAATAGTCATCCTGACGTCCAAAAGTTCAAGCCGACGGCACTGAAGTTGTCTAAGGCGTATGTATATCCTATTCTTACTTGGAACTACCTCAATTGACAAAAGCGTGTTAGGATTCGGCACCGTGGTCCCGATTGGAGTACGTTCTGAGTCAATTGATGAGATCGAGGTTGTATAACGGCCAGAAAGAGAGTTTAGCTGACTGTGAATGTCTTGTACAGGCGGCAGTGTCATCTCTCATAACACAAGTAAGTCAATTGGCTGAGGGATGTACACATTAGAGCCTTGATTGACATTTTACTTAGTCCTTTGCCATGAGCGTCTCAGTATTGTCGGTGTTGGTAAGTATTCGTACTCAGCTCGACGCAGTATTATACCACAATCAAACACTCGCTCACGCAATGACAGAGTCTGGTGCTCAGCCCCTAACCAATGCCGACGACACAATCATCCTGGCCGCCAACGGCGAGATCTACAACCATCGTCAGGTCCGAAAACACCTGAAAGAGCCGTACCACTTCAAGACGACATCCGACTGCGAGGTCATCATTCCCTTGGTAAGTCTTGGGAGTCGAGCCCAACGGAAGCGTTGGCAAGAGTCACAGGCTGATGTCTTTCTGCAATAGTATCTGGAGCATGATCTCGACGCTCCCAACTACCTAGATGGCATGTTCTCGTTCGTTCTATATGACAAGAACAAGGACCGCACCATTGCCGCTCGCGACCCGATCGGCGTTACAACACTGTACCAGGGATGGTCATGGAAGGAGCCAGGAGCTGTCTACTTTGCCTCAGAGCTCAAATGTTTGTACCCGGTCTGCGACAAGATCATCGCTTTCCCTCCCGGACAC
Organism: Trichoderma polysporum; assembly: GCA_030278935.1. NCBI lineage: Eukaryota > Fungi > Ascomycota > Sordariomycetes > Hypocreales > Hypocreaceae > Trichoderma > Trichoderma polysporum. Next base: position 95,667 of record JARFTM010000059.1, on the reverse strand, counting down.
GTCTACGACTCAAAAACTGGCGAGACAACCCGCTACTTTAAGCCTACGTGGTGGGATCCCGCCAACGTGCCTTCTACTCCGATCGACTACACGGCCATCCGAACATCGCTCGAGAAGGCTGTTAGAAAGCGCTTGATGGCTGAGGTCCCTTATGGTGTGCTTCTTTCTGGTGGCCTAGACTCCAGTTTGGTTGCCTCTATTGCGCAGCGGGAGATGTTGAGACTCAGGAAGAAGGCCGATGAGTCCAGCGGCACGGCTACCCCTGCGGAGGCCGACCTTGATCACGGAGAGGGCCTTGTTGGTGTTGACGACGACGATAACTTGTCTACTGTTACCTACCTACCCCAGCTCAACTCCTTCTCCATTGGTCTGCCCGGATCTCCAGACAACGTGGCCGCTCTCAAGGTTGCCAAATTCCTTGGCACGAAGCATCACGTCATGACATTCACCATTGAGGAAGGACTCGACGCGCTATCGGATGTCATCTACCACCTGGAGACCTACGATGTTACGACCATCCGAGCATCAACGCCCATGTTTTTGCTCTCTCGCAAGATCAAGGCTATGGGTATCAAGATGGTGTTGAGTGGTGAGGGTAGTGACGAGATTTTCGGTGGCTACCTTTACTTCCACGCCGCTCCCGACAAGAAGGAGTTCCATGAGGAGACGGTCCGCCGAATCAAGAACTTGCATCTTGCGGATTGTCTGCGAGCCAACAAGTCCACTTCGGCCTGGGGTCTAGAGGCTCGAGTACCTTTCCTCGATAAGAAGGTATGATGAGACCTACTCGGCCACCAACTTTATGTGAAGAACTCCCCCTTTTTTTGACTGACTCATTTCTACAGTTTATTGAGACTGCGATGAGCATCGATCCTCAGGAGAAGATGATCACCAAGGAGAGGATGGAGAAGTATATCCTTCGAAAAGCTTTCGACACGACTGATGAGCCTGGCACTCCTGCCTACCTTCCTGACGACATCCTGTGGAGACAGAAGGAACAGTTCTCTGATGGTGTCGGATACGGATGGATTGATGCGCTCAAGGACACCGCCGAGCTCCACGTCACTGACGAGATGCTGAAGAACCCCAAAGCTGAGTGGGGAACCGATATCCCGGATACTAAGGAGGCGTACGTATAGAATGCTCGGCAGCGTCTGATGACACAAAGCTAACTCACCATTCACAGTTACTGGTACCGTCTCATGTTTGACGAGCATTTCCCTCCTCGCTGCGCTTCAACCGTGGAGCGATGGACACCCACTTGGTCCAAGCAGTCGGACCCCAGCGGCAGGTTCGTATTCTCTCTTCTTCCTAAACCCGACTGAATCTTGCTAATATCCTTTGCAGAGCCATCGCTACCCATGTTGCTAAGTATGAAGACACTGCGTAAAAGAATCGGCATAAATGTCGTAGTTGTATTTGTCAGGATTTTATATAGCACGTTCCTGGTGCTGCTGGAAAGGCGTCTCGGGAGGTGAAAAACATAGTATACCTACTTAGTATATAAAAAGCCAGGCCACAGAAATAGACAAGAGTCTCGAATAACAATAGAAGTGCTCCGTACTTTTTGTAGTTCCTCTGCATACTATATCCGAGGTCCGGACATGGCTCGGCATTGGAAGATGAAATACATATGGAGCGCAGAGGCGTCAATAGCCGACCTTGAACGGAATCAACTGAGTGCTTTTCCTTTTTTAGTCTGCCTCACGCATGAAATGGTTACGGAATGCATTTATAGCCTGCGACTGAACAGATTTAGTCTTGATGTAATTACGGCTGTCAATGCGGTGATTAGTGGCTTTTATGTTATAGCGGCTTTTACCGCCTTCTTTGTTCAGAGCCAACCAGGGATGGGTTAAGGACCCCGCGTTGGGGGGGAAAAATGATGGGAGCTATTACTTGATCTTTTGGCATTGTCACCAGAGTTGTAATTGTAATAGAGATATACCAAGCAATGGAAGAACCAAGCACAAAGTGCATGAAATACCCTGAATCTAGACACAGCTATTACCTACTAAGATGCTCCAGCATGAAATCAAAGCCTCTGCCGTCAAAGCACATCCCCCACGTGGACACACAAAGAGGCCCCAATTGAGTTTAGGCCCCCTGGTCCCCCAAAATGCCCGGCCCGACATCAGCCGACGCTCTGCTGTGCTTCTTCCCCAACCGACTGGTGGACCAATCAGCGGCCCAGGCTGAGCCCAAAACATTTTCCCTCGCCGCGCGAATCTCCTACAACCTCTTCCTCTGGTTGATACTAATTAGCACACCGCACTTGTACTCTCTTCTTCCGTATCCCGAACCTTCATCTTCAGTCTCTTGTCTCTCTCCTCTCACAAACCGCCAACATGTCTATCCCCGCCTTCTCCGACATTGCCAAGCCGGCCAACGACGTATGCGCTCCTTTCTATTCCCGTCTTAATTTTTTCGGTCACCTCATTGCCCCTCGGCTAGAGCTCGACGATGGCCTCTAGCCGTTGGGGCGTGGATCTCTTCCGGATTGCGAACATGGCTGACTCTGCTTGCCCTATGTAGCTCCTGAACAAGGACTTCTACCACCTGTCCGCCACCACCTTCGAGTTCAAGGACACTGCTCCCAATGGCGTTGCCTTCAAGGTGACCGGCAAGTCCAGCCACGAGAAGGCCACCTCTGCTGCTGTAAGTTTTGCTCCACCGACCCAATCTCCTCTCCTCTTCCCCTCCCCCGCCACGTCTGCCAGCAGCCCGCTGTGACGGCGACGAGCCATTGTCTGGCGCGCATACAACCGGGACAAGAGAATATAAGACTGACCTAGCCGTTGCTATGTATAGATTGAGGGAAAATACACCGACAAGCCTACTGGTACGATATTCCCACCAGCACAGACTGAAACGCACCAGCTCTCCCCCTAGCGCGCGCTTTCGAACCTCCCTCGCTGCGGACAATTCAATGCACGCGTTGCTAACCCCCTTCGAAATTCTTTGCTAACGCTTCTCCGCGCTCACAGGCCTGACCCTGACCCAGACCTGGAACACCGCCAACGCCCTCGACACCAAGATTGAGGTCAGCGACTCCCTGGCCAAGGGCCTCAAGCTTGAGGGTCTCTTCAACTTCCTGCCCGCCACCGCCGCCAAGGGCGCCAAGTTCAACCTGCTCTTCAAGCAGCCCGGCTTCCACGGCCGTGCTTTCTTCGACCTCCTCAAGGGCCCCACCGCCAACGTCGATGCCGTTGTCGGCCACGAGGGTTTCCTTGCCGGTGCCAGCGCTGGCTATGATGTCAACAAGGCTGCCCTGACCGGCTACAGCGCCGCTGTCGGCTACGTCGCTCCCCAGTACAGCGCCGCCATCACCGCCACCGACAACCTGAGCGTCTTCGCCGCTTCCTACTACCACAAGGTCAACAGCCAGGTCGAGGCCGGTGCCAAGGCCACCTGGAACTCCAAGACCAGCAACACCGTCGGTCTTGAGGTTGCCAGCAAGTACCGCATTGACCCCGTCTCCTTCGCCAAGGTTCGTCTTCTTTCTGCTCCCCCAATCTATGTTTTAAATCGAGCCTCCATTTGTTTACTTACCATTTTTCAAACTATAGGTCAAGATCAACGACCGTGGTATTGCCGCTCTTGCCTACAACGTCCTCCTCCGCGAGGGCGTCACCCTGGGTCTTGGTGGCTCTTTCGATACCCAGAAGCTCGACCAGGCTACCCACAAGCTCGGCGCCAGCTTCACCTTCGAGGGTTAAGCTCAGAAAAGAAAAATCTGATAACACTGCCCTATAGTCATTTATAACGTCTACATGCATGGATATATATGAGACGTGAGTGACGATATGGCTAGGTAGCTTGCCTTTTTTTGCCGCAGCTACATCTCCATTCAGAGTCTTTTTTCTTTTCTAAAATCAAAACAAAACAAAAAGGGAGACTTCCAACGATTTGGTCTCGGGTGTAGATAGATTTTCGAGCAACCGGGTATCTAACCGAAAGAAAGAAGGAGGAGAAATAAAGAATATTTTGCGCAAGTGAAACAAAACAAAGGTTGCTGTCGTCTGTTGGTTTCAATTCTTCTGTCTGTTTGTGATGTTTTTGTTGCTATTAGGAGTATGATGCTGCATGCTTGTGTATTATTATATGGTGCCTATCACCTATGTAACTCTAATTGCGATGATTCTGATGAAGTTTGAGACTAAATAACCACTAATTCTCCGCTATCTCCTTACAAGTAGCTATCTCTTTTCTCACCATCAACGGCACTGTAATTGTTTCTTAAGTTGTATCCCTCTTATCTACTTGAAAAAGGGGGGGCGGGCTTATAAACATCATCAATCGCTGTGCAAGTTCTAGGTAGACCGACTTATTCGATACAGCAACTTGGAATTGTTGTAATAATAACTAGTATTACTAACATTATTTTAGCTTTGCTCTGCCCTAATCTATTATTACACCAGATACTCTGCTCTATTCTTTGTACAATGAAGAGTTCCCACCCCGCCTCTAACCCTCTCCCAAACGCCATCTACTAGAATCCCATCTTTTCATGATTCCTTCTCCTTCTTCTGCCTTCCCAAGCGCATAAACTGCAAATACACCGCCGGCGCGAGAAACGTCGCTGCCAAGATCCCCGCCACGATCAAAAAGTGCCCCGCCAAGCTCGTCTGCGGCTCAAACTCAATGTCGTCATCCCCAACCGCCCTCTTCTGCCGCTGCCACCGGCGGTGATCCTGTCGTTCGTGCGTCCTTGTGTGACCGGCCTTGTCGAAATGCGGCACATGCTCGTCTCGGTTCTTGAAAGGGTCGGAGCCGGGGCCCATGCCGCCGTAATGCGCGTGGTGGAAAGCGCTAGTGTTCCAAGGATTGGCGCGGTCCGTCTCAGCTTCTCCTGCCGACGACGCTGAAGCTGAACCAGAACCAGAACCAGCGCCGCCGGTGGACTCCTCGTGTGCCTGGCGGCGCTTGTCAGCGTGGGCGCCCCATCCGCCGCTGCGATAGAAGCTTGGTGGGGGCCCGCGGAAGGTTCCTCTGCGGCGACTCAGGCCGGAGGGCGGACGGCCGCCGGCAGGATTTGTGCTATGGTATGAACCCTGGTGATGGTGAGGATGGTGGTGGTGATGTTCGTGAAGGCGCAAAACGTCGCGATCATAGGAGGCGCGGCGACCAGCGTCAGAGAGGACAGTGTAAGACTCGGAGAGGAGAGAGAAGTTGTGAGCGGCGTCGGGATCGGAGCGATTTGCGTCGGGATGATGGGCTTTGGAGAGGGCGTAGAAAGATCTAAAGAGAATCGAGAAAGAATGGGTTAGCTGTCGGCTGCAAATTGTGAGATGAGAAGAGAGCATTGTACTTCGTACTTTTTAATTTCACCGGGAGACGCATCCAGCGGAACTTTCAACCGCTCATAATGATCCTTTCCCTCGAAACTACTCCGCGCAAGCTCCCTCGACGCATGAAACTGCCTCCTACTGCTGCCATCACAACAGCGCAGCAGCAGCAACCTCCTAGTTGAAGTCGAAGTCGAAGTCGAGGTCGTACTAAGCCGGCATCGCCCGTATATCGTGGCAGCGGATTCCCTCGTCACGCAACACCGTAATATTGATTGCGCAAGAGGACAGGAGATGGTAGTAAGAGTGTGAGGAAGACGGGGTGGCATGCCTTGCGTATCCTCATCACATGGGTGGAGGAAGAGAGAAGAATTGGAGGAGGAAAAGACGAGGGCTATGAGTGTTGGTTGGTTTTTAGACAATCTAGTAAGAGTAGCCTACCTGGTTGATTGATTGCTCGAAGTGATGTAATTGACTTTGGCGGGTCCGATATGCATGCTTGGGGGTTCGTCCCTGTAGCGGGGTAGACGGATAGGCTATCGGTTAACTGAGCTAGACTTCAGGGACATTAGATATATACCCTGATATCATATTATAGTGACGAGCGCGTGAAATACAATATGTTCTGTTCAATAATACTGATACAACATGATGGGCTGGTAAATATATCTTGTAATTAAAAAATCTCCATAACGCTTCTACGGGGACATGCAAATGCACCCATTTAAGTATCTATTCCTACGCATCCCAACGCCTTCAGTATCTCGTGCTTATGACCATGCTCATGCTCCTATATTATCATGTTAGATTATTTTCAGTAACATATACATGTATACAATCCCCCTGTATAACTCGTCGAATGCCTTCTTCACATTCCCGGCCGCTTAAACGGATGCGCTTCCGTGTTAAACACCCACTCATCCAAGTTGATAACGCTGTCATCATCGAAAATCAAGTAAAAATACTTTAATGTTTCGGCCAGCCAAAACGTCTAAGCAGAGTAATAAAACACGTTGTTAGTTTCTTTTCTGTCTTATTCATTATAAAAGGGAAAAAAAAAAGGGGGGGGGGGGGGGGGATTAAGGGCCATGGTTGAATAAAACTCACCTCCATCACATCGCCCTTGTCGCCCAAGCTCACCCTCACATCCTTGATAATGGCAAATGCAATCTCCGTCTCCGTCTCTCTGATTAGGTTCTCCCACATCCTCCACGCCGCATCCCGCCAAACCTGGTCCCCCGTGATGCGCCACATGTAAAACACGCTCTCAATGGCTTCAGGTCGCAAGAGATAGCTTTCGCTTCGGACGCCCACAATGCCGCCGGGCCTCTTGGGATCATTGCTGTGGGGCAACAAAGTCTCATCGTACGGGCACGGCCCGTCGCGTTTCTTGCATGCTACAAAATCTGCCGACTCGGGCATGATACCAGAGGCGAAGGCGTCGTAAGCCCATACACAACCCGCCGAGAGACGCGAGCCCAAGTCGAGATAGTCGTCTCGTGTAAATAGCTTGCCGGCCAACGCGTACATGCCGCCCGCGAAGCAAGTCAGATGCTGCATCTCAGGAACATGCTCAACGTTGCCATGATCCACCACGGCATTTCCAGCCATGAGAATGTTGTCGTCCTTTGGAGTCATGGGACGGTACAGCAGATTGTCCCTAATGGTGTCGAGGGTCTTGATCGCCATTTCTGGGTACTCGGGATCCAGGCCTCCCAGAAGGGGGTGCATCTTGACCAAATATTCGTACATGGAGTCGGCGCTGCCTCCAATTGTATAGCGACTCTCGATCATTTTCTCGTCGCGATAGTTCATCGTAACCGGCCACATGCCGGGGAGGGAGGTCTGGTTTTGAAATCGATAAAAGAACTGCTTGATGCGCTCTGTGGCATCGTGATACTTTGAGTCGCCGGTGATTTGCGACAGGCGAGTGAATTCCATACAGAGAGTGCCACCAGCAGCTCCCGACATGTTATCATCGGCTGTCTGTGTGCCCGTCTTCGCCTTTTCGAAATCGAGCCAGTGCGATGGCAGACGGTTCGGGGTATCAAATGTGGCGTAGAGGGTATTGCCGAGCTCAATGGCCTTTGCGAGCAGCACGGGTTCCTGAGACAGATCATATGCAGCAAGTAGCCCGCCGAAGTATCGAATGGTCACCTCGAACAGGTTGACAACCTTGTTATCCTTGGTCTTGGCCCAGTCAATCACCGCCACCTCCTTGACCGCCAGGAAGAAATCGTCCTTCAGCCCCATGATCCACAGAGAATCCAGCGCATCTACCAACTGCGCCGACCACCCGCTGAACGATTCCTTGCCCTTGCCCGAGAGCGGCATCAACTCGTCCTTGGTCCACGCATGTGTCTTGTACGCCTCCCAACTCTTGACAAAGGCATTCTTGACAGCCTGCTTCCGAGCGTCGGCGGTGGCGTCTTTGTGCTCTGACTGCTTTCTCAGCTGCACCTTGGGAAACGATACGGGGCTGCCTGTTGGTAGCTTCTTCATGTCCGTGACAGGATAATACACCTTGGCCTTGCCCCAGTCATAGCTGCTCGGCACATACTTGAATCTGCCGACTGTCGGTGACCGAGGTACGACGTCGTAGCCACTCCAGACGAAGAAGGCGATAAAGACGAAGAAGGCGAGGAGCGCGACGTAGCGGCGAGGGACTCGTCCCTGGAGCTGGTTCAACATGGCGATGCGTGTTTTGTTTTTACGAAGAGCACATGGTCTTCTTTATACAAAGGTGCAACGGTTCCAGAGAATGCGTCCCAGCTGAGGAGGTCGCTGAGTTGTGGCACGATGAAAACGAGGCTAAGAGGAAAAGGAAGGAAAAGGGAACACAACAATTAACAACTACCACAAAGAGCAAAAGGAAGACCCAAACACACAATGAAAGAGACAATCCAAAAAAAAAAAAAAAAAGGAGGAGAGGGATTGTCCCAGGGAAGAGGAGGAACCAGGCACGAGATAATACCAAGTAAGCCAGCCGTAAATATTAATTAGACAGCAATCAATCCTAATAGCGGGCGGGAGCGCAGCGGTGGTTGGCCTCTAGCAGGGCCTCTAACAGGCCTTTAGTACCCCGTAGAAGCCGTCTTGGCGGCAAAGTCCCCTAAAAAACGGGGCACAGGACCCCCCAAACAGGCACGCCTCGGCCTTTTTCCCACTGGCCCCGGACGGTGGTTCAGTTCAGCTTGGACAAATTTGGAATCCAGACCCCAAACTTGCTTATTTGTTACATTTATAGAAGTTGCCAAAGCTGTCAATCAACTTTGTCCTTTGACTTGGCAACTTTTATACTACTAACTTCGAGGTTGTCACTCCCTAGCCCTAGAATCGAATTCTTTTTTTTTTTTTTTTTTTTTTTTCCTTCTCTCAATTCGGCCTCGTTCCGAAGACACCGAACAAAATCAGTGCGGTACCCTGGCCTAAACCACAAGCAGCAAGGCGCCACACTTAAAATTTAAGACAAAATATGGAGTTTAGCCTATGCTGCACTTGATTGGTCCAAGCACCGAGCTGCTCCTGGTGTTTAGTTATGGCAAAGGGAAAGGATCAGCTGCAAATCGTAACTAAGGACAGCAACCATGGACATCAATTGTGAAGCAGATTTCTCCTCATCTTTCCATGCCACTCTATTACTAACACTTCACAGGTCTAGACCCTATTTTTTAGGAGTGGCTATCCAGCAACCGTGATATTTCTAGCTATCACTGATACCTCTTACTATCTAATCCTGCTACTTATTGCTATCTTCTTTAGTATCTGCTGTCTTCTCCTACTATCTGCTAGCTGCTGCTATTTGATGCTGGCTGCTGCTATTATCTGCTACTTACTGCTGCTTTATATATATATATAATAAAGAAATAAAATTATATTTTATAAGTTTATCATAAAGTATATGCACTCCACTCTTTTGCTTTCTTTCTCTTTCCCCTCCCCTACAGCATATTTAGGGATGCCGGATAGCTAACTTGGGGGGCTGGATAGCCACTCCCTTTTTTTTGGGAGGCAGTACATACTCCGTACTGCCAGCTTATACGAAATACGGATGATGGATGCCGCTCTCCTACCTCTTCAAGCTAGCACCAATCAGCGCAACTCTTCCTCTACCCTGCAAGCTACTATTAAAATCTAGGCAACTGATAGCGTGCCATAGCTCCCGGAATTACGGTAACATTCAATAGTATAGTATCCGATCAGAAACCTCTTAACGCTCTTTTTCCATCTGGCATTTAGGCGAGAGCAAATATGCCTGTAAGCGGGGCCGATATTGGTGGGGTAAATCTGTACATGTATTTCAGATTCATCATTTTCTTCTTTCATGCCTGTGCCTGCGTTTGTCACTCCATGCTAGTGTCGGAATTCGTACTATCCCGAGATCCCAACTTTTAAGTACGGCGGTAACTTGCCTACTGCTATGAGATATACCAGTCGATCAACCTAGCCATGACGTAAGCTGAAGATTCGAGTCAGACGATGTTTTCGCAATCCCGTTAGATAGAATCGGGCATCCCTGCGCTCATCTCAGGAGAACATCATATCCAACATTCCTTTATATATCGCTATCAATCTGCAACAGCATCACCATAGCTGAACAAGGATTGTACGAGGGCAAATGGAAGGATGAGTCACGACCCATTCGAATCACCGCTCTCAAAGACGCATTATGGACTCATTAACCATTGCTCCAACATCCAAAAAGCCCAAGCCACCCCTTGGAGGCCTCAAGCACTTGGAATGATGCCGTTTTCATCTCTCTCGATCTTGAGGTGGCTTCAAATTGAAAGACGCTTCACTTATCAGACGACAAGCCGGTTGTCACGCAGCTTGGCTTTGCGTATCTCGACACACGAGATATTCATTCTCTATCTAGTTCAAGCGACATGAGGAGCTTGATTTCTATTTGAGCCTTTAAGGTTATAGAATTATCACTTTTTAAGACCGCAAAATTAAAAAGCAAATGCATTTTCGCAAAATCACAAAAGATTACACGAGAAGAGGTCCCTGCTACTATTACACAAAACCTACATATTTACGACAACAGTAGTAAGAAACAGTTATTGCGAAGTATTATTCTAGTCGGGCAGTCCATTAAAGAAGATTTAAAAATTATACAATTCCTTAATATAAACATATTCGATATTGCGCCAATATTAACCGCTATATCTTATCGCCTTACAGTCCGGATACTTCTCTCCAGCCTGGACAAAATTTCACTTTAGCAGGGATTCTATATGCGCTTGGCTGTCAGCTTAACCGATCGACACTTCATAATGCTGGCAATGATGCTGTATATTCTCTTTATACAATGCTACTTCTAGCTATTCAGCATAGCATTAGTTGCAGCATTAAGCTTTGCATAGATGAGATAAAGGGTCTAGAGATTCTAAAATGGGTAGTTTTCAGGACTTTAGAAAGGGGGGCATTATTAAACACTCATTTTAATGCTCGAAATCCATATTATAGGTCTGCGGTTACACTTGGCGCGGGATTGCAGGAGATTGCTGTGTTTACACAATTTCTTGCGAAGCCGGCCGACTAGATAGTACCCTTCGACTTCACTACTCGATTGCGCACAACCATTTGACCAGGCAATGCAAGCCTACGGAAAAACGCAGTTTCGTATCAAACGTTGATCGAAGATTTGGGTCCATAATAGCTAGACCTCTCGTTCAACATTCTCGAAAGACAGGCCAGCCAAACAAATGCAGACCTAAAATAACGGCTGCGACTGTACCAGTTCTATGACTGTCGTAACTGGGGATAAAATGCCCAAAAAGGACTCTAAAAAGGAACAGACTATCTTATATCCCCTCCAGATCAATGACAATGTTTCTGTTGCAACCGAGGCGACGAAGGCTCCAATCTCAGACTATTGACTAACTGTGTAATTATTGGGGCAGCACCTTGCAGTATATTGCGACTTGAGACAATCGCTCGGAGCTTTATTCGAAGTTGGGCATGACCCGAATGAGAGAGATTCGAATGGATGTAAACTTTTATCATGGGCCGCGGAGAGGGGACAGAATGTCATAGAGAGCCGGCTCCTCGATACTGAAGCCATCAACGCTCAGTCAAGCGGCAAACTAGTGATTTCGGGTTATTTAAGGCTACAAATCGAGATGCTGGATGGTGCAACCCCATTGAATATGGTATTGTCGAATGATAAGCTGGCTGATGAGTGTAGCGTAATATACACCGCTCAAAATGGGTAAGAGTCATCGGCTTTGCAACCGCTGTTTGAAGGAAACGTCAGCCTTAACATGCTATTAGACCATTGGCACTTAAACGCTCTGGTGTGCGTCAGGAAACAACATGGCAAAAGTCAACAACTTAATACTTCTTAAACATGGTGCTGAGCTGGAAGAGACAGTCGTTACGGAGGCAAATAACCTCTTATCGATGACTTCATGGCGCGGGCACGCGATTCCAGTCAAGCTACCGCCCTGGAATGCCACAGATTTGAATTCTATGAATGAAGATGATCAAACACCACTCAGAAGAGCCGTATGCTACGGCAAGGTTGTCGTGATTCGGTTTCTCCTTAAGGAAGGTGAGTTGATTATGATGCTCGAGACGAAAAAGGATGGACGCTGCTTCTTCTAGCAGCAGTGGAAGGGGAGGCGACCATAGTCCGAAATGATTCAATCTAAGTGCTGTTGATTCTGATTATAGTTGTACACCGCTACGTTGGGCATCCAGGGATCAACTGATGGACTTAACAGAGTTCCTTCTTGCAAATGAATGGGATAGGATAAACTTAGCTGGATCTACTACGTGATCGTCGCTGTTGTTTTCTGTACATATGCATACAAAGGCTTATATTAAAGAATTTTTGTGGTTATATATTGCTAGAAGTTGGAAGATTGTCGTGTTCTTTACCAATGTAAATCCTTATTTGGGTTATTATCTTGACAATCATTGTTCAGTCGATTCCTAGGAAGATGGAGCTACGAGTCTCCAAATTTCGAACCCCAAGATTCTCAAATTGGCAGACTCTGAATTGAGAAAGGATGTGACTAAATCCCGAACTTTCTACTATCCATGATCATACACGCTTGGGAATATCTTCATTATAGTAATAGAAGAGACTAGGGCGCCCACTCTATACCTACAAACCTGTTGATGTATAATTACGATAGATTAGTCAAAAGGAATAATAGTCATAAGTTCTGATCTATATATTTCTTACCTTATATGTTAAGTGGTTGATGATACGAGAAATACTGTTCAGTTGTTGAAGACATCAATTGACTTTCATCCGCAGGGAACAGCTGGTGCAGACCTTCCGACAGTGGCTTTGCTGTTTGAATGATTTGAGTGCTGGCTGTCTGTCTTAACTTGGATTTAAAGCGCTCCAACATGGTGAGGATCCGTGCGACCACCAAGTGTGACTTTAAGATCAACTTATTTCTTGAAAGCTTCAAAAGGTAAAGAGATAGCAAATCCACAGTGCTCGCAATCCATACTCTCACTGCGCCAGCCTCCACCACGCCATAATGCCCTCTTCACCATTCATACTCCGCCTCCTGGGCGCTTCTTGAGGAAATACCCGTAGCCAATCACTTCCCTTTATTGCCATCAGCCTGTTACAAATCTGCACGCCTTTGGGTTGGCGTTTAGAGTAAACAACAATATAAGCCCATGAAAATCCGAGGTCATTGAGATTGTTTTCAGCTAAGCTGCCAGAAGCAGCGGTTGAGATGTGTGATGATAGGGTTTGGACTAGATACTACCCTACAAGCAGGTCATCAATCTTTTTTTTTTTTTTTTTTTTTTTTGACTAGGGGTGGTTGGTAGAGAAGAGAGCCTTATATCCAAAAAAAAATCTATTTCGGAGGAAGGAAACTAATATAAATGCCACCGAGTAGAGATAGTTGAGGTTTAGTTGAGGTCCAGTTGATTCATAGGCGTGAAGAGATTCTGTCTTCAGCCGAACAAGAGTTGGAAGTAGGGGGTAAGTACGTTGCAGCAAGCTGAAGCAACGATTCCTAACAAGCCAGTAGGAACGTCCTCATGCCCTGCCATACCCCCTTGGTCTTAGGTGCCTATTGGCTCTTCTTTTCGCGTATAAAACGGTGCCAACATGGTAACCTGCCGATTGATCGCTTGTCTATGAGGGAACGCACGCGTATTGGTGGGAAAAGCTTATTTCTGTTTTACTAAAATGGTAAATGGTAATGTCCTTATTAGGCAATGGGCAGACTGATTACGTATGTTAGCGCAGGCTGTGTATTTAGCATCCACATACAAAGTACAACCTGGCGTATTGTATAGGTATCGTCTTACCTCAATCCCATAGTCCTTCATGTAGTTTTGGTAATACTCATCGTGAGAATTGACGATGGCCCACAGATCCACACCTATTAGAATTACGCCTGAGCCAAGTTACTTCATTCTGAGGAAATTCGTATCGACTAAAACCGCAGGCAACGGGCCTCAACTGGCATCTTGGTGAAAAACTTCTTATTATTGTAGATACTATTATCATCATATACAATAGAATGGCTTGTATCAAATAATGATGGAGGTTTCTAACATATGCCTTAGGGAAGTAACGAATGAGAACAGATGAGTAGATGCAATATGGGACACTGTAACGATAATTAGAATGGGTGCTGATCAAGCTAACAGACCAAAGATCCGTCAATACTAGCACCATATGCTAGCATTGCCCCTTACAAAAGCTTATACAGGTCCTGATTAGAAATCCCATGACAGACACTCTTTCAATATAGGCCAGCTACTACTCTTAGATATGGCGATGTTAGGATATCACGCTTGGATAAATGGAGAGATGTTTAGTTTAAAAAGGGAAAATAAATATATTAAAGAAAGAATCGAAAGAAAGGTCTACCAGAAGGCTGAACTGCGCCTTGTTCATGTAGTGGTGCAGGGTCCTTGCGCCGGACTGAAACCTGGACCGACCCTGTGAGCCCCCATTTGCCCCCTAGTGGTCGCTTGATGAACGAGTGCAGTCGAGTTGACCTGCTGGTACCCAGGTCTCGCCGCCATCTTGGCTGGCGTAGAACATATCGGTGAATTGATCCGGATGAGTTGGTCGCAAAAAGTCGTCCATTGTCCGAGCCTGAACACCTGGTCTCCCCGGGTTGGTGAGGGGCCAAGTAATGAATTTGAAGTGGCCGTTATCCCAGCCAACTGAAGTTCCAGGTCCGCTGTTGCCTCCACTATCGTTATAAGTGTAGTTGAAGATTTCCTTATCCGCGTCATAAGTGATGACGGAGTGGGCTGTGAGCAGTGGGCTAGGCTGATTGGAATCCAGGGTTACATTCTCTGTCGTGATCTTGATCGAATACGTCAAGTTGGCACCGACACCGCTGCCGCCGCCGCCGCCAGTGCCGCCAGTCGAGCTGGGTGCCCCCTGCTGATAGCAATTCCAGTCACCCACAAAGGGGAGCATCCAATTGAGACCTTTAGGCCCTAGTGGGGAAGCAGCTGCATGTACATAGCTAGGAAAGGTAATAAGAAGGCAGAGGGCGCTAATAGTAGTAGACTTGATAGACATGATTGGCTCTTTAATTCGGGGTGCGATAAAAGTATAGAGGAGTGTAATGACTGGATTTGATTGTAAGTGAATTGGATTTGAATGAAATCTGTTGTTATAATGGCTCAATTGAATTTTGAAGGGGATTTAACGAGTTGTTATATAATGTTTGAGACGCTTGCTAGCAACATAAAGGAGAAGTAACGGCGTGGCTTGGCTCTTAGGCAGTCGGCACACTAATACATCGGCGGAAGTCGGCAGTATGTTGACGTGTCTGTTTACTACCACAGCTATGATTAAGGAGTGGCACGGACATGTGAAGAGCGAAACAACTGAAAATGAAAGCTGTAATTCATGCGTGGCGTACTTCTTGTGTAGTTTGTACCTATGAATGGACACGCAACTCACGGGGTGTCGGAGCTATTGAATTTGCGATAGCAGCGGTGTGACGCCTTAGAATAATACATATTTGTGTTACACATTAGTCTTTTCTGGTTATTTCTTGACTTTCAAAGTTTTCTATTATGGAAACGGTATCAATGAGACCTTGTAGCTTAGTAGTATATGACAATGGTACAGATTAAACCTAGATTCTACGTACAAGTACAGTCAACGTACTGCCAAAAGCGAGAATAGACTTGCTTCGAGTCTAATACTTGGGATGATCAGGAGTCTCTCGCTAAAGCTACTTCAGCTGAAAAAATCCAAGGCCCTGTTCATGTGGCAGACCTGCCCGGAGCAGGAACTTCTTGTGAGTAGAGCACTTCTCTCCTCGAGAGATGTTGGGATATTACCGAATAGGGACATGGCAACTCTAGTGCATGGCACAAAAGCTAAATGCATATACCTCCGTGATGACATTCAGCTTTGTCCTGTACGTGTGCAAACTTTGATGAAATGGGTTGCACTACGCCCTGTTTTCTCCACGATAGACACGGACTGAGGGACCGTAATAGACTAAGACATGTATGCAATGCTAGAAAACTTGGAGCTAGAATTTTACAAACAGGGAGATTAACTTAGCCCGTATTTGAAGGGCTTCCTGTCTTGCAGCTTAAATCGAGAAAGTGTTGCTGGCGGAAAGTGTCGCCTTTTTTGGCGGCACCAGCGAATCCTGATGTCTGGTGCCTGGTGTGGCCTGTCCAAGGACCAGATTTCCGTCATCTCCTGTGTCCCTTCATTAAGGAGGGTTCTAGCTTCGACGCCTGGGCGGCAGTCCATTTCCTGCCCCCTATTTCTTGTCGTCCGCAATGGATCCATCCGTTGCCCCTAGAACAGTCATCCTTGGGCCGCCACGAGTTGCTCAGTCTATAACTGGCAGTATCCCATTTACAACTTGCTGCAATCTAAAAAGCCGCGGCAAAGAGTGCCCGACTCTCGTTAGACCCCGCGTCAAAAGGTGTCGTGTAGTGCTCCGACTGCTGGTAGCCGCTCGCGGCCGTGGTGATGTAGAGCTCTACCTTGTTGCTGGCCGTGCCGGACCGCCGCAGGAGGTGGAGATCGCCGTTGAGGCCGATGTCCAATGATCCATCATCGTATTGGTGAGGCGGGAGTGCGCTGAGGAAGTTGGCGTTCAAGCTCGGCGCGAAGCCCGCGCTGCTCTTGGCCCTGAAGATCTCGAGGCGGCCGCTGACGGTGCCGCGCACAATGTAGAGATCGCCGCCGCGGATGAAGGCTTTGCCGCCGCCCTTCGATAAATAATTATTGCTGTCGTAACCGGTTACGTACTTAGTCGGGTTCTGGAAGTTCTTCTTGTGCTCTGCCCAGTAGATCTCAATGGGCGTCGAGGGCCCCGGTGGCGTCCGTCCTCTTGATGTAATACAGATCGCCGTTGTCCATGCAGAAGTCGCCGTTGTGCCTGTCGTCGGGGCTGAACGACGTGACCACCGGCACGTCGAGCTGGCTGTAGCCGGCCGACGCCTGCATACGCTTGACCTCGATGTGGCCCGAGGGGCGTATTGTCGTGATGGAGGTAGTAGACGTCGCCGCTCTCAACATACCAGTGGCCCTTGTAGTATTGATCGCGGGGCACGGGAGAGCGGACGCGCGTGCTGATAGTGTTGTAGCGCTGCATCGCGTCGGCCTTGATGATCTCGACATTGCCGTCATATGGGTCCCAGCTGAATATGTATAACGAGTGGTGGCGCGCAGGGGGAAAGTCGATCTTCTTCTTGGAGAGCAGCTTCCACTCAGTCTCGAGCTGCTGCAGGTTGATACCCACCATGAAGCTATGCGTACCCAAGTGTTCTGGCAAAATGACGACATAGCACTCGAAGACGGGCTGCTCGACCGCTTTGGCTCTTGCCTATCCCTTTTAGTACTCCTGTGATAGCTCCGACACTCCTCCCCACGTCACTATCTTGACGTTGGGCAGATATCCTCCAGCCATAACGGCGTAGCCACCGGCGCCGGGTGCTCTTCTAGTGGTGCTCGTCATCGTTCTGCGGGCGAAAGATGCGTATGCCCAGCCACAGGGACCCGAAGATGGCGAGAGCGGCGTGAACTTCGTTAAGATTGGCTGGGTTGACGCGGGCGAAGGCCAGCGCCTTGGCCATCGGGTCCGCCCTTGGTGACGGGGTCCTGCAACGAATCGTAGATGCGCATACCGTGGTCCTCGCTGTGCGTCACGGGTACGTTGGGGTCGAAGTTGTGGTTCTGCGTCTTGTAGAACGTCTCAACCTGCTCCATGGTCGGGTAGACCTCCTTGTGGCCGAGTTTGGCCGTCACCAGCCGTCGCGAGTTGGCCCAGGCCACGGCGTTGCAGTCACCGAATTTATCGTTGCCCAGCATATTCCATTTGCTAAAAGGGCTCAGATAATCGACAGTGGGAGGGATGCTAATTGGCTTGGGGGCCGCGCCCACTGCTGTGTCAAAGAGCAGATTCTGGGCTGCCAGAGTTCGTATCTTGGAGAACTCGACTGCGGGAGGAAGCTCATCAGGAATGATGCACCCAAGCTTGAGGTCTTCAAAGATGCCCTAATTGGAGGGGCATGTGTTAGCTGCCATGAATCATTAACCCATTGAATGGATCCTCGTCAGCTGGGCTTACAGGCATTGTAGTATTGGTAGGTTCGTGTGATTCCTTGGGAGGACTTGGCGCTGCGACTTCTAGTTCGTAACTGCTCGTGCTGCTGATATCCCTCGGGAGCTGGAGCTTATTAAGTGTTTTATATGTGGAAATGCATAAAAGCCCATGGCCCGAGGTTGGTACGCATACTGCGTGTTGTGAAGCCGTTCGAGATAGGGCAACACACCTCAACTGTCTCCGACGTACGGCCAGCCACGACGGGGACACTAAGCGGCATAGCCCGGCATCGACGCCAGCTATGGGAGTCTATCCGTATCATATTTGAATACTTGCCTCCTGAAAGAGTCCTAGAGTTTGTCACATCTGAGCGTCTAGGGCAAGAGGCCTCCTTGCAGAGTACACATGTTGATGCATAACAAGTATGATAGGGTCTTCTACTTCCAAACTCAGATGTTGGTGTAGTGGAAGGCCAGCCCTTTCAGGATAGGGAACAAGGGTCGAAAGAGCTCCTGGGTGAGTGAGTATTGGACGATTCTCCTCTCCGGGTGAAGCATACGAAGTGCATGTATTGTACATACTCAGCACGTGGCTGTCTGGTACGGTGGCTCAAACAGCCTTAGCCGTGCCGAGAGCGGCAGGGCCCGCTCGCTAGCGTAATATCTTCAGCCAGCCTTGGACTTCAGCTTTACCACGTATATCCACTTTCTGGTGCGCCAACTTGCGGGGATGCAAGACGTTCGGGACGAAGTCAGGCGCTGTAGTCCAAGTCAAGGGGCTCGGCTTTAACGTGTATGGATAACTCGCTGCTCGTCTTTGAGGGTAGCTACTGTATATGTTAGTGCTGGTGGCTCTGTTGAAGCTGGAATGCTCCGACAGGGAAATAGCTACTCGTGTGTTGCCTCGTCTAGACGTAGATTATGTCAGAATGGGCCGATAGTAAATGAAGATAGACAGTTGCGGAAGTGGCATTGCAGCGATTTGATCTCTCCGAGCGACGTTCGAGCAGGAAATGGGTCGAGGGTGAATTATCTTCACTCGATAGCGGTAGAAAGATGTGGTTGTGGGCATGGTGACGTTTTATACGGATCCCAAGAAGGCGATCCACAAAGTTGAAAGAGATAGCTGTTGACCAAGGCAACTTCGAGGAGGAAAATCCATGCTATTGCCTGCCAATCTCCTCTACGAATTCGATGACCATGGCCTAAGCTGCTTTCAAGCTGATATCCAAGATCTATCCCATTCATAAATAAGTCATATTCTAAAGTAATATCTAGAGTTAGAAGGTCCTTCTCTACTTTATCACCAAACATTCGCCTAGCAACCTGTGTCGTTATGTTTGTTAATGAAGGTCATTTCCAGCGTTACAATTGGAAGGCATTGCCGTTGTGTGCCGTGCTAAGGAATAACACAAAGGCATTATCCTTCCATGCAATCTGGTTGACCTAGAAAATTAAATAAATACTTTTTTAATAATACTTTATTTTATTTTATTTTCTTTCCTTCAAGACCTCGAGGGCTGTTGTGATGCGACGTAAGCGTACGGAATATTCCGTATTAATACTCCGTATTTACAAGAAGATTCTCCACCCCGCTAGTTCCCGCGTATGCGGCCGCAAATCCCGCTTCGCTTGTCAACGTATGCGTAATGCAAAAGCACGTGCAGTACATATAGCAGTACCTTGATAACTTTTGCAAACGCAATCAAGACAAGCAGGCAAAGCAGGTTAACCGAATGCGAATTATTGAATATCCCACGTCATAACGAATATAGTGGGAATACTATTAACAATATGACTGACGTCACCGAAGAGCTTGCCTCGCAGGCCTGTATTGCGTGTCGCGAGAAGAAACGAAAATGCTCGAGAGAGCTACCTGCATGTTCGCTTTGCCGCAGGAATAGGAGACGTTGTGGCTATCCTCTTAAAGCTGTAACTCCAACTACTGATAGCACTAATTCTCACGGCCTGCAAGAACAAGTGAGCGGTTCAATTCCTACTTGATGCGGATTATAACCGTAGCAGCCTATGCTCTTTGGATTATATGTAGATTGCTAACGGCGCACCAGGAGGAATTCCCTGCGCTGTTCTTCCTAGATTTTTATACATTCAATCAGCGCAATCATGTCGTCCCGACGCCAAAAACCCCACTCTCAGACAATTACTATTTACACCTTGGAAGTAGGGAGCAGTTGCGTTTTGATATTGATACATATTTCACTTCGGTTCATTTATTTTTTCCAATAGGTCCGCTTAATCTTCTCTGTTAATTAAAGATGAGACAGAACGTAGCAGAGAGCAGAAGCGTTCGCGAAACTAACTCAACACCTCTTAGTATCAAAGCTTCGAATCTACCGACTGCTCAGTAACTCTCCCGACGTGTTCGATCCAGACATGGTTATCCTATCCTTAGCAATGAAGATGCATTGTCAACCTAGGAAAGACTACGAGCTCGCTAGGACAGAAATGTATGCTCTAGTAAAACAAGGCTGCTCAGACGCAGAGCAGAAAAATGTACTCTCCGTGAAACTACTACAGGCGTACTTGCTGGTTGCGTTGTACGAGATTGGAAATGCCATTTATCCCGCTGCCTACCTCACGATAGGGCACTGTGCAAGGCTTGGCTATGCCATGGGAATTCATAATAGGCAGAATGCGCCTCAAATGTTCTCGCAGCCGGGTAAGCTCTATCCAGTGCAGTCTATTGATGAAAACTTATGGGAACCACAGTGTCGTGGGCAGAAGCCGAAGAGAGACGTAGGGTGTGGTGGGCGGTTATTGTGTTAGACAGGTAAGAGAAGACAATTGGCCTCTGTCACTGATACTTTTTTTTCTAACATATAAGATTTGTCAACATCGGTGGAGGTGGCCGCCCATTTGCGGCCCATGACGCGAAATCTGATGATCTACTCCCCATGGATGAAGAGATCTGGGAAAAGGGAGTATGTGTGCTATACTTTATAAGAAAGGGCCTCCACTAAAGAAACTAGGAGTTTGTAGTTATTCAACCTTTGGCTGTATCTGAATACGCTACCATTCGACCCTCGTCATTTGCGCGTACATGCCAGGCCTCTCATCTTCTGTCTCACGTTCTCCGCCACCTAAACGACGAGAATGAAGACGTCAAGTTACACTATCATGAAGCTATACAGCTTCACCGTACCATAGATACTTTCAGACTTGCCCTCCATCAGGAGATTGGTAACATGAACGATGAAGTCTTCAACAGCACATGTAGTATCTCTCACGTCACTGCTATGGCCATTTGCTATAGTGCTCAGCTAGCACTCTACGATGCCTACATGTGTGCTGACGCAGATGGGATGCGGGGAGTTGGGATTCCAGAGCAGCTTGAGATGCAGCAGGCCGCTATATCAGGCATCAAAGGCGCTTGTCTCCACATTCATCAGCTCGCAAGC
Source organism: Trichoderma polysporum (assembly GCA_030278935.1). Lineage (NCBI taxonomy): Eukaryota > Fungi > Ascomycota > Sordariomycetes > Hypocreales > Hypocreaceae > Trichoderma > Trichoderma polysporum. The sequence continues at coordinate 74,428 of JARFTM010000059.1, read as the reverse complement.
ATGGCTTATACGTCTGTTCAAGCAGGGGATATCTTAAAATTGAGCCCATTGATTGCCGACTGTTTATACCAATCAGCAATGCTTATTCACTCGTTTATCTATGAAATGGGCAATGACGAATATGCCCAGAAGATGATGGACATCATAGAAGTGTTGAAATTACTACGAGGTCGTTGGGATATTTCAAGCGAGTAACTCATATTTCTTCACTGGCTACCAAATTGCTGAACATATCACAGATGAATATCTCAACACTCTCAATATCGAACTTCTTCGATCACGCCAGTAAATTATCTATTAAGTATGTATATTGAAAGAAAGAGGGCTCCTGTAAATGTAGTTTCATACTATGAAACCACCGAACTCGACTGCATTTTCAGAGCCTGGATGCGAACCTATTACTTATACGACCATCATGCATATTCCTCGGTCTCTTTTTCCAGGATATCCCACAGCTTTTTACCCGTGCCTCGGTCATGGAAACCTACTTCAATATCATGTCGAATTTTGCCTATTCTTCCCCACGGGATGATATAGGCTCCATTATTGTCTGGTCCAATTGCATCCGAGAATCCCGCAAAGAGCTCTGTCAAGGCACCAAAGGATGGATCGTGTAGAACTAGACCTTCGAGTTTCTGCGATATAGTCGAGGTGGTGTGACGCTGTAGATTCGTCTTTAAGTGACCTGGATTAAGAGCCTGGGGTGGTAATTTGTCAGTTTCTAATAGTGGCTCTGCAGGGTGTTGTGACTTACCACCCCAATAATATCATGATTTCCATATCTTTTCGCAAGTTCCATTGCAAGGAGCACATTTCCAACTTTACTTTGACCGTAATAAGTCATAGGCCCTTTTTCTCCCTTCCACCCAGCGGATTTCGGAGTGGTGATATCCTGCCAGTCGATACCGTCCCCCTTTGGAGACAGGAGGTTATGACCATCACTGCTAACCCAGACAACTCTCACGCTCCCTTTTGGTGCTACCTGCGCTGTGGTGAGTAGTATAGGCATAAGTAGTTTGTTCAATATGAAGTGTCCCACTACATTTGTCCCCCAGTGGAGTTCGTAGCCTTGTTTGGTTATACTTCCGCTGGGTACCTTCATCACACCAGCGTTAAACCAAGCTTTGTGGAGGAGAGTCTCCTGTGCTAGGAAGCTCTTCACTGCAGGAACGACTGTTTGTAAGTCGCTAAGGTCCATCACCAAACTGCACAACTCGCCATGGCTAGACTTATCCGACTCTTTTATCTCCCCAATAGCTTTTTCCCCAGACGCCGCGCTTCGTGATGTAATGTAGACTTTGGCATTTTTTGAGAAGAGTGTCTTGGCAAGAATGAACCCGATACCAGACGTTCCCCCTGTGATGAGATAGACTTTGCCTGCAAGATCCGGAAGATCATTTGCAGTGAGGGTGGGTTTAGGTGGGTAGAACTCGCTTAGAGTCTGGCAGAGAGCCATGTTTCTCGCAAAAGATAGAGTACAGGTGGTAAACTGCGCCAAAAAATAATAATAATAATAAAAATAAATAAATGACATGTACTCTTGGATATAGGGATCTTCCTACGGGATGTGAGGGGACTATAAATAATGTTTCTTGTCTCTTATGTTTCTAATGGCTCTGGGGGGGAGAAGGTTAAACGCGGACTACATGCGGTCAATATGCGGACTGGTTGTGGAACATTTGCGTGGGTATGTGGGCGCTAGTTATGCAGGGGAGGTATATGAGAGCTCAGTTTGTGTAACATGCCGGTACAGCCTTCTCTTAATATAGAGTTGGTTCTTAAATTAATAAACCTGAAACAGGATTATTTATATTAGTAAAAACATTAAAGTATTTTATTAATAGCTAGGGAACGCACCTTTAAACTAGCTTGCACAAACACCAATGTAATCACAGAAACCCAGCTTGTCTGACTGCTGTAAGGACCACGGAGTGAAAACAAGTTAAGGCATTATATGATCTAGCCGTCGTCGCCCTGTTCTCTCTATAAAGAGACCGCTGGCACAGCTAAGCGTTATTTTAAGGCAAATAACTTGTCTGTTTTTTCCATCCAGGAAAGAGAAATCTATCCTCTTTAACCCGACTCACTCATCAGTTCAGCTAGGGTCATAAGGCCGGCTCAAAATACTAAAAGGTACGGCACTTGTAGATATAAGAAAATGGTTGGAAAATAGAGGGCGGGGTCAGTAAAGAATATCATGGCAAAATCTCGCGTGTCCGAATATAAATTCGGCCTTATAGAGAGCGTTGCACTTGTAATGCAAAGGTCTATAGTTTAAATCTGTGCGGAGGCATTTCTTTTTGACTGCCCGCTAATATCTAAAGGGGAGAGCTTAACAGGACCTTGAACTTTCCATTCTTAATAATTTTTTAAATATATTCTTTAGTATTTACTAAAAGCCATAGCGTGGGTAGAAGCATAGCGAGTAACTTAGATAGATAACTCTCTTACAATTAACCGTAATGAGTGTACGACTATTGTTTTTAATTCCAAGAGTTATTGGTTACTATTATAGGAAAAAAAAACCGTGCTCGTAAACCAAGAACACTATGGCCCTCATGACCAAGGGGCGGCGTATGTTGACCTACGGTACCAATATTATCGCCCCTAAATGACAAGGCAAACAATGCAGCGGCGTAAATGTGCGACACCCCTTTGTCTTCGTTTCCCCCACGCGCTCTACGAGTACGAGTATCCACGGTGCAGTCGTGTAAGGCTCGCCTAACGCGCGACCGTAAACAGCAGCCTGCTACTGCGGCCTCCTCATTTCCCCGAATTCTTTTTCTGACTTCTTGACCTCCTATTCACTGTTGTTTATAGAGAGATTACGCCGAAAACGGCACCGTACCGACGGACACTCGCCTCACGAGGATTCTCTCACGAAGGGCGCAAAGGAACAACGCACTGACGACTCTCCGCTTCACATTGATTATCTGAAGGAGCCTAAGCCTAGGCAGCCTGTTGAAGATAATAGCCATTGGCAATACCAGCCTGAATTTTGGGATAGATTATCCCAGATTCCTCTCGTCCGCAGTGCTATAGAAGAGCTTGAAAAGGCGTATCTGTATTTGTCCTTCCTATCCTTCGCCTCTGATAGAGCTTGCAAAGGACTTTACGCCTGCCGCCAGAGAGATTGTTCGATTTGCCAGACATGGCGGTCCAGATTTGCGCGATCTCCGAGCATATCCTCCACCAAGCAGCCATCAACCCGCCAACATCATAAGCTCCCCTCCACGAAGCCGAGCGACCAAATCCACCGATCCAACAACCCTCCCAGTAACCTCAAAGACAACCACTACCAAGAAGTCAACCCCTTATGACCGCGCCCTTGAACAACATCTAATAGATCATGCTATTCACCCGACTTGGAAATCGCGAAAGCCTGATTTAGAAGATATAAGAACAGCCCTTGCAGTCCTAAGGCGGTCGCTCTCGCCTTCAAGGCTTTCTAATAGCATGTTTGGAACATTTCAAGGCTATAATGATCGGCCTAAGGATGAGAATGATGTGAAAGCAAATGTGGTTCCAATGATCATTGGACATTGCAACCACCCTATGGCTATGGGCACGTTATTTGGGAACCTTGAACCGCTTACAGATGGTACACTAGCCCCAGCAACTCCAGATATCTATTACGGCACCTATCCCGAAGAGCTTGACCGTTCGGTCCGTAATGAGCTTACCAACTCTATTATACCATCAACTATGCAGGATAAGCCAATAGCGCCTAATTTCTTTCTGGGGATTAAAGGCCCGAATGGTAGTACTGCTGTGGCGGTACGACAAGCTCGCTATGATGGAGCACTTGGAGCCCGTGCTATGCATGCGCTGCAAAACTATAGCAAAGATGAGTTAGAATACGACGGCAATGCTTATGCATTTAGCTCAACCTACCATGATGGGCTGTTTAAACTATTCACCCACCATATCACAGCGCCATCAGCTCTAGATAGCCAGCCTGAGTGTAGGCGGCCAGAGTACCATATGACTCAATTAGGTGCATGGGCTATAACTAACGATATAGATGATTTCCGCCGTGGTGCCACCGCATTTAGGAATGCTAGGGACTTAGCGAAACAGCATCGTGATAGATTCATCCAGGGCGCAAACACCAGAGCATCTCAAGCAAGGACAGCCGCTGCTCGGGCAGACACAGCCGAACTGAACAAATATAAAATCTCAATGCATCATGAACATATGGATCCTTCACACCACATTACTCTACAGGACGCGAATAGCGAACTCCAGCATATTGCCGACGCCAGCTCATGTGACCTGGAAGATGCTGGCGAGGCGCCTATTGCTCCACGCTATCCTCGCGCAGAAGACAATTCTCAAGGGCCAAGTCCAGAGGCGAGTCAAGGGCCCGTAGCCTTGGGCGATGACCCCTCGATGAGTATCGTCTCAAGCTTCACATCGGGTTTTAGCGGTTCGAAGCGCTCGAGACAATCTACCAGTCCGCCTTCCTAATCTAGGGAGTCGTGGGTCGAAGACTCGGACGCGGCCGACTGCAACCCTATGAAATGTAAAATTATGTGGAGAGAGAAGCGATGGAATGTCAGTTGCCTGTGGTGGTGCCTCAAGATTGATATCAAAAGACGAGCAGTTGACAAAAAAAAAAAAAAAAAAAACTTGCCAGTTACCTTTCCTTCATATCTTTATTCCATTTAGCCAACCGTCCCATTTACGCGTAAAAGGGGCTTCATTGACCTCCAAGAAACGAAGCAATGTGACTTGAACTTAGAAGACATCCCACTCAAGAGAAGAGCTTACGGGACCTCGAATTTTCCATACCTATGGTCGTATGTGCCGGATTCTTTGTAGATTTACTTCATATCAAGATTGGCTTCCCTTCAAAAGAACATGGTGTAGATTATTAATCATACGATTGTCCAAGGCATGCTCAGTTACTTATTTGCTAGTCGAATTTCATTAAATGAACTTGAGTAGAACTCATCTAGATCGAGTCCAATAGACTTTGGCGGACCCCAGAAAATAAGCTTAAAATGCGATAGCTTTCATACATGTTTGAATGGGCAGGCTATAGTAATATAGGATTGTATCACATTGAAAGCAATAAAACATTTCATGAATATATAGGCTTATCTAAAGGGGTACTATTCTCAATTCTGTCAAAGTAGTTGGTGAGAGTGTTTGACTGGACAGGGAAATCTTTATAATCGCTCTCAGAGCCCTCAGAGGCGTCAAGTCTATCTTCCTCTCTTCCCTCTTCTTCATCACCTTCTGTAACTCTTATATCCATATCGTCTGTCTCTTCTCTGGGCTCGAATAAGTCTTTAAAATCTTCTCTACTTAGCGTTGGAAGAGTCCAGAACAGATTTATCTTTTGAGCGTGAATGTCTCTAGCGATATGCTCCATTCTATCCCAAGGGTATATATCTGGTAGTTCTTCGGGCAAAAAATACCCATCAGGAGCATATTGGATATAAATCTCCTGAAGAGGTGATCCTCGAGCAATTGCAGCGGTGGTAAATCGCCTAAGCCAACATTCTTGTATCTCCCCAAAGTCAAGAAGGCCCTCACTGTGCTGGTCCTCAACAGTAAACGACCAGTGGAACTTGTTGAGACGCGGGGCGAGTAGGTTTGTCTCGTAACCAGCTTCGAAACCGGTGGCCCAAACAGATAACCAAAGGTATTTTAAACTTTCAAAGTCAGTTAGATCGAAGCCAATGAGGCCCTTGTATCGTAGTGCGCTAATAGTAATTGATTGCAATGTTGCTTTGTGCGGGGCGATGATTGATGCAATAATAGCCAAACTGGTAATCTGGGACGTCTGTCCAATAGAATCTGTGAAGGAGAAGTGCTCTAATTTGGCCGACCAGGCTACGAGACGTCGAAGGACGTCTAAAGAGTCTCCGAACGAGCTAATTATCAGCGAGGTAATGGGAGATGTGCCCTTCTGGTATTATTCAGCTCAGTGTTAGTGTTCTTGTGTCAAGGTAGAGAACAAAGTGCCGCTATAAATAAAGCTATCAAAGAAAACGAAGTTCCAAGATCGATAGCTTAAAATAGACACGCTCTAAAACCATCATTGACAGTACTTACCTTGAAAGTGTCCCGTGACAGCATACCATCAAGGACGGGAATCCCTGAGAGCTTGAGGACCTTAAGATGCGATAGAGAGATGACTGTTTCATATACTTGCCTTAAATCCAGGTCTCTAGAGAAAGATATTTCTTCCAGAATTGGCATATGCTGTACAGCCGTCCTGAATAATAACCGTTTATCTTCTTCCACTTCAAATCCCCCATGCATACTAAACACCTTCGTACTAGTCAACCAAGCTACCAAGTCCATCAAATAAGGCACGAGGACTGCATTTCTGGGGCTATATCCAATATGGATGCTCAAAGAACGGCAATTCTTTCGGAACGATGGCTTCTCCTTCAAGGTGCGATGTAAGCAGCGCGTTGTTCGACGTAACAATAAAGAATTCCCTTTATAACAGCTCATCCTTATGTTTAAATCTCTGTATAGGATTACTGATATTAGGTAATTGAAACGATGGCATGCAGTGGAGAGGGCGATGCAGGTTGGGTGGTTATTGACGCGTTTATGGCCGAAATTAGAATGGGTGGTGGCTACTGCGAAGATTCGAAGGAGTAGTTCATCTGGTAGCCTGAGAATGCCCCTGCTTGGTGATATAGGCGGCTCAAGTGCCTCATCATCTGGGATCCTAGCGTGAACAGGTGGTATTTTAATGATGGAGAGGTAATTGGAGTCGGAGCGGCCGAGGATCGTCTGAGTATTTGCAGAATTTTTTATAGCCATCTCTTCTCCAGTTAAGTCGTCAATTCTTTACACTGAAAATAATAGAGGCTATAGCCTATTGCAATCCTGACTATTCGCTGTTGTGAAAGACAGGCACCTCGATATGGCGACTCGGCTGATTTTAAGAGAATGGGGATAAATTTTAGAATTAATAAGCCCCCAGGTAGGTTTTCTGACTGGCTCCTCTCCTTACATAACCGTCATGCGCATGTCCCCTCACCGATGTAAAATCTATCGATTCACCTTTGCGCTGCGGAATAAACACATGGTTCTATGTTATAGGCCAGTGAGTTTTTGCTGGCATGTCCATTTACTATGGCATCAGCCCACGTATGCTATACTTCCGACGCAGAAGTCTGTAGTCAGAATATAGCTACGGATGCCTTATCTATGCACGACCAACGAATAGGCACCATATACTCCGTATCAAGAACAAGATATAGTGAGGTATTAGATAGCTACCTAGCCAGGTGGTCAACGCATCTGTACAGATTTACGTTTCTATGATTGCCGAGAGATGGACCTCGTGTGCACTGGCTATACATCATCTACCTGGTCACCGGTTGCCTTACTTATTCAGCTGCTATCTCTCATCTCCCCTTGCAATTTTTACTCAAGATCTTGCGCTGATTCTTGTTGTCGTGGCTCATGTAAGGCACCCAATCCGATATAATCGTATACCAAGATATTACTTAGACTGCCATCGTCGTGTGTTGTTGTAGCATTGGGTTTGATCTACAAAATATCACCAATCTCGGACTGAGAGATGTAGCCAGTCGTATCAGTGCAGCGACCCTTTGCAGCCTGCAACTTTGGTCCAACGCAGGTACACATAGGTCCGGTGCATCCTGGAGTGGTCATCTTGAATAGAATGACCATAGCCGGTGACTCCTATAGCGATCTTGGTTGAAGGCGCGCCGGCCTTTGTGACCATGGCGAGCGCGGCGAGCGTCTCCGTCATGTTGACTTGCGACCGAAGACAGTTATCAGCAGGGTAACCAGGCGTGCTCCATTTGTTGTTATAGTCTCATGCTGACTTTGAATGTATCGGGAGCAATGCTTGTGCGTACCAGGAGCGCTAGTATCGGCAGGTAAGCTCATGCAGAACTCGGCCGTGATATGATCATGGTCTGCAGGGAACCATGAGTACTTAAATAATTATATACACATGAATAGAAACAAAGTTCTGCTTCGGATGTCCCTTTTACTATAAGTCGGGTCAAACCGGCTTTGCTTTCCTGTATTTTCTTTTTGTGTTGAGGAGGTGGTTAGGATGCTCGCATGCGGCGGAAAGGAAACACGCTACACACACCCGTTATATGATGCGAATAACCGCGATGAATATTTCATAGAAAAAGGCCACAAATGACTAAATTTAGTGAAATAAAGGGTCATAAGCTAAATATTTCATAGTTTTTCAATGATATGAGTAGTATCCCTCCCATAATTCCAGTCGTTGTTGTGCTGAGAGAGACATTATCTGACTGTGCTATCATTGGGTTGTAACGCCCGGCGTTTTTCTTCTACACATGTCTTGAAGCCAGCACAATTTGCAAGAAGAGAGAAGAGCAGTTTAATGAAGATCCTGACACCCCTTATCAAGTGATTTACAAGATACCGCAGTATCTTATTAATTTAACTTGCGTTGACAGTGGTTTCAGCTAATACTCCAAAGTACAATGTCTGGCAAAGGGGATCCAGAGAACACTAAGAACTGTGGAGATAAAAAGAAAAATCCCCCTTGTCACCGGGAATAGCGGGTGCGCCAAAAGTAGGGTAATTTAAGCTTATTTTGCCTCCGCATATTACCGTTTGTAGCCTTGAACTGGGAGAATTATTTGATTATCTGCGGACTTTTTTTTGGCTGCCAAGAGGATCAGCAACACTACTGCTTGCTTGTCTTGGGTTGATTCGCGAGCCGAGATATACATGTTGCCTATAAAAGTTATGAGCCTGCTTGGTATGTAATCTTAATTTACAAGAACTGAATGAAAATCTAACCATTTTCTAGAATCCTTCCATTACGCCATTTGGCCACTCTTCCTGTGTTGAGGGATCTCTTTCGCAAAATGAAAGTATAACAACCATCATTACCACCACTGCCACCGCTGATGACGGCTATTTGCGAAAATAAGGTAGTTTAGACAACGCTCCATAGAGACAGTGTTTTGAACCGGTTAGAGCTTTAGGCCTTCCAAGTCTACCTATTATTACACATACATGTTAATATTAATACGATGTAGGAGGCGGTAATTGGATCTCAGAGTAATACCCAAGTTATTGCCGTATAATAAAATCCTCATGTCTTATTTATTGATAGTCACCATACTTTATAATATAGCCCGAGTAAAAGCGAATATTTTTGTTAGAGATATGCTTTAATAGACAAAATTAAAGGTGTGAGCTTTAACAAGTCTTCTTAAACAGTCTTCATAGGGATATTTTTAAAGCGCGGAGCACGTTCGTTACCCACGTGATATGTATATTATGAAGTTGGTTGCGCGCTCTTTTTAAGACACGTTGCAGCCTTATTCTGGCAAACTCCCCAACCTGTGCGTAGCATACATGTACACAAGGTTAAATCTCTGTTTTCGCAAAACAATCAAGATTCGGCATGGTTCAACTAACTCATCGAACCGGCTCTAATAACTGTGGGTTAATCACCCTTTTTTGTCTCCTAACCATCCTACCTTTCACCTTGACCAGTGGAGTTGACCCACGACCTGCCATTGGCTTTGATCTCGGACAGTCCTACGGGTACGTTGACTCTTGCTCAAAACGCATTCTATTTTATCTTCTGCTGGTACCAACTAACGGGATTAGCACTGCGGTTGCACACCTGCCTAATGGAACTATTATCAAGCTTGCTAAGATAGAGGGGAGCCCAAGCTATCAGGCTTTTATGCAAGGCGAGCTGTAGAAATAAAAAGATTTTAAATATGACGAGTGTACCAGATCTTGTCTACTATGGAAAGAAATTTTGAGGTTATTAAACCAATATACCGGGCTTGGCCCAACATATGGCGGCACAATCCTCGCTGAGATGCTTACGTCGTTGCGAATTGTATCGGAAGCTATTCTTGGAGCACCTCTGCCAGCTACCGTCGTCTTCACTGCACCGTGGATGCATGCCTGGTCGTATGAAGAAACATCAAGAGATGGCTTAGTAGAAAAGGCGCGCATACTCGCAGGTCTGAGACCTGTAATGATTGAGAATATGGATCCTGTCTATCTTAGTGAGACTAATACTATTCTCGCTACCAACGGACGCCAGATGTACCCAGATCTTCGTTGTTACGGCCCAGAATTTTCTGATGAGTTTCCAATTACCAACGAAATAATATATTTTGTTAGGTAAGTATTATTTTCTTCTTCAACCTTGATAACGGGCTTGCTGCTAACGCATTATTTAGCTTCACAAATCACTCTCTATACACTTCCTTTCAACTAGCAACGTGCTTCTTTCTTTCGGCTACAAGTAACCGACTTGGGACTATCAATCCCGAGTTTGGCTTAAACCAGCTGGAGCATGCAAGCGACAAGGAAAGCTTTTGGCGTAAGCTTCAAGATTACCTTGTTACCCAAGCTAGAGAGTACGTCACCAGTGGTGATTATTCCCTCAGACAGGACTGCATAGTGCTTATAGCGGGCGAGGCCGCTGATAACGCACAGTTCATGGATACCGTCACACAAGCCATCGCGCGTATACAAAACGACCCAGTTCACAGATTCAAGGAGGCTAAGACAGGTCTCAAGATGGAGCTGCTGGTCTCCCAGGATCTAACATACGCCGCTGCTACTGGTGCTGCAATCTGGAGGCGGACCATGATTGATTCGTCATACTGTGAAAATATTGAGGCAATCATAGGCAAAAACGACCGTGATGAGTTGTAATATCGGCAGCTTGAATTCCCTGAACTTTGGAGTTCAGATTATATGCATCTCCTGTCTGATTTCTGATAGCGTGGAAATTTTTGCCCTCCACCATTCTGTTGGACGTGGGCTGATGATAATTTACACGACAAACCAACATAGCAATGATCAATAGCTGTCATGAGTGGTATTTCGATCACTTGTTCATTTGGCTCTTGTGGAATGATCTGAGTTTAGCATAGGCCTTCCTCCCATATTTTGAGGCGTGCCCTGCCGTTTGTGGCATAGTGAAAAAGAGCTACTATTGAGATTCTTGCTGTATTATAAGGAGCGATACTGCGCCAAGTCAAATTGTGTAAAATCCATCAATCCCTAAAAATTTATATGCCATGTAATCGAACATTATATATATACCAAGATGTAGCGGCGGGAACGTAGCTCAATAGAAGTGATATAATCACTCTTCCGCCGAATGTCACCGAAATTCTCCGTATCATCGTCAAACCTAGGGCCAGACTTAAATTTTAATATTCCTGAACCTCGCTATCGACGATTGTCGATTAGTAACTCCGACTGATGCTGACATGAAAAAATTGAGCCGCCGTGCCGCTCTTCCGAGGTCTCGAAACCATAAGGAAAGGCTAATATCACGATGATGAAAGTATATAAATGAGCTGTCATCTCTGCTGTGGACATTTATCGTAGTATTAGCCTCCTCTTGAATAGCTTATATCGTTTCTCCATCCCTTTGACAACATTCTTAAACCCAAGTCTCTCTTCTGATCATTCGACATGCCTATCTACTCAGTGAGTCCAGATTAATATAATTCTTTCACCCAGTCATCTGACCATGCAGGTCGTCCATTCTTATTCTCTCACTAGAGAACAAAAGGATCGACTAGCCAAGGTTATTACGGATCTACACGCTACGACCTTTCGCACTCCGCGTCTGTTTGTAAATGTACGCTTCGTGCTTGCGGAGCCCCAAGGGGACTTTTACGTTGCTGGCACTCCGACAGAGCCTGCCTCTCCTAACCGCATCTTGGCCTCAGTGCGGATGGATTCCGATCGAACTAAGAAGATGTTTGATGATTTGACTGAAACAATCGAGAAAGAATGGAATGAAATTGTTGGATATGACAGCACTATACATCGCGAAAGCACTGAAGACAAAATGAAAAACTTCATGCTATAGCCTTTACTGCTATTGTTAGTGCCAGAGAGAATGGGGTCGTTCTCCCAGGAGTACGTACCAATCTTCCACACAATTTTAAGCGAAGATGCAGCTGATCATACCTATAATTTAGACTGGTGAAGAAGCAGATTGGCTAAATAACAACATGGAGTACTTTCAACGACGCGTTCAGATTGGAGGCGACGAGAAGTTTACAGCTATGTTGAAGGAGATAGGATGCTAAAAGAGGTGAGCGAAAAGCTCGGTGTGAAAAACATTGTCTCGTTGATTACTATTTCGGATCCCGACTCTCGGTTAAGAGGAGCTGTACCGTCCTGATAAAAATACTCTGAAATCGAAATGCCTTTTTTGCTCAGTTGCGCTCTTTACAAATATTTACCCACCTTTACACTCCAGCAATGTGTATACCTTGAGTCATAGCTGAATTTGAGTGTCATAATAACACCTCACATAGTATATTGACGCTGTTGCATTATTTATCCAAGTTTCATAGATACCTTCTCAATTTAGAGTAACTACCTAAGCAATTTGAGCACTATTTCTTTCATCTTTTATGATTAGTGGAAATGGATATAAAGGTAATGGATAACGAAGATCACAATCCTCGGAACCACATAGAGTATTATCTTCTCGGAACTACCGAATCATTCGCCCGCTATTTGGTATCTCCGTACACCCTCTTCCGCCATGATCCGAGGAAAGGCGCGCCGTGGGGAAATACATTGGCAGCGCTAACTAAGTAAAGTTTTAAGCCCCATAGCCAGTATTCGGCTGAGGAAATTTTTAAGAGTCTCTACTAAACGCTAAATTCTAGAAATAATGAGTAATATCTGTTTTTGGTCGAATTCAGCGTGTATGTCGTTGTTCGACTCCCAACCCTATATCAATTCCTAAGACAGTGCAGCGAGGAGGTCGTCGAATATGAGTGTGACATGATTAATTTTCCGCTGAATATCCCCCAAATTCTGCGTGCAACCAAGCCATATCCAGCGGCTGGACGATCCAATCCTAGACCGCTAAATATGCCTAGAATTGGAGCTCTGGATCCAATGCAATGTCGAACTCTATATAATAGTAATCTTGGCTAGCATGCAAGGATTCAAAGAATGACTGTTTTATTTTTTCAACTAAATCTTAGTAAAAGAGTGACTATAGTTGGCTTTCAAAATCATCTTGCATCTGTTCAACGAGGTCCAGATAACTAGCTAGGAAACTTGTCAAAGAGTCTATCTTGGCAGCATCCTCTTAATAGGTAGCGAGATGCCAACACACGATCCTGCGCTCCAGCAGCCTGCCTTCACTATCATATAACTATCTCAACCACAAAAAAAGAACTTCGACCCTTCCATCTCAAGCTATTGCCGTTTCTCCCCTGCCTGCTTATCATATATCTTGAAAGAGAGCAGCCCCAACAGTTCTCATCGCCAACCTCTGCAATGACGAGTGTCAGACAGGTTGTCTCGCCTAGCTCTGGCCACAAACTCTCCTCATCTCGACGGTGACCAGCTGCCACTACAATACGTATCCGCAGCAATAAGCCGAATCGCCAGGCACGAAGTGATCGCATTAACCATAGTCTGTTGGACTTTTTCGTTTTCCCCACGACCGTTTCGACGGAGCGGCTGTTGCAGCCATCACGTTCTTGGTGAGTTAATGCTCGCTACTGTAGAGCCTTTAGGAGATATCCTAATTGTCATTGTTCGCTGTTAAAGCCTTGTGCTTGTCACTCAATCGTAGCCTCCGCCAATTTGGCTGTGGAAGGCAGTGCTGATGCTCTTTTCGTCGTCGTCGTAACGTCGCCCGTAGCCACTGCCTAGAGTCATACGGCCGCTGCTCTCCACGTATTGTTTCAATCGGTCGCTCTGGCTGTACGAAACTGCTCGCATTCCTGTCACAACGTCGTGTAAACCAGCTCCAAGACTGACACCACCTTGACCAATCCCCTTGGCGCCAAGGACACTGGCTGAGGCATCCGTCAGCTCAGAATTGGCTACGCTCTCTCCTGCAACGCTCTCAGGCGCTCGGTTGCGACCCTTATGTCCTCGTCCCGGCGCCGACACTCCAGGTAGTCCGGGCCACTGCTCAGGGGCAAAGCTGGAGAACATTGGCGGGAAAGCCGTGTTGAGTGCTGCACCTCCGAAAGCTGAACCTTGGATAGAAGAAACATCATCTGGAATGTAAGAAACAATAGAACCCGCGTCAAAGTCACGACCAGGAGGGCCGCCGTTGAGTCTGCCATTTGACTGCCTCCCACCCGGATACTGAGATGGCTGGCTGCTCTTCTGGCGGTAGCTCACTCTAGGTCGGCTAAACTGCAACAGACACGCCTGCAGATTGGTAAGGGGACCTTCGACAAAGCACTTACGATCCTTGAAATGAGCAAGGAGGTTGTGCCAAAGTTCATGCTTGGATAGAACCTTGGGGTTTCCAAGAATGACGAGACCGTACTTGGCTCGGGTGAGGGCGACGTTGAGACGACGAGGGTCTGACAAGAATCCAATACCCTGGTTGTCGTTGGATCGAACGCAGGATAGGACAATAAAGTCTTTTTCACGACCTTGGAAGGCATCTACCGAGGCCACCTCTACATCTTTGTAAAGCTCCTTCTTGTACGTGCCTGAGTTCTGCATAGTGGAAACAATATAGCTTCGCTGACCCTCATACGGCGTAATGACTCCAATCTCGGATGGTTTCACACCGGCCTTGAAGAAACGGGTCACAGTCTTTTCCACATTCGATGCTTCCGTTCGGTTTAGGTACGAAGTGCCAGATGTTGAAATTTCTTCGTGGCCAATGTTAGACCAGAACATCATAGGCATCTCAGTCACAGGCCAGGGGAAGTCGACATCCTTTCGGACTCGCTGCTCATGGGTGATGCCGTTCTGGAGAGTGCCATCGTAGAACATGTTCGAAGGGAATTCCGAAAGGCATGGGTGCATTCGGTACTGTGTTTTCAGCGGGATCGGGTTGATCTTTAAGTTGATGAGTCGCTCAAACAGAGACCTGTTGAGGCCGGCTTTGGCAGCCTTCTTGTTCATAATCACGGGGCCAAGTTGCTTATGGTCTCCGACTAGAACGACTTGCTTGCATCCGAGCACAAGGGGAATCATGCATTCTGGCTCAGCGGACTGCGTGGACTCGTCAATCAGGACATTTCGGAATTTCATCTTGGAAAGTCGCGGGTCGCCTGCGCCGACACACGTGCAGCAGATGACATCTGCGTTGCCCAGAATCTCTCGCTCAGCGGCTTTTGTAAGCTGTCTTAGTTTCTTCTCATCCTGGCTTGAGAGTTCGCCGACTTCGTTCTTCAGCTGCGATAGCTTCACAAGCTCGGTGTTGTGCTCGGACATGCGAACCTGCTCATGCAAGGCTAGGAAAGTGACAGACGACTCAACATCCTCTCTCGACTTGGCCGTAAGTCGAACCACCTTGAGTCCTGTACGGTGTATACGTTCACAGAGTTGGTCTACAGCAACGTTGGATGGAGCGCACACTAGAACCTGACTGCCGCTCATCTTAGCAAGGTGGTAGATGATGGTAGCTGAGGTAACCGTCTTTCCTGTTCCGGGAGGTCCTTGGATGAGACTGAGAGGCCTCTGAAGGACGGCCTTGATCGCATCCACCTGGCCCTGATTCAAATCAGGTAGCCCGGGAGCAGACCACTTCTTAGGCAGCGTGACTTTCATAGGAGGTGGCTGGCAGATATGGCCGAGTAGTATGTGGAAGATGTATCCCGAAACACTCATGTCGTCAACGGCAAATGTTTTCATGGCTAGCTGCATACGATCGTACGAGGTAGCCTTCCAAACGTAGTCGGCCGAAAAGTTGTGAGAAAGATCAATGGGGACCAGCTTGTCGTTGCCAGTCTTGCGGAGTTCGAGGCAAACTTCGTCGGATTGGCTGTTTGGGATCTTAATGACATATCCAACTCCTTCCCATTCATCTCGAAGCTCGCCGGTGTATCGCAGTCGCATTTCGTCGCCGACCGCGAGTTTCACATCGCCCGATTCAATTTTCTGTAGGTTAAAGCTAGCAATGTGCTTGTTGTTGAGAGCGAAATCCCAACGAACAGTTAGGCCATCTTCCGATTGTGCCTCCTTGAGCTTCTTATCGTAGTCGGATTCCATTTTCACAAGAGGACCAAAAATATTCTGATAGTGGTAGGGATCATCATATGTCAACTGGACGGGAAGAGGGTCGTCGTCGATGTTGGAAGCCTTCTCCAAATCTTGGATGGTTGCGTCCGGCTCCTGTTTCCACATTTCTTCGAGCTTGGCAATTGTATTTATCGTGAGATGGCGGGCGCGTAGCTGTTCAGCATCGGATGGCGGGTTCACGAGCCACGGCAAAAATGCACGCTCCTCGATAAGGGGCTCCCATCGTGAGGTGTCCCAATTCATGTCTTTATTCGACGAAGCGGCGGCGCAAGGCTGACGGCATAGTAAGACAACCACGGCGTCAGATTTTGCGGGAATAAATCCAAGAATGAAGGCATTCTTTGTTCCACAGTTGTAACACTCCAGCACGGTATCTCCGAGGGTCGATTCGGGGTGTAATTGCACTTCTTTGTGCCGCGCGCGAACCAGGTGGTTGACGATGTGGGTTGACGAGCCACTGCCGCGAGCACTGCAGAACCATTTGTTGCACGTAAGGCACTTGACGACACAGGCCGGAGAGTGAATGCCGCAGTATCTTTTCCACACATCAGGTTAGCTTATATAACCAACAAAAGACTAAATGGCATTGCTCACGCGCATGCATGAGCCGGGAGCTCTTTCTCCTCCTCGGGATTTTTCAACTTCATGCCCATCATTTGATCAATGGGGACACTGTTGAGGCTGTCGTTATCATCCTCCTCGAATGCCTCCGTCTGGTTATCGTCGTCGTCGGCTCGGCGTCGGCCACTTTGGCCGACATATTTACCGTAGAGCAGAGCCTCGTCAGGGTCGATCGCCGACAAGTCGTCAGCGCCAGCCTTTATGGCCGCAGCTGAGTCGGAAATAAGATGATTACCAACATGGGTGAACGCCCCCTCCATGTTGTATCGATGTTTAGGGCAGGTGCGCCAGATGATGCTTTTTGGATCGTGATAAGTCAGCCTCGAAGCAGTGGGAGTGAATTAGTAGAGAGGTGTGTGTAACACAAACGGAGGGAGGAAGAGGACACAAAGGCAAGACGATCTAGAGGAATTCCCAAGTGGACTTATGCCAAAACCATCAAGGGAGAATGCTGTTTACCTTTAAAGTAGATTTTGTACGTCTGGAAGCCTGGTGCGACAAGCTTCGGCGCGGGATGGTCAAAGGGAAGGGATTCGATAATCTCGTCGGCCGGCCTCACATCATCGTCGCAGACACCGGGCAGAAAAAAAACAGAATGAAACTTTGAAACCAGAAGATATGAATCTCGAGCCTGGCTTTTCAAGGAACTTGTCGCTCGGAAAGTACTGATCCAAAGGCAGAAAGCGTTTTTCTGCACTTGACAGCCTGGATCTATCAACAAATGGAAGCGACTAGATAGACCCTGGCACACCTGGGAATCCTAGGCTTTGGTGGGACGACTTGCGCCCACGTGATAGGCCTAAGGTGGTGGAAGGTTATCGATAAGGCAGGAAATTCGGCAAAACTGATAAGCCAACTTTTTTTCGACTGTCTTCGCGCCAACCGTACATGTGGAAAGCAGAAGCGAAGTTGCTCAACAAGAGTTTGAGCATTCAAAATGATTGTACGTTGGCTTTACATTTGTGTTTATTGCTTCTTAAGACTCCCGTTACTGACTACATTTTGTAGCGTAAACAAGCGCGCCAGAGGCGCGATTATCTGTATCGACGAGCGCTTCTACTGCGGGATGCCGAAATCAGTGAAAAAAGAGCTAAGCTAAGAGCCTCTCTCGCTTCGGGAAAGCCATTGGATCCAACAATCGCCAATGACAAGTCGCTGAGGAAGGATTTCCAATACGATGAATCTCGCGATCTTACTACGAACGAACCGCTGGATTTGGACGATGAATATGCACAACTATCCGGCATCGTCGACCCCCGAGTTCTCGTAACGACTTCTCGCGACCCTTCAGCCAGATTATCAGCTTTCGCAAAGGAAATCAGACTTCTTCTACCAACTTCCATTCGGATGAATCGTGGTGGCCTCATCTTGCCCGATCTTGTCAAATCTGCTCAGTCTGCAGGCCTATCTGATATGCTTCTACTTCACGAACATCGTGGTACTCCTACGGCCTTGACAATTTCTCACCTACCCCACGGACCGACGGTTTCGTTCTCCCTGCACAATGTTGTGCTCCGCCATGATATCCCTGGTAGCGTTCGAGGAACCGTGTCAGAGTCGTACCCTCATCTCATCTTCGACGGCTTTACAACACGCCTGGGAGAGCGAGTTGCCAAAGTGCTAAAGCATTTGTTCCCGCCCAGAGAGCCAATTACTAGCAAGAGCAAGATTGGCAACCGAGTGGTGACATTTAAGAATATCGATGATAGCATCGAAGTCAGACATCACGTTTTCGTCCGGACAGGCTACGATAGCGTTGAGCTGGCCGAGGTTGGACCTCGATTGACCATGAGAGTGTTTGAGATTCGCGGGGGTACACTGGAAAATAAGGAAGGCGATGTTGAATGGCATTTATCTCAATATACGCGGACCTCGAAGAAAAAGAATTATCTCTGAGCAGACTATCTCTCTGGCAAGTCAAGCTTCGCCTCTTTTCCCTCTTCGCATACAGGGGATGTCGCTCCTGGAACACTACATGGCCCAACTGTCAGCGGAGCTACAAGGTAGCTTTCTAGTACTACCGATTGCAGCGGGCTTAATCGCTTAGAAGTCGGATAACGGTCACCATTTTGGCTGGAACAGCGTCAGTCTGGAATTTGATTCACAGTCAGCGTCATGGCGAGTGCTTCGCCACGATGGCGACGTAAGACTTCGTAAATCAGTATACAAGCCACAAAACTTATACATTAGCAATACTATTGGAATGAGAGAGAGAACCGAGGAGATAGACGTTGGATACGTTCATTGGTTTGTGATGGCCAATGTGTGCGCAATGGCAACAGGCAGATCCGAGCAGGTGATTCGGCTGGGTTTCCATGACGCACTATGGGATTGACGACTGTATATATATGAAGTTTGAGTTTACGCGTACATACTAATAAACGACTGCATACCAATTAGTAGTGATAATCCCTAGAATTTCCTATAAAAAAAATTAAAAAAATTAAAAAAAAAGAGTATCGCAAATTGAATAGCCAGGGTGCTTGCTGCCAATCGATCATTTTCTGAGAAGCATTCCAGGTAGATTTACTGTATCAAGATAGGAGGTGTACCGCCTAGGTAAGGTATATTATAAAGACGTTTGAAGTCACTCGACTTTTGAACTGCTTGTAACCATTTTACCTAGAGAGCTGCACTCCACTACTTTAGTAGTATTCACTTGCCTAGGTACTCCGTACAAAGTGGTAAGTCTATTCCATGTAAAGTATGGCCATGACCGCTACTGTGCTCCATACTACGGTAGCCCACGCCCTGGAAGAATACGAAATTACAACCCCTGCCTATCATATGATCCTGCAGACAGACATCTTACGTGTGATTTCCCGCACGGCCGGCTTTTCCAGTACGGCCTCCAGCGCGATTTGGCGTGATTGCAAAGAAAGGGAAGAACCAAGAGATTCTTTCTTCTCCCCATTGTCGATGCATAATCAAGATTGAGTGCTTAACAGAAGGTTATTCTCACTACTGTACTGTACATGTACTCCGGACCAGGCGAACCCACTAGTTCCGCTAACTGACGCGCAATGATCGCATCCTCCGCCCTGCAGACCATTGGCTCGTTCGGCAAGCCCAGCGTCGCCAAAGCCATTGGGACTTCTTTCACGCCAGGCATGGTTCATGGCCATGACTTTGATGCGCGTCGATTGGCGGGCGCTTGGGCCAATGTCCAACGTGCTGGCCAGGCAGCTGCTCTATTTGGCACAAGCACCATGAAGTGGAGCTGTCAAACGATGGATGGCAAGATGATTTCTACTCTACGGAGTACTGTACTGTGGGCTTCGTAATAGCGGCCGACTACCACTGGGCGCAGCGCTGACAAAGGGATCCGTCGGTCCGCAGGAAGACGCTGGAATTCAAAGACCGGGTTTTTGGCAAAATGAGAAGCAAAAGAAGGGTCACAGGCCACAGGGTCTCTATTTTTTGCTCAATCGTTGCAATCCGGATCTCCCAGCCACCACAAGGCGGCTTAATTTAGTAATTAGCCGTACGTCACCATTCCCTGGTTGTTTTGAGCTCTATTGCGAAGTGCTGTACTCCGTAAGCTCTGGTTACATGTACATGGCCCATGTACCTCTACAATTTTAATTTTTTTTTCGGCCTTACTTTTTTCTACACCAAAGCACCACCTACAGTAGTGTTGCGCCTCTGCCTTCTTCCGCATTAGGCCTCGCAAAACAAATTGCCGTTCTGACCTTCTCCTCCCTCCACCTCCGCACAACCCGAAGCTGCTTCGGTATAGCAATTACTCGTTTCTTTGTACTGCGAACATCCCCACCAATTAGAGCTCCGTGCTTGTGATCTTCTCGAAGCCTTGACCAGCAGACCGTTGATTCCGCCCGCTTTATTCACTACTTGTACGTAGCTGCGACACCGCAAGCGAAACTCTCGCCTACCAGCCTTCGCCTAAACATCACCGCTACCTCTCACCTCTCACCTCCACCAAACAAAATTCAGTAGGACGCCATTTCAGCATGTCGCAAGGGCAGCAGAATCCCTATTCTCAGGGCCCTACCCAGGAGTCTGGGCACACCGGCGCCGGCTATGGTCAGGTAAGTAAAACGTCTCGTAGAGCTATGCGATGGCCGTAGAGATCCGGACGAGCAGCGCGAATAGAATGCTAACGCAGTGCGCTTGACAGCTCAACCCATACGCTACCAACACCAGCGAAAATCCTTATAACAACAATTACGAGTTGCAGGATTACAACAACCAGGGCACTACAGACAATGGCGTCGCGCAAGAGCAGGGATCCCGACCGCCTGCCGCTGTGCTGTCACAGCAAGACTTCCTCACCCGCGTGGGAGACTTGCGCAACGACATCAAGGCGCTGACTACCGAGATCGACTACATCGGACAGCTGCATCAGCGCACTCTCAGCACTACTGACCCGGAGGCAACCCAGCAGCTGGAGCATTATGTAGCACAGACGCAGATCCGCAACACCGCCATCAAAGATGGCATCAAGGGTCTGGAGCGCGACCTCCTTAAGACGAATGATGCTTCCCGCAACACCAAGAAGACCCAGCTGGAGTCGCTCAAGACATTCTTCAAGTCTGAGCTCGACAAGTACCAGAGCATTGAGCGCGACTACCAGCAGCGCTACCGAGAACAGATCGCGAGACAGTATCGCATCGTGAACCCGGATGCATCGGAGGATGAGGTGCAGCAGGCCACAGAGGCCGATTGGAACAACGAGGGTGTTTTCCAGACCGCTGTAAGTTTTTCATTTTCTCTCTCCTCCCCAAAAATGCTCCAACGACGGAGAATTGGTTCGGTGCTACACCTTTCCAGCAGTCAAGTAGCAGCTCGTTTGGTGGGCGTATAATGCATAAACAGCGCTAACTCGACTTTTTGCAGCTTCGTACCAACCGCTCTGGCCACGCTGCTTCTCTCCTTGGCAACGTGCGTGCTCGCCACAATGAGCTCCAACGCATCGAGCAGACTCTCTCCGAGCTCGCCATCCTCTTCCAGGAGCTCGCCGCCATGGTCGAGCAGCAGGAGAACGTCGTTGTTGCTGCTGAGGTAAACGCCGAGAACACCGTTCAGAACATTGAGAAGGGCAACGAGCAAGTCAGCCAAGGTATCGAGCACGCCCGCCGCACTCGTCGCCTCAAGTGGTGGTGCGCCCTCATCGTCTTCCTCATCGTCCTCGCTATCGCTCTGGGCGTGGGTCTGGGTGTGGCTTTGACCAGGAACCATTAATCGACTTTGTCTCTCAAAAAGGCATTGCTCTTTCCCCTTGTATGGTCAACCTACAATTTTTCTTTTGTTCTCTCTTTTTTCTTTCTAAATTCCAAACTAAGGGGGGGGGCCTCTTTTACTTGGCTCACGAGGCGTAATTATTTATTCTTTCTTAGACTATGAAATATGTATCCAACCGCAAGAGGAGAAGCCCTTACGCTTCTTCGCAGCGAAACGACTATTTGTACAATCTTAATTCTTACTTTTGAGACGCTACACTGGAAGGGTTTGGGGAGGGGGAGAAGTAGCGTTGATTGCAGCGGCAGCAGGGATGGGATGAGGAGAATGATATATAACCAATGGTGAAGGGAGAAAAACGGAGCAGATATGCGTGGAATTTTGTGAGGGGGGCGATGATGATATTTAATGCCATGAACTCTCGGGTGCTGATGAACTAGCAATGGATGGGTAGGGAGGGAAGGATGGGAGTCCATGTGATCGCAACAGATGAACATAGGATAGGAAATTTTTTTATAACTTTTATGAAGTGGACAAATTATGAGGACTTGTTTTATGAGAGGAGTCTTCTGTTTTCTTTTTTTTACTTCCCGAGCCAAAACATACAAGTCGTACTAGTAATACATCCCATCCATACAAGACATCCTTTTGGTTTTGAGCATACCTCTTTTTCGTTCCCCTCTTCCTTTTTTTCTTCTTTCTTTCGTACAGCTCCGTCATATGGGAGAAAGAATGGTAAGGAAACAATACAATACAATACAATACAATACAAAATGAAATAGAAACAACAGCAAATACTTCAGGACACCATATATCGAGGGACGTAAGATGCCATTATAGTATAAATGTACAGAGGAGGTTTTCATTTCTGCATTACCAACAGCACGATTTTTTTCTCGTTTCGTTACCACCCCCTTTTTGACATTCCCTCCCCGCCACCATATCCCTTCTTCTTCCTGTCTTTTTTTTTCCATGTCCCGTGTCCCCCCTCCCTAAACTCGGCATACACCTGAATCATGAACTTCATCATTCCCATAAGTGTTGATGTCAATATTGCTGTTTGGTTCGCACCAGTGGACCAAAGAGAAGGGAAAAGACGGAATGTGAGCATTCGAAGAAAATACAAAACTCCAATCAGTTTCCTCGACTCCCGGATCGTCGGCAGCATAAAAAGTTTTTTGTGGCATGTGTGTAAAGTGTTACATGCGCACACTAGGTCCATAAATTGTCCTGCGCCATAGCTTGTATGTGTGCATATGTGCGTACCTGAGGGCTTTCCCCCCCCCTAACTCTGTTCTTTATTCTTTTTCTGTTTTTCTTTTTGTTGGGGTTGTAAACCCATTCGCCTAGTGTCTTATTAAGACGGAAGCTTTAAGGCATACGCAGTCCTGCAGGACCACCTGGGCCACCTGCTAGCTTTTCCGCCAACTTGGGGTACTTCTCTGTCACCTTGACCTGGGTCCGTGTAGCCTCGGCATATGACAGGGCGTTGACAATCTCGCCCTCAGTTCGGGCGAGTTCTGCAGCGCGCTCAAAGTACTTGAGAGCCTCAGTCACCTTGTTCTGCTGTAGCAGAAGCTGAGCCATGGTAGCTACAGCAATATCGCACTCGGGGTCAACTGAAAGATTTGGTTAGACTTTGCATGATAGTAAGGAGTAGAATAAATACGAGGGAATACTGACTGATGAGGGCTTTCTGGCAGAGCTTCTCTGCCTCCTTAAAGTCAGACGATGACTGGAAGAGGGCCAGAGCCTTGTTGATAAGGGGCAAAACATTCATAGACATGGGCTTGGATTGCTTCTCCATCTCCATGGCGGTATCAAACTTCTCAATGGCTTCGGGGAAGTTGCCCTGGTCTAGTAGCAGCTCGCCGTAGTAGTTGTACACATCGGGGACCTTGGGGAAATTCTTGATGCATCGTCGGAAGGTGGCCATTGATGAGGCGATGGAGCCCATCTTGTACTGCGTGACACCTAGTTGGATGTGGGAGAAGATGAAGTCCTTGTCCAGATCAATCGATCTCTGGTAGTCTTTCTGCGCGCTAGCGAGATCGCCTTTAATGAAGTGAGCTTGAGCGCGGTGGTAGTAGACATCGGGATCGTCGTTGTCCTGTTCGAGAGCCTTGGCAAACTCGGCGTCTGCCTTGTCGGGCTCGCCCAACTCCAAGCTGATACTAGCTCGCTTGATGTAGCTCTGGGTCATCTTGGGGTCGAGCTCGATGCTCCTGTCGAAATCCTCTGTCGCCTCCGCGTGGTTGCCGAGAAGGGTTCGCATGGTTCCACGCAGGTTGTAAGCGAGAGCTTCATGCTCACCGAGATCACCCAGCTCAATGGCCTTCTCGAATGCTTGCCTGGCCTCCTCGTATCCCTCGGCTGTCTTCTGTTCCAGTCCCTGGAAGCCGACCTGCAGCTGCCCCAGACCGGTGTCCAAGGAGAGCTCGATCGAGTCGTCGAGAGCGGCGGGGCGAGGCTTCTGGCGGAAGCTCTGGAGGTAGTTGCCGACGAAGATGGGGCTGGGGAGCTTGGCGGGCCTGGATGCCATGACTTCCTTGGCCTTGTGCTCGGCGAAGACCTTGAGCAATCTCTCGACGGCCTGAGCAGTTGACTCGCTCTTGAAGTTATCAATAATGCAAGAGGCTGTGAAGTCGAGAAGGGCCTCGGAGTACATCTTTAGGTGCTCGTAGGCAGTGGCACGTCGGTTAATAGCCTTAATGTAATCGGGGTCCATGTTGATGGCGGCTGTGGTATCTTCGACGACCTTGTCCCATTCACTCATAGCGCTGTGACAAGCAGCTCGGTTAGAGTAGAAGACGGCATCTGGCTTGCACAGAATGGCCTGGGAGTAGAGTTCGATGGCCTTGTTGTATGCCTTATCTCCGTACGCTTTGTTGCCGGCTTGCTTCAGCCGAGCGGCGTACTGCTCTCGCACCTCTGGGGCCAGCTGTAAAACGGAAGCCTCGTCAACTTCTGGCAGCTCGGATTCTGTCTCGACGGTAGTGGCTTTGGGCTGAGTGGCTTGTGTGTCGGCGGCTTTGCGCTCTGCCTCCTTGCGCTTCCTCCTCTCCTTCTTGCTCAGCTTTGGTGATGCATCGGACTTCTATTGCGAACAGCACTGGTTAGAATATTGTTCTCTCACTTTTGCTTCCTCAACTGTGCGCTTTGATATCTTTTCTTCTTCTGCCAATTCGGCGACGACCCCAACACAGCTGTTGCGATGCTTATGCCGTCATGCTCATTCAACCCCTCCACGCAAACAACGACTGCCAAAAACGTACCGAATCGGAATTCAGATAATAAACAACACCAGCGCCTGTGACAACCACGGCCACGCCAGCAATGGTATAGACAACCGCCTTGTTCTCCGACACCCACGAGGATATCCGGTCCCAGGTCGAAGACGAATTCGCGTCGACAGCGACAGCGGCGGGGCGGCCCGGAGGCATTGACGGCAGCGGGTTAGACATGACAGGGGAGGGATTAAGAGCGCTGTGAACTCAGACGACGAGAGATGGAGACGACAGACGTAGGAGATGCTGGGGCTAGAATAGCCGTTCGATGATGTCGGGGCGCAGGAAGAGCTGCAGCAATAGCTGGGCACGCGCAGTAGGAAAAAATGAATGATGGCACGGCCACACAAAAGGTTCAATCCTCTCTAGTCGAAATTTCCACCACTTGGCGGGCGGTTAAGTAACCCACCTCAACTAAATGGCCAAGAGCTGGAGCCGAACCATAAAAAAAACCACCCACTTTGCAAGCCCACTGAGCTGCGCTTCTGCTTTTTTTCTTTTCTGTTCTCCACTGGCTCTAGCCGCTGAGAGAAAAACATCAACACTTGGGGACCCTGGCATACGCAACATCGGTCGCCTGGAAAGGCCTCGGGAATGCCTGAGGCAGCGTCAAGTCTTTTTTTGTTTTCATTTTGTATTTTTATTTTCGCCTCCATTCTTACAGCTAAAATATACTTCATATTACTGTTAATCTAGGATTATATCTATAGCTATCAAGCACACTCGAATTGCTTGTCCTACCAGCTCCGTGCAAAAGTATATCGTCATAGCCCGCTAGAGGCGAAATACTTCCTAGTCATGGACCCGTGCTTTATTCATTCACCCATTGACTCTGCACGCCAATATCTGCTGCCGTAATGCTTTCACGAATTAAATCCCCGTGCTGCAAGATGACCAGCATGCTCTAATTAGCGGTTACGCCTCAAGATAGAGGCAGATAGAGGCTAACGGACAGGCTGCACCTACTAATCATGACCCTGTATTTTATGTGCATGGATGAAATACTGTGCATCCATCCACCTGTACCTAGTAAGCTTAAGCTCCATCGTGCCATGCGCTGTCCTGAACATGTTCGCACGATTAATCGCAAACTGCGGCATTACCTAAAGCCGATTCGTCTCTTCTTTCTTCCCGTAAAAGCCTCGCATTGCTCGCCAACTGGCTGGCTAGGCTCCATTTTGCATGTGACGTGATGCGATGCGCACTGTGAGGCCGTCCAAAGCTCCATTTTGCGGGAGTCACTTTTGTACTAGTCCAGTTGCTTCGGCATATCTTTAACCATTTTATTATAGAATTGAAAGAACTATAGACTTAGTGATACACCTATATATTTATGCCTCTTCATAGTGACCTAAGACCATTCTTTCATCCAACTATAATCCATACCCATTTGTTCCTTCTCCGTGATGATAATAGGGCATATATAGTGGCGCAGAGACACTACATATAACAAGCCGCTCAGGCCAAATCATCACAAACATTTATCAAATCATCAGTGCACGCATTTCAATTGGTCACCATGGCGGACAGTTTCTCCCTCTTTACCTCTCTTCGGTACGATATTAGCCTTTTAGAGATTCCTTCCAGAGGTATCGACTACGCCGGGTGGAATGCCGCCAATAAGTCACCCTTCTACATGCTCGATTATCATCGCGATCGCATGTTACGGGCGGCGACCCATTGGAAGTGGAACAAGGCCATTGATGTTCTCTCGGGACAAAAAGGCTTGGAGACGTTAGCCAGGTTAGCCGAAGAATTCATCGGCCCATCCCAAACGACTGCCCTGCGCTTCAAAATCCTCGTCAGCCGTGAGGGCCACGTGGGTTTCGAAAAGTACAACACTGCCCCTGTTGGCACAGAGAATTTATTTCCTCTACGGCTACCTTTGCCTGGTTCTCCATCTACTCCTGAGGAAGCCCAGAAAATCCCATGCTGGACAGTAGTGCTCGATGATAGTCACACTACGGCATCAGAGTACACGCATTTCAAGACCACCAAGAGGGAAATGTATGATTCTGCCCGTGAAAGGCTTGGAATCGCTCCGACTGATGAGCGAGAAGTATTATTAATTAACCAAGACGACGGATCCATCATGGAAGGGAGTTTATTGACGCCGTATTTCTGGAGAGATGGACGATGGGTCACTCCGCCCGTCGATTTGAAGACTGGAAGTGGTGGCCAAGACGGCGTATCGCGACGGTGGGCTTTGGAAAGGTGAGCTGCCAATCACCTATTCGAACTGACTTCTCAAAGTAGCTGACAACAGGGAATAGGGGCCTGGCTGCTGAGCAAAGTGTGCCTGCAAATTCATTGGCGGATGGTGAAGAGTGCTGGATTAGCAACGGCGTGAGGGGATTCATTGCGGGTGTTGTCCGTCTTAAGCAGTAATACAACTGAAAGAAAACGGATCAGCGGATTCAAAAAGAGAAGCTGAGACAATATTTTCCCTCAGGGGGCTATAGACGCCGTCAATTAGTTGGCCGAGCCTGGGCCTTCTTTTCTTTTTTTTTCCTGTGGCATCAGGGATGTTGCATGTTGTGGTGCCATCGGGCTGCATATGGAAGCAATACAATTGGACATCAACGAATCCTATGAATTCATAAAGGCAAATCACAAGGCTATAAAATTGTTTGTCATGCAGCTAATGAAATCACAAGTTCAGCTGCTGCTCCTTGTTTGTTTGTTGTCACTTGAGGCCTGCAGGTTTGGGCAATTGTCGCCGCGTCTCTAAAAGTCTCTAAAAGGCTGGCACCTCCCCGCGCTATTGATACCACCAAGCCGCTACAACTTCGCAACTCCACATAATCTCTGGCCATCAAAGTGCCATATTATGAGGCTGGCCAAAGCCGACCCTTAGCTCTTTCTGTATAGCCAGTTTTTGACCGATTTCTGTTTCGAATTCCCCTGCATTTAAATCTATTTACCTCCTGTGCTTCTTAGCTTTGGTTTGAGCGTGAACCGGAGCAAAATCCCCACATCAAGTCCTTGCCCCAGCGTTCCGCTTTTCTGCGGTTATCAACTACATTGCTTGTGAATTTCACCTATTAATCCTGTCGCCTAGCGGAGACATCTCGATGGAAGAGGCTATTGGAGCCGGTCGTGCTAAATATGTAGCCCAGCGCTACAGACAGGCTCTGGATTCCTTTACTGAAGTCAGTCATTATTATTTGTCGTGGGAGCCTGTGCAAGCCCCATAGCTAATTACTTCCAGGCTATAAAGCTCTGTCCGTGCGAGATAGAGAAGAGGAAGAGGAAGCGAGACGAGTCCGAAGCCCAGGAGCTGGATGGCACTGCAGAAGCCAATCAGGCGACTCCGAATTTGCCAAGCCTTGAATGCGGCAACCTTCTTCACCTTCAAGCTCTCAACTACCGAGCTGGAACTTTTGAAAAGATTCCGGACCTTCGTCGCGCGAAAGCTGACGCGCGACGAATGATGGATATAGCACCATGTTCTCCTGAAGTACGCCCTCATAACCAAGGCCAAGATATGTTTACCTCTTTTTTTTTACTCACCACGTATAGGGCTATCTTCGCGCAAGTAAGCTTCTGCGAATGGAACAAGAATCAGAAAATGCCTTTCAAGTGTTAACCCAAGGTATTCTGGAGTTTTTTGAAAGAGGTAGCTTTCAAGTGGAAGATTTACAGGTGCGTTAGTTTGGAGCGAAGAGCTCAAGAGAGGTAACACAGTATGCTTACAAGATGCCAGCGCCTTGATCAAGCCCGAAATCCCCTTAAATCCAAGTTTGGCAAGGTTGATCCCTTGGATAGTTTTTTATGTCTTAGTTGGATGTCAAAGGCTCATCTACCAGGGGAGCTTGTTCGGGATATTTTTGGTCGTTTGGAACTATCAACCCTATGGTAAGTCACACAAATTGTTCATTAGTATTAGCCAATACTAACTGTAAGGCTTACCTTATGCAGCCGATGTCTACGTGTCTCCAAAGCTTGGAGAAAAATATTAACGGCCCCAGGAAGCGCACAACTCTGGAAGTCGCTGATATTCACTGGTGCTTCGGCCCCCGGTTCGACTATCTCGATTGATGTATTGCGAAAGCTGCTCGCATATTCATTGAACGATATTCGGGAGCTTGTCATTGATAATTCTTCAAAATTTGGCCTAGACCAGAGAAAGTTCAACGCCATCTTGAACGCGGGAACCAAACTGGAACGCTTGGAGCTATCTGAGCCATACGAAGCTCTAGCCCTTACGCGACTTCCCAGAAATCTCAAACACCTAAGGCTTGATGGGTTCTATCGTTTCTATAGACCAAATCACATAGGCAGAGATCCATACGTACACTTTTTATTGACTACTGTGGACTCACTAGAGAGCTTGAGTCTTACCGGACTTCCCAGGCAATGGTTTACTACCATGGGTATGCCAGTTATATCTAATTTGAGGCTTCTTAAGCTAGTTAGGGGCCTCGACCAGCCGTGGCAGCTATCTATCGTGAGTACTTCGGAATGATACATTTGGAATGAGAAAGTAACGTCCATCAGCTTCCAACGTTGAGAAATGCTCCGCAGCTCGAGCAACTCTACCTAGAGGATCTCATTTTGGACTGCAGGCTTCCAGATGGCGAGACATTTGACAATTGTTGTGTGCCAAATCTCAAATCCCTCACGATTGTAGATACGCGACCGCGTGTGCATCGAAGGCATGACCCTATCAACGGGACTGTGAACGAGGCAATCTCAGTTGAGGCATATCAACAATTGACAGCCTTAAATTTTGGAAAGAATCTTAAGGCATTAGACATCCGCTATGCGTGGGAGTACACGGGCCGTAACAATGAAGATACTGACATTTTTCGTCGCATGCACCAAGACCACGCATATGAATACGAAGACTTGCAGATTTTACGTCTATCTAATATTGTCTTATCGCCAGACATAGCACAGAGGTTATTCATGCCATCCATTAGAGCCGGCAAACTACACTTATTTGACATTGTCTTTCCTCTCCCTTCATTGAGCGAGAGGCAGGGTGAATCCAGTGTTGATCACATCCAGAGGTTTCAGTGGCTTGAAGGAGCTGAGAGCATTCGACGCATGGGTATATACGAATTCAGCTTCAAGCCGTACATGTACCCGACAGACAACCCTTTGATCCTGTTTCTGCAAAAGCTTCCATGCTTGGAAGAGCTGTGGCTGGAGTCAACCTTATCTCTTGATTACGAATTCGTCCAGCTTGTCGAGGACGTCTTGACCACGGTGAAGCTGAAGTCCATATACACCACGAAAATCTCGGGCTCAGCCTTTGATAAAGTTAGACGGCTGGCCAGAAAGCAGGGAATAAATTTTGTCTGGACGAAACAGAGTCCAAAGTGGCCAATAAACTTCAAAGATGACTAGAAGTACTTGGGATAAAGACGATTGACATGTTTATGCTGAAGAGCGAGAGCAGTTTTGGGAGCATTTACATGAGTTATTACGGCGGCATACAGGGAATTTGCTACATTGATGACGTACAACAAAGAGAGCGACAGGTATAGACACAACGTTAGATACAAAGATAGCCATGGTAATGGCAATAAGCATAGGTTACCAGTTAACTATAGTGTTATTACGCGACCACGATCATAGAATATGTACCTTGAACCAGTATTTCACATATTCCTTTCAGCTGGAAATCAAAACTTTGATCCATGTGTTGGGTAGACATCTCCATCTCTGTACCCCTATACTCCTTCTACCTCGAACGAGAACTAGCCGTCCCCTCTCTTTTCTTCAATCTCCTTCTTTTCTCTTCTGTTCCACGATGAGTGACGTGTGGTGAATGTTTTCTACTATCGGGAGATAGAAATAGCGGTGTGTC
Organism: Trichoderma polysporum; assembly: GCA_030278935.1. Taxonomy (NCBI): domain Eukaryota; kingdom Fungi; phylum Ascomycota; class Sordariomycetes; order Hypocreales; family Hypocreaceae; genus Trichoderma; species Trichoderma polysporum. The sequence continues at coordinate 43,486 of JARFTM010000059.1, read as the reverse complement.
TGTTGCCGTTTCAATCACATCGTCGCCTATCAATCATGGCTCGGGTGTAGCCTCAGCCGGATAGGCGCATGCCAGCCCGCTATTTGCTTCACCATACGGCAGATACCACATCCCCTGTAATGTTGCTACGAGTAGATATCCAATTTACTAAGTGCATTGATGATTAGTGAATATGTACTCCGTACACCTATAAATACTCTCATAACCCCTTGACTCTTTCAAATCCCTTTGTCTTCTCGATTAATCTTTATAGTTATGGTTTATTACGGTACATCAACTCTAGGAGAAGTCTTCTGGCGAATACAGCTAGAGGCTTTGAGCTCCTTTACCAAAATTCAGGTTACGCCACTAATGGGAGGTTATCTTCACTTTGATTATCCAGTCAGGTTGGCTAGATGTTTTATCTGACGGACTTTTAAGTACGTGCGACATCACCATTACATGACAAGTTCTTGGCTTACATTATTATCTGCTAAGTCCTTCTGTTGTTTTATATGCTGACAATAAAGAAGGAAGACAATAGAAATCACTTGAAATATTCTACCAAGCTTTGTACTCCTTCATAATATGTATCCCTGGGATGTCTACAACAATCCTTGCTAGTGTACGAAGTAGGTGGACATAATACCAGCCACCTAAGTCTTCTGATCTAAACATGCTGGGGAGGAATTAATGCTCAAGGTATGTATTTTCACAACACATGTCCCAATAGATTCATTAACCGAGTGCTATTTAACTACGCATACTGATCTGTCTTGTCTGAAGAATAAGGAAGCTCTATTGAAATGGCCATATGACGGAGGCCAGGCAAGACCTTTGCAAGGAGCCACGATAGAATACCTGGGCAATGGTCTAGATATTCCCACAGACGTCTGAAAATATATCAGCAATGGAAACCTACACTAGTTGCTGTGGTCGACACAGGCAGCCTTCCAAGCAACGCCTGACGTTCCAGCACTATTCATAGGAGATACCAAACCATTTGGTCCGATTACTGCCGGCAAGCAATACAAGCTTTATGACCCGTTCTTCGTCGCCCAGAGAAAATGCGGTTTGCTCTAGCGAGTTAAAACTTATAACCACCTTGATTTTATCCTCATTTGGACACACAAAATTATTAAGGAATAACTGAAATCATATTTCTAATCAACAGCCTGGTCATCAAAAATAAACGCTCTCTCATAATGAAGACCATGCATCTCCACCTAAAGATAAGATACAAGTCTGAAACCAGGCCAGCACCACCAAGTGCAGAGCGCACAAGGTCAACTCCAATTTCTTGACTGCTATGAAGTGGCAGCTTGAAATGCTGGTGAATACATTGACACCAAGTAGTACATATATGGGGGGAAACCCGCCTCGAAGAGGAACTACGTGACAGTTGCTTGTTGCTACCTCATATTTAGGCAGGACAATATGGCTGGAAAAAAAGCATCTTTTCTTCACAAGCAAAAGTCGGGGATTCAATTCATGTTATTATGACATGTAAATCCCTGCCCTCTTGAATTGCTGCTATCTATACGAGCGCAAGAGGCTCGGAGAAACCGGCCGTGGAAAGATGACAAGCAACTGGATTTTATTAAATTACACAACTATAACGACGTTCAGCAAACAAAAACACACAATCAACGTTATCATGCTTGAAAGATGGGAAGAATGCCTGGGTTGCAAGTACACGCTATGTCCACCAATGATAAAAATGGATTTACAACACACGGCGACAGGGAGTTACGATTTACAGATAAAGGAAAGTGCTCAACTAGAGACAATTGCCATGTACAGAAAGAAAGCAGCATTCATACGAGGCCTTTGATTTGCAATTGTCTTTGGGTTGGCAACACTACGCGTACATACTTCCTTTCAAGGGAAGATTTTCGGGATACCTTTCCCAAAATACACAATGAAAAAGACGGAGAATATCTTGACAGGGAAGAATGGTGGGTCTTGGCTCGGGTCGTCAGTCACAATCTATTTCTAATTCAGAGGGCCATGGTGCAACGAGCTCTTATAATCCAATATATAGACGAGGGCCGACAGAGATCATGCTGCAAAACCAGCCGTGATGCCAACCAAGAAGGGGGCCGTGAAACCAGTCGAGAAACCAACTCAGAAGGCGACTACCAAGGGAGAATATTACGCATCCCGCCAAAATTGTTACTGTCGAGAATTCGCCAAAGCCTGTAAAGAAGGCATCGTCGACACAATCGCAGATATGAGTGACGTACCATATAACAAATAGTATAGGGGAGCTGCACTAATCTGTCCGAATATTTACGAAATCGACATTTTGCGTGCGGTTTATCAACAACTGGTTGCTCATATATGATAATGCCTGGTTGTTGCTTGCCGACGACGGCTAGCCTTTAATATTCGAAAACGTAGCCGATTTCAAGATTGTAAACCATACCGACTTTAAAACTTCCACAGGTCTATCATGGTGACAACCTCGCTCGAAAAGAACTACTGAGAGAAGTTGGACTATAATACTATAAGATTATAATAGCTACGAACCCCCCAAGGGCCCGTCATCATCTCGACACAAGACAAAGAGCGGCCTCGGAATCCAATAAACTCTGTTGGGTCACCCAATAGAGTAATTGATAGTTTCACAGAGATTCCATTCACAATCACCGAATCTCCACAGAACTTACCTGCTGTTTACACAATAGACGACTGGCCAAGTGATTGGGCGGAGGAGGCTGTCTCTACCTACATATGGCTCGATCGTTAACACCGTCACGAACCACTCGGCTGTTTGGCTGTTTATCCGTCAGCCTCAATCCACAAATTCCAACAGGAATATCAGTTAACCAACCTAGGTAGACGATCATCATTACTACGGCACCTAGCTGGGGAGAACACACTGAAGATGCGCTGACGATCTGTTTTCCAGTCCGCGATAATGAAATTCTGCACACATTGGTCGTCTGCACAGTGGCTTTGGCACATATTGGTCCTGTCATGATCCTAAACAATTGACCTCCTTGAACCTAGTTGACTTTCTCTCGGGTCAATCACTACAACAACTTGATTTCAGGTCTGTGCATTCTTTTTCCTCCTTACTTTTTATTTGGAAAGGATTGCGGAGGGGCTTTGAGGACCACAAGGTTGGTCCTGGACTAGATTCAACCAGGCACAGGCAAGTCTACCTTTGCAAAGAAAGTCGTATATGGAGTTTGCACCCCGGCGCCACTTACACCAGCATCGGCGAATAAAGATAGGTCGACAGTCCCATGAAATTCGTATGCTTCCCTTCACATTGTGGAAGAGTATTACGGCGAGCTAGCCATGAACGGGAAATATTAGGATATATTTACAAGAACACCTTCTATATAGCATCATATGTTAGAAAACACTCTATTTAAAAGCTCCAATGAATCCCTCATGCTCGTCCAACCTTGAATGATAAAATCTGTAGTAAATCAGTTAACAGACAATTCACTTCAAGCATCACCAAAAGTCCGTAACTCACATCATTCTTCCCCACAGCAACGAGATCGTCTTCAGATACTCTCATGTTTCCAATCCCTTCCACAAATGCAATCGGCGCATCACCCATCACTTTACGAGCAACATCGCCTACCGTAGATCCCTTCTTCACCAATACACAATCCCTAAAGACAAACTTAGAGTCTGACGCCCCAGAACTAAACGTCGTTGTGTTCCGGACCGGAAAGATAGGTACTAGGCCAAGCAGCTCGGCGGCCTTCGACAGCACTTGTACGACTCCTGTAGATCCGAAGCGGTACAGCACCATGTCTTTTAAGTTTTCTATTCGGTTTCGGTTTTTCTCGTCAAGTTCCTTGAGGCCGCCACCCGTTGGGTCACCTTGCTCGATGAGATCCTCTCTTGTGTCGACAAACTCGCTTCCTTCCACGTATTTGATGTACCCTTGCTTTGCCATCTTCCTTAGAAAAATTTCTGAAATGGCTGAACAGAGAACAACAGCATTAGGGTCCTGCATCTTGGCAATCTTGGCAATGTTCTTATCCGCGTCCGGATGGTCGATCTTGTTGAGTGCTATTACTGTGGGAAATTTTTCGTCTATGAAGCAGTTGACGATGTGCTCAATCGTCGCGTCGGACCATTCTTCCAGTGCCTCTTTTATGCCTGCGCGATCCATCGTCCGCTGAACCGTTACAGGTGTGGATCCGTAACCGGAGAACTGGTTCTGTAGTGTCTCGACGGCGGTAGCCTTGACGGCGATGTGTCGTCGTCTGATGCCTCCCCATTTCATCATCAGATTGCCCAATATCCATGCAACAACCTCGCTTCGCAACCAGGCGATATCTACTGAAGGATCGTAGCCTCTCGTCTCCTTTCCCTCGGCGTCGACGGTTCCGGACGCATCGACAACGTGAATAAGCGCATCGGCGTGTCGCAGGTCGTCCAAGAATTTGTTTCCCAGGCCGCGACCTTGATGTGCCCCGGGTACCAGCCCCGCTACGTCGAGAAGCTCGATCGGTACGGACCGTCGACCGCCATCGCAAGATCCGTAGTTGGGCTTGCATCTATCTGATAGTTTGAAACGTGCGCATGCGCAGTCGATCTGGAGGTATCCTATCGCTCGCTGAGGATCAATGGTGGTAAATCTGTCGCACAAGAACAAAAAGAAAGAATGTTCAAGTCAGCTTCGTGAGCTTTTCTCCGAGCGGGAATGGGATGGGCGGGCGAGTATTCACGGGAAGTTGCCTGTAAAGGTTGACATTAGTATTATTACGAGTAGCTCCGGCAAAGAAATGCCGGTTTGTAATTTCGCTTTTGCGATTGTATCTCTTGCTGAAGTCAGTGAAGGAGTAGGATTCTACCCACCAACTTTAGAGGAAGCATCTGTTAAGCTGTTGAGCGTGCTGCTCTTCCCAGAGGAAGGTTTGCCCACGAGCCCGATGAGGGGATCGCGAGGCATGGCGGGGTGAGTGTGGAATTGTCGAGTCGATGAGAGGAAGAGAGAGACGAATATAATTGGACCAATAAAACCCTGTAGTAAAGAAGCTGATGAAGATGAATCTAATCAATAGTAAAATAGCCGGAATCCGTGGAGTCTGCGGGAGAGAAATGATGTCGCAAAAAGAAGATTAAAAAAAAATTGGACCGCGATATGCAAAACTGGGCGCAAAGTGGGTGACGCTTGTCAGAGCCGCACTGCGACGATGTCATTTGATGTAGCGAGCAAATATGGCTGCTGAGGATATTGTACTGATTGAAAGAAGAGTACTTAGAAATAGCGTTTAATCTATACTGCAATATGAGTATCTTTCTTTGGTAGACACTTGCCCCACCTTAGTCACTTACTCCAGAGTACTTTCAACTTCTACTGCTAAGCACATGCTAAGAGCTTGTAACAACGGACAACTTCATTTTCAAGGCAACATCTGATTCTTCATCTCAGATAAATCTCTCACCTCATTTTTTAATTGTGACATGGCACCTTCTCAACTGTCCATTGAAGCTTTCCCGGCTTGGGCCCTCCTGAACGATGTGGACTTTATAAACGCGGAGATACGAAACATTGAGGGCAAAGGCTTCGGCCTCGTGGCCAAGAATGATATCCCAGGTGCGGGCGATGATGCATCCAATACAACAGCAATCCTCCGAATACCCCGAGATCTTGTTTTATCTGCCGAGGCTGTAGAGGCTTATGCCAAAGTTGATCAGAATTTCAAGCAACTGCTTGAAGTTGCTGGACACCAAGTAAGTATCATACCCACGATCAAATTTTGATGATGATGATGCTGATGTCTGGAGAGAGCACCAGGGGCGATATTGTACTGTATCTCCTAACGCATCTTACGTTGTCCAAAAGAAACTCTTCAGATAGTAAAAGATGTGCTTCAACTCCATGGACCGAGTATGTTAAGTTCCTCCCTCGGTCGATCTCCGTTCCCACTATGTGGACTAGTGACGAGAGAGATTTCTTGAAAGGCACATCTCTTGAGGTAAATTGATGTCTCCTCTTCTACTACAACCCAAACTAGTATGGGTTTCCTATATCGATAAACTAGATACGGCTCGTAACGCGCGAAAAGAGGGTGGCACACGATGCGATGCTTCACTAACACCAACACTAATATGGATATAGGTAACGTTGAACGCCAAGCTCTCTGTACTCTTGCATGAATACGACGAACTTTCCAAACAGGCATCAACACTGCCCTTTTGGAACGATCTCTTTTTGGAACCCGGTGTATTCGAAGATTGGATCTTGGCTGATGCCTTATATCGCTCACGATGTTTGGAACTCCCCCACGCCGGTCATGCCATGGTGCCTGGGCTGGACATGGCGAATCACTCGCTAAACCATTCGGCTCGCTACGATGAAACTTCCGACGGCGATGTGATCTTACTTCCAATCCCGGGATCGCGGGTGCCATCAGGGGAAGAGATCACCATCTCGTACGGAGAGGCCAAGTCAGCAGCCGAGATGCTGTTTAGCTATGGCTTCATCGACCAGGAATCCGCCGTAAAAGAGCTAGTATTGCACCTTGATGCTCTACCTGACGATCCTCTAGGAAAAGCTAAACTTCACGTCTACAAGGGTTCCCGAACTGCGCGGCTATCTCTAACAGAACAAAGTTTCCAGTGGCACAGCCCGTTGCTGTACTTGCTAATTCTCAATGAGGAAGATGGTCTCGCGTTTCGGGTAGTGCAAGATACATCGGGAGGCCGCGAGTTAAAACTACTCTGGCAAGATGAAGATGTCACTAAACGAACCGCCGAATTTGAAGCGCTTGTCCAAGATCATCCTCTATACCAGGTGTTTAAGCTTCGAGCTGTAGCTGTGCTAGAGGAGCGGGTTGCCATGCAGCTAGACAGAATCACCTCCGGATTCTCGTACGGGGCAACGGAGCAATCGCAGGCAGCAAATCAGCCCCGTGCGGAGTGCATGCTAGCGGCTGAGAGGTTAAGAGATCTTGAAGCACAAGTCCTGCAAGGTGCGGCGGCCGCGCTAGAAAACGAGGTATGTACATACTCTCTTTTTTTTTACCTGAAGCATGGCTTCCTTCCCTTGTCCTCCACATTCCGACGGTCCGGGGTCAAGCCAGATGGCGGCAGATGGCTATGCCTGAAAAAGACGGACTGTTTAATCTAAAACTCATGTCTGGATAAATACTAATGCAACCACGTAATATCACAGAAGGCGAGGCTGCTTCTGGACGCACGCGTGGTGACATACCTCGGGTCTATGGAAGATACCCAAAACGAGCAAGCGCCTGAGCTGGCGTCCAATGAGGACGACGACTTCAGCTAAGTAGCCGAAGTGGCTAAGCGGCGTGGGATGAACAGCCGGGGAAACGCTCATGTATCAAAACTCTTAGTCTTAGCGCGGGGATCGTCGATTGAAGGTGCATTTGCGCCGACTTGACCCGATACAGGACAGGAGGCATTGACAAGACGGCGGACCGAGACAACTATTGCTTGTAGCTTGAACGACTTGTATTGTGCATCCGCTCGAATAGCAAAAGGACTACTAGTACTTAAGCCATTGATCGAAATGGCACTAAAATGCGGGTTGAACATATATAGTGTGTTATATGTGAAAGCCCAAGGGGTCCTCAAGGGTCCTCTTTGGGGGTTGGATATCACTAATACTGAGATTAACGAGGTTTGGTCGTAAAAGCAACCTCACCTCATATGGGACAAAATCCGGTGGCTTGGTTTGTGTCTGAAAATTTTCAGCAAATTTCAAAAGCAAGCAGATCTCGTGATCTTTTCGTTCCGTCTGTATGACATGATGTGATGAAACGATCGTGGATGATTTTAAACTTCGAGCTTTTTTTTCTATGCACACATTCTTCAGTGTGGCTGATGCCTCTAACCTCAAGACAGGAGAAGGATGATGGAACAAATGCCACTAGCACCACAATCTAAGCGCAAAATACGGAGCAGATTGGGGAAAGTGAGGGCTAAATATGGTGATGAAGGATAATAGATGTGCCGACAGACCATACAAACGATGCTAATTGATGATAACGGGACACGGGTGAATACATACAATAGAAAGATGGAGTACAGTGCAGGTGTGGATGGTGATTAAACCAGGGCATTTAGGGCCAAGAGAAGATGGCTGCAAGACCAGAGATAGAATCGGCGCCTCGCAGCTGAACTGCAGAATCCGCAGGCATAGCTTATCGCTGCATAAACGTAATCCTTGAGGCATTGATTCGGTGTCGCGTGTACATTGTCTGGGTCGCGGAATCAAAGAAAGCTGACAGGATCCAGGCATGGGTCCGGACGTGCCGGTGTCCATCCGCTGTCATGTTTAATGCTCGCCAGCCGGTGGTTAAGTCTATTCCGAATCCATTACGGTAAGACGGAGGGTTAGTAAATCGATAAGTGTCGATTCCGGTACTGCCGTCCTAACACTGCGAGGTCAGGTGATGGACGTTGTGTTGGTCACCAATGAGCGCAGATAGTAGGAGTCGCCCCTAAAGCAATAGCCATCATGTTCTTGGAAAGGAGGCGAAGTACGGAGTACTGATTGCAGCATCAACAAACTTTGAGCGCCTACCACACACCCACACACATACACAGCATAACGAAACAATGGCTGATACGTACAAGCATCACCATGTAAAGTCCGGCGCATTTCCCGGACTGTGTTGCTGCTTGGCCGTGTCATACAGTATGAGTCCGCAAAGCGGCTGCAGAAAAAACTCCAAAGAGAGTGGGAGCTGCTCCCCGGCTTTTCCCTCCCCACACTATGTACGCCTTAGGGGGGCAAACAGCGGGAAATCTGGGGTAGATCAGGCCATAAGTCGAGATTTATTTCGGCGCTAGCTACCTGGCAGGATGTAGAAGCCGTTCTAGAGCTCGAGGGCCCTGCGCGGGCTGGTCCAAGTAAGCGGCTGCAGTAAGCTATCTCTCGGACCAGATAGATTGCGCGAGTCCTAGTATGTACGTTGGTTGATGTTCCAGCTGGCGTTGGAGGTTATTGTTGGGGCAATGGGTTGCATATCTGACTGCATGCTCGACCTGCGTCGTATTCCCCCCCGTCAGGCCCCGTACTGTACATCGGACTTCGGACCGCGCTCAAGAATAGAAGACGTTTAGGCGGCCGTGGTGGGTATTTTGCGAGTATGGCGGTCGGGCTAAAATGTCGCGATGATGAGTTAGGGTTTTTTTTCTTTCAGCGGGCAGTAAGATGGGTTTGCTTACGAGTATTCTGTAGCGGACCATGGCGCGCTTCCATCAGGAAAGCGTAGAGCAGACTAGCAGCAGAGCTTGTGGCCGCAACATCTGCCGAAGGCCTAGCGGAAAGAGGGAAAAGGACAAACTAGTTGCCAGCATCATAAGGTACAGTAAGTAGATGACAAAAGCCCTTCACAGTCAATGTTGCTCCGTGAAAGCAACAGTCACGGTGGCTAAAGAGAGCGGTGGTGGGGGTGGTGTTCGCATCTCGTGGCCTAACAGGGGGCGCACTAGCGAGAGAGGAAAACGAGAGAAAAAACTACGTCAAGCCAGGGCCCGGTGACAGGCCCAACGAAAAGACGCTGAGTGGTGGAGCCCTCCGGCCGGCATCTGACCAGTCACAGCGGCCAGATGCCTATTAGTTTGAATCAGTCATTTTGGTTTCTTTTTCATGCAAGTTGTATTAGTCGAAGAGCGCAAAGCAGGGGAGGTGGATGAACGGAAATTTTGGGATTTCGAGGGCCCTGGGCTGGGCGATCAATGGGAGTCTCCAGGCCAAAGTGCAGTGCCTGTTAGTGCCTGTAGCGCTACAACCAGCGGCTGGCCTACGGAGCACTACGGGAGCAGCACCTCTGGGCAGAAGCCTCGCGCACTGCTTAGCGGCCCTCTCTGCTGGGTGCTGGGCGCTGTCCAATCCCCTTCCCCGGGATTTAATTGCCTGCCACGCCCTGCTCAGTCCTTTTAGGCTCCACTTGGCTGCTCTCGTCCTCGCTCTTCCATTTCTTTTCCTTTCAATCTCTCACCCCCCACAATATTCTTCGCTCTTTGTCTTACGCTGACGACCGAAGTATCGAAGAAGAAGAAGAAAAGGGAAAATCCCTTGCAGGAACCAGGAGCCTCATCGTTATTTCGACTTCGCTGTACTTCGTACTTCCGGAGAGAAGGAAATAGCTTGTGACAAGACCGATTCTTGCCTAAGCTACCTCACGTTACCAGACGCACGTTGCGCCGACCACGGCTTGTGGGCGAAGAAAGCCCCCCCCAAAGCCTCGACCAACACCATCAGTTCCTCGTTTCTCATTCCCAATCGGCGCTCGGATCACAACCGTCACCATGCCGGGCATCCTGCCTATGAAAGTCATCAAGGTGGGCAGCAGTGCTCAGAGCCGCATCGCCCAAGCCTGTGACCGCTGCCGCAGCAAAAAGATTCGCTGTGATGGAGTTCGTCCGACGTGTTCACAATGTTCTTCGGTTGGCTTCGAGTGTCGCACCAGCGACAAGCTGAGCCGACGTGCTTTCCCGCGCGGATATACGGAATCTCTGGAGGAGCGGGTTCGCGTGCTGGAAGGCGAGGTCCGCGAACTCAAGGACCTGCTGGACGAGAAGGATGAGAAAATCGACATGCTCTCAGCGATGCACGGAAACAGTCATGGTGGACCACGACGGAGGCCTTCAGTCACATCCATGGCCACACCGGTGTCACCGGATGGTCCGAAAGACTCGCCAAATATGAAGGAAGACACCTTTCGAGTGCAGGCTACACAATTGCTTCTGGGTGTCGAGAATTCCGACTCATACTTTATGGGCTCCTCAAGTGGACGCGCCTTTATCGGTATGTCATATTTGTGCTGCCCCCACGTGCGTATAAGCGCACACGCAAAGTCACACGCAATGCCATATTGCCTTCTCCCCAAATCTTATTCCAACCTCTAACCTCTTTTCTATATAGCCTCCCTCAAGCGGAAGATGCAAGACAGTGGCAAGCCATGCAGCGACTTCACTCCCGATGCCTTTTTGCACATTCAAGGCAGCACTCCTCTGGTCGCCAAGATGTCGGAACAGTCATCCAAAGTCCCCCCTCGCCTCTTCTCGGACAGATGCGTCAATGTCTTCTTCCAAGAATGGGCCCCCCTCTTCCCTGTTCTTCACAAGCCCACTTTTCTCCGTATCTACGAGGAGTTTGTCAATGACCCAGAAAGAGTCAAGGGCAACTATAAGCTTGCACAGCTCTACCTTGTTTTCTCTCTCGCGGGCCTCTCGTCCGAATCTCCAGACATGCAGCAAGTTGCTGCTTGCGAGTACCAGTGGACAAAAGCCCTGGATTCGCTGATACTAGAAAACACCATGAACACGCTGCAGTGCCTTGTGTTGGCCCTGCTATACTGCACCATCCGGGCCGACTATCGTCGCCTCCAGCACTACAAGTGCATAGCCGTGGGTCTGTCCCATCGATTGGGTCTGCACCAGAGCCAGAAGCGATTTTCTTTTGGCGCCTTGACTCTTGAAACAAGGAAGAAGGTCTTCTGGACGCTATATGCTCTGGATACCATGACGGCTGCCATCACCGGCCTTCCCAAGCTGTTGAAGGAGGAGGATGTTCAAGCTGAATATCCATCCGACACTGACGACGAATACGTAACGGAGAAAGGATTCCAGCCCACGCTGCCAGGAGAGTATACGCGCATCTCTAGCGCCCTAGCCCTCTTCCGAGCAACCCGCATTCTTGCTCGTGTCCTAGATAGGAACTACCCAGCAGCTGCCAGCTACGATCTCTCGCTGCAACAAATGAGCGCCTTCGAGGCCGAACTGGATGCCTGGTATGACGACCTACCGACTCACCTGAGGCTCAACTTCGCCCAGGGCAAGCCGTCGAGAGACGTCACCGGCAGCCGATCGCCTTTATTGGTAAGTCTGATGAATCGTGTGGTCTGTATGATGCGAATATCATTGGCGCAAAATGGCTAACGGGTTGTGCTTTAGGCGCTCACGTACTATTATATTCGCACCCTGATTTATCGACCGGCCGTTGGCTCAAGTCTCGGACCCAAGGCTGCATCGGCACTCATGTCCATTAGCGAATCCAGCAAGCACATTATCCAAATCTCTGAACTTCTCGAAGAGCGGAGCATGTCATTCTCATTCTGCATGAACAAATGCGACCTTTTGGCCATGTGCGCCCTTACTCTTCTTTACCAGGCCATTGACCTGAAGCGCGACAGCAAGCTGTTGCGGGAGGATGAGCGGTTGGTAAACGATGTCCTAAAGACGCTCCGCAAGAACAAGTCACCCGGCTTCGTGGATTTGGAACGGGCCGCCGGCGTACTCATCACCGTCACCGACCCCTCGGGGCCGATAGCGATGAATAAGCATGTTCGAAAGCCGTCGGTGGCAACCAGCTCCCGCCGCGCATCGCCTCCGACAAGCTATCCCAAGCAAACTTCACCACCTCTGGGCTCTCATTTCCAGGCTTCGGCCAGCGATACCGACTTGACGCGACACCAGGACAAGCGTTGGATGGGTAGCGTATCAAGTCTTCATGGTTCTAATGGAGACGGTCAACAGCAGCCTTCATCTCGCCAGTCATTTGATGGGCATCGGCAAGAACGTCAGAACTCGGCGTCGCGGATGTCAAGGCTTTCCCCGAACGCGCAGGCTAGGCAGAATCTCGATTATCTCTCACTCAACGACACTCCTTTCACGACCAAGCACGCCGCTTCCCCTCCAACCAGCATGCAGGGACAGCCCGCGGGGATGCAAAACAGCGGTCAGAGCTACATGAACAACGGACAGTCAGTAGCCAAGACCCCCAACTTGTCTGGTGCAGATTGGGAAGCGTTGGTCGGATCCATGGACAGTGGAATGAACAACGTGTATGACGTGATTTACGGAGGCGCCAGCATCGAGGCTGCAATGACAGGGCAATCCACCAGCAGCGAATGGTCGCCAGATGCATGGGACCTGAGCAATTTCAGCATTGATGAATTCGGAAACAACCCTGCGCCGCCGCAGAGCGTGCTCAGCATGAGCGACGAGAGCCTCAGCTCGGGAGAGGAAGTGTCGCCTTCAGAGCTGGGGCTGAGTCTCGGGAACATTGACTACGGAAAGCAGCTGCAGGGGGTAAACTACCACGGCGGCGACGGATTTTCAACAAACGGGCTACACGGACTGTCCTTGTGAATAATGACATGTTTTTACGGCGCTGTGGTGTGATGGCGATATGAGATGCCTGTTTGATCTGAAATTGCTGCTTATCGATGTACGTTTTTTTGTATTATTTTTGGGACGGCGCACATGCTGGAGCGATTTGTGAGGGGCTTATTTTTTCCTGTTTTTTTTCTTTGACTAAGCTATGGCTTGGGAGACACAAAAGCGGCCTCAAGGGCTGCCACGGGGATATGAGGGATAACATGTTATTGGACGGATGGGTGAAATGGATGGATGGACGGATGGAGATCCATGCGTTTATTTATTTTTATTACATGATTTTTCTCCATAGCTCGTAGTCTTTTGGATATCAACAATACGACGACTTTATAAAAAAAAATCCGGCTGACAGCAGCTCTCAAATCTTATCTTGGCGCGCTGAATCGCTTGCCGCACCTTTGCAGCACTAAGATGCGGCATATCAAAGGGAATACCCACAGGGCGATACGGCAGAGTTGAATTATGGGCTCCAGACAAGGGAATACGCGCATTCTAGCCTGGATTGGGACTAAGACAACGGAGCTGGATATCAGCCCGCCACGATCAAATCTCTTTGCTAGTTCTTCAGCAGGAGTGGGCACGTTGCACAATGTCGATTGTTGAGAGGACCCGACCCTTTTTCTTCGGCCCTCTTCGGCGGAGTCCCAATAAATAGCGGCACGGGGGCCTTGTCTAGAAGGTTGTTTGAAAGAACGGTGCGGTGACTCGTAGCGGGCTATATTATTACATGTAGAGAGGAGCTGGAGCCTTTTAGGGGATGATTAGGGGATTTAGGGGAGCGGCAAAATCCACTGGTCGGGAGGCCGATTTAGCGGTTTAATAGTCCTTTGTAACGTAGTAGATCCATCCCTTGAAGTTGCTAGTAGGGGCGATATTGGGAGTCATCGATGGGTAGCTCAGCTGCCATTAGTACCTACTAAGAGAATTGGAAGCTTGCGAGTAGGTACATGTAGGTAGTTGTTACGGAGTACTCCGTAGTACGATCAAGGTAGTGCCTGTACCTGTAAGCGCCGCCTTTTAATAGCCATAACGTGGATACCCGTCTAGATTTACACTTCCCGCAGACAAGGTGCTTATCATCCCTAGTTAGCCGTAGTCTTATTTAAATAAAACCTGATAATGACGAGCGCGCCAACAGAAAAAAAAAAAATCTCCAACGTAACAAAACGAGGTGGCGACAGGCAAGGCAGCCATGTTCAGGGGTGCGGAAAGAGGGTCATGCGAAGGGGGTGAAGAAAAAGGGCTGGTGATTGATTGATTGAATGGGCTGTGTGGCCTCATGTTTTTACTTTATGCGAGATTTGGGCCTTTGCTTGTCCGAGTTTAACAGTATGGAGCACGTTTTTGTCTTACTCGTACGGCAAGGTAGATAATGGATTGAGTACGTACACACACACTCTGTTAGATATGGAAAACCGGATTCTCAAGAGAGAAGAGAGAGAAAAAAAAAATGGGATACAAAAACGAGATGAGGGTCGTGTCTTTATCTTCTTTTCTTCTTCTTTTTCTTCTTCCTGTAAACTGATTTTATCTATATACACACTGTCTGAGATCCATACCGACACACACCGAGGTAGTTCGGACGACGGACTTCAGCCTGCACTTATATCCGCCCAGTGACGAAATCACAAGCAGCACTTCTCCCAAAAGAGGCCGTACTAGCAACGCCTCTTTTTTCTCTATTCCCTATCCTCATTTTGCCTTCTTTTCCTCATCTTTCGCCATCAAACCACAAAATAAACTAGACATAGAATCGGTTTTTTGAAAAAATGACTGCTTCGGAAAGACAGCCCTTGATGAGTTCTCTCCACCGAGGCTTCACCATCCCAAAAGGTACGTATAGATAGATAGGATACCCTTTTTACCTACTGCTACTTTTCAATCTTATAGCCCCCTCCCATTTTCAACTTCATATCTATCTACCCACAAGCGAGATTTTCCTTTTTTTGGACTGACATCCGGCAAATAAACAGCTGCGAAATGGGCCTCAGCCGTAGCATCGCGCCGTGACGCTTCACGGCGAATCCCGCAGATCATTGCGCACCGGGGATTCAAGGCCTCGTTTCCGGAGAACAGCATGGCGGCGTTCCGGGCGGCCGTCGAAGTCGGGGCGCATGCGCTCGAGACGGATGTGCATCTTTCCAAGGACGGCGTTGTTGTCTTGTCACATGTAAGTCTGCTTCACTGGATTATATCCAATATCCATTCCATGCGAATGAGCTTGAATGAATGAATGAATGAAACAGATTACTAATTAAAATGGCTGTAGGACCCCTCGCTAAAGAGGTGCTTCGGCGTTGATCTCCTCATCAAAGACTGCAACTGGTCATATCTGTCCAGCCTGCGAACAGTCAGAGAGCCGCATGAGCCGCTTCCCAGACTTGTAGACTTATTAGAATATCTGGTCTCTGGGCCAGAGACGGAAAACATTTGGGTCCTGTTAGACATCAAGGTGAGCATGACATCTCAAATTATCACTATATACATACAGCACAACGAGAGAGAAAGAGAGAATATCCACTAACATAAATCTAGATTGACGATAAGCCTGAACATCTGCTTCAAGCTGTAGCCTGCACCCTCACAGAAGTTTCATCCGCCACTCCATGGGACGAACGCATCATTCTCGGATGCTGGAACGTAAGTGCTTAAATCTCTCTCTCTCTCTCTCTCTTTTGAAATCAATATATATATAATATATACATATATCCATATCAAGAGAAATAACTAACAAACCACTCCCAGGCCACATTCATGAAAGCCGCCCTCTCATACCTCCCCGGCTACCCCCTCGCCCACATCTCCATCTCGCCCTTCTACTCCCGCCACTTCCTCCCCATCCCCAATCTCGCCTTCAACATGTTCCAGCAGCTCCTCGTCGGTCCCCTCGGCAACTGGTTCCTCCACGACGTCAAGAGAATCGGCCGCCCCGTCTTCGCCTGGACCGTCAACGACGAGAAATGGATGGAATGGTGCATCCGGAAGAACATCCCCACAAGCCTTCCTCTCCTCCCTTCTTCTTCTTCTTCCTCTTCCTCTACAACCACCTCCCTATCAGACGACAAACTCCTCCAGGACAGCATAGCAGCATCAACCGTCTTCATCGACGGCGTCATCACCGACAACCCCACGCTCTTCCTCCAAGTCTGCAACCGCGTCGAAGACGACATCGACGGCAAATCCACCATTGCCCGGCGCCAAGACCTCGGCGTCGTGCTCGGCGCGCTGAGAACTCAGTTCAGCACCACCTGCGGGATCCTGTTTATCAACGTCTTCACCACGAGCTTCTTCTGGTATAGGCGGCTTCAGGGGAGGATGGATAAGTTTGACGTGAACTTTTTTAGGAATTTCCAGGGATAAGCGGCTTGGTTTCTGTCTCTATTTCTTTTCTCTCATTTTTTTTATATATCCTGTTACCTGCTCCTTTGTTAAGCGGATTGGATTAGGTTGGGTTGGGCGGAAATGCGCTGTTCTTCTTTTTTTTTTTTTTTTTTTAAATCCTTAAACGGCTAGGTAGACTATTCAAGACTCAGATATATAGACAACACACAGAATAACGGAACATCGCAGATTTAGCAAAGTTGTTCAAGAGTATGGGGATATCATCTACATTATTCTCGTCTATATACCTTAGGCACCCTGTTGTTCATCACCCAAAAGCTAGTTCTTTTTTTTTTTTGCATAGCACGCCTTGTTTGTCTTTCACCCTCATCCTCTCACTTAGCAGCTGAAGTGAGCAGGAAATAAAAAGTCCGTGGTCTTGCTAAAATAATCATTCCATTCCGTCCAACTCCAGATATGCCGTCTTTCTTTTTTCCACCGCCCGCTTCTCCCCCTTTTTTAGTCAACATCTCATCTAATAAAAGGGAAAGGATAGAGTAAAATTAAAAGTAGAGCAAAAGAAGTTTAAAAAAAAGAGCAAAGAAGAAGCATCAAGTCAAGCGTCTTTGGGTAAAAAACCGCAGCTCAAATCTCAACGTCAATTTCCAAATCCAGCGACCCAATCACGTCGTCATCCATGATGGGCTTATGAATCGTCGGCAAGCCCTTGGTTTCAGAATAATGCTTTTCCTGTAGCTTCGTCAGGTGTGGCAGTATCTGCGATGATGAAGGGCTCTTAATCCCGTTCGCTGCACCCGTGCCGTCCTTGGGAGCTTCTGGTTTGTCGCCAACTTTTTCGTTAATGTCGT
Source organism: Trichoderma polysporum (assembly GCA_030278935.1). Lineage (NCBI taxonomy): Eukaryota > Fungi > Ascomycota > Sordariomycetes > Hypocreales > Hypocreaceae > Trichoderma > Trichoderma polysporum. Next base: position 26,183 of record JARFTM010000059.1, on the reverse strand, counting down.
GGACAAACTTTGCCTTCGTTCGAAGTCGCCGTGAGTAATCTTCCTGAATAACCTCACCCCGCCTAAGAGCCATTTCGATATCTCGAGACTTAGCCTTTTCTTTCAGCTGAGCTTTCCGGACTGCCTCTTGGTTGAGTCGGCGATTCTCTCGGTTACGCTCCGCCAGTCTGTCTTGTTCCGATGAAGCCTTGTTGCCCTCTGGATTCTTTGGTGCCCCCAAGCTTGTTTTAAAGGCGAGGCGCTCTCTGCCAAGCTTATCCAATTCCTCTTGTAGCTCCTCGACTTTTGGATCGTCACCTTGCTGGATCGCTTCCTCGACGAGATTAGCGATCCGCTGGCGTTCCGATGGGTCAAATCGCTTCCGAAACTCGTTACGCTTCGCCACCCTAGCCTTGATCTCCTCATTCGTCCACTTGTGGTTAATCAGCCCGTTGATGTCATCAATCTTGTCTACGAGGAAAGCTTTCGTAGGCAGTGTGACACCGTCGTTGTGGCAAGTCACCTTATATCGATTCAGTTCGCCCTACAAGTCAAGGCTTGTCAGCACCGCCATCTGGTGGCCAAGGGGGAATAAGTGAATAAGAGAGATTAGTTAGTACCTCTGTGATTTGACCGCCAGACGCTGCAATAAACGGAAACTCCTTAATAGCCTTGCCGTGAGCGGCCCTGACATATTGATCGGTCACGAAAGAGCCCTGGGGGCCGTTCAGAGCGTATGGTCTGCTGGTTGTGAATCCTGTACCGCATTATTAGCACGCGGAGCAAGCAGCGGTGCCTAGATCTTGTAGACAAATACCTTTAATCAAGGCCATACGATACTGCTCGACACCTGTTTCAGGATGGGTGCCAAGAGCGATGCGGATATAACATCCCGTGATAGCCGCTTCAAAGCCAGGAGTAGAGCAAACCTGTGCAAACTCATTCCGACCAAGACGGACTCGGTCGAAATCGCGAAGCTCTGCTGGCGGTACCTCCCGGGCAACAGCCTTCTCCGGCGATCGATTTCGGGTCTGTCCAAATTCATCATCATCACTCTCCTCTGGCTCTCTCGACTCGCGGCCACGCGGCGACATGCCATCTCTCCGTCTTTCTCGGTCCTCTTGCCGTCTCTGCTTCTCAGCGCGCGCCCTGCGAAAAGAATCAATCGCTGATTCGCCGCCCTTGCCCGTTCTCGGCCTCGCGGCCTTGCGTACGCCATCCTCGAGTTCAGCGGTATCAGCGCTGCGCTTCTTTTTGACTTGTTTTCGCTCCTCAATCTCGACGTTGTTGACCATCTGTCGTAGAAGGCGATTCTGTCGCTGACGTTCTATCTCAGAGACTCGATCCGCAATGATTTGTTCTCGCTCCACTTCTCGCATGGCCATAATCTCGGCCTTTTCGGCCTCGCTCATGAACATGCCGTCAACGGGGTACTTGTCGTCGCCGTTGGCAGCCGTGATGGTGGCAGAACGGCTCGCACCGCGGGTAGGCTCTGCATCGGAGTCGGATTCATCCATCGAAGCTGATTCGAGAGAGTTATGTGAGGGCGCATCAGATCTAGAGAGAAGGGAAACAACCGAATTGAACGTCAATAACTGTCTGATGGCTGGTGGAAAGGGGCGTGCTGCCATTGTGAGCAGGAACTGAACGGCCATGGAAACTATTGTTCCTCCATATGGCTCCCAGCAGCTCGACAGCACAATAAGAGATGGACCTATTCACTTACGCCTCGCCCTCATCTTCCGACTCATCCTTCTTTGACCGCCGCTTTGACTTCGTCCCTGGAGACTTGGGTGTCTCATCTTCTGAGGCTGGTGGCGGCGACGCCGACGGCTCTCTGCTTGCGACCACGGATCCCTCATCATCCGAATCACCGCCCGCAAGGGCCAGGAGCTCGTCGTCGATGTCGGCCATAATGGAAATCTATCGTAGTTCCAACAGTCGATGGCCGAAAATATGCTGTCCAGGGGGCAGAGCGGTGGCGAGAAAAAGCCCAACGGTGTCGCAGTGTCGAGGGGGAAAGAAAGGCAAACGCGACAGCGGTTGCGTCTCGGGCCGGTAGTTGGACGTTATACGGCGGTGCTGGGAGGGAGGAGAGAAGAGAAGAAAGTAGAGATATTGTGTGTCAATTCAATTGCCGTGTATCGTAACTAAACGGACCAGCGAAGAACAGGATTCGCACAGCAAATGGGCGACAACTGAAGAGCAAGGAGAGAAGAAGACTTGAGCGCCTGGCCAGCACTAAAGCTGCTCGCTATTACACTTCGACCGGCAATTAACGCGACGCCCCATTGGCAAGTCCGCCAGCGCTGGTGGCGGAAAAGAATTTGTCCGGATTCTAGACGGCCTGGCCAATCGGCAGCCTTGCCGCATGCAGGTCCCCCGGGCTAGCAACTCGGCGTCATGCTTGCATGGTCCGAGTCCAAAAGTCATGATGCCGCAGAACAGCCCGCGCAGGAAACTGGTATAGCCAATGCGGTTCATGAGCCCGGGCTGGCAATCCTCGCAAATTCATTATTCATTCCTTCTAATTGCTCCTAGTTGAAATGGCGCCAACACGATGCCTAGCCAGACAGGCTGGCGCCATTGGTAGACGCCTTCTACCTGCAACCCGCCCTCTTTCTACCAGCGCCGTCCTCCGAGCTTCCACTGCCACACCGTCAACTTCCGAGACTTCAAGCTCAGGCTCTGCAAAGAAGCTCAAGCCACTCACTCAAGAGCAACGCGACTATCTCTCTTCCGCTGTAAGTTTTTCTGTACCAGCACTACAGCATCTCCTCTGCATAGGTATACCACGGCACCTAGCTAACCAACACCCTTCTCTCTTCCAGCTTCGAGTCAACCAAGCCGGCGAGCTCGCCGCAACGCTCATCTATTCCGCCCAAACCCCCATTGTCGTCCGCAAGCACCCTAATCTCCGCCCTCTAATGGCCCACATGTACGACCAAGAAGCCGTCCACTTCTCAATCTTCAACAGCCTCATCCACAAACACCGCGTCCGTCCCACGGCCCTCTACCCGGTGTGGTCCGTCCTCGCCAGCGGCCTGGGCTGGTCCACCGCACTCATGGGCCGCGAGGCGGCCATGGCCTGCACCGAGGCCGTCGAGACGGAAATAGGAAATCACTACAACGAGCAGATCCGCTCCATCTTGGAGATGATCTCTAAGTGGGAGGCGCAAGGATATGATGTTAGTGGCGAGATTAAGCAGCTGGTGGACACGCTGCGCAGAATACGGGACGAGGAGCTTGAGCATCTGGATCACGCGCTAGAAAACGATGCCAGAAAAGCAGAGCCCCATTGGTTACTTACAAACGTCATAAAGGCTGGCTGCCGGGGTGCGATATGGGTGAGTGAAAAAGTATAAACAAACATTGGGGCTCGGGGAAGCAGTTTGGATGCACACATGGCGTGGCATGGCGGGCATATAAGGAGTATATATATATATATATATGTCTGTGTATTATTATATATTGTTGAGTTCATTACAAGTATACGAGATCAATTGAAGCTAACAAGCCTATTCGATATGGTCATCATGCTTTGAAAATCTAACAAAAAAAAAAAAGAGAGAAAGCGTGACGCTAGGGCTGAATGATTTCCAGTCTTTGACTTGCACGATAATCAGTTTCACTATTGTATGCAATGGTTTCTCTATCCCGCTGTAAATGCATCAAAAAAAAAACCCTACTCCTTTGCGGCTCGCGGTGCCAGTCCAAAAAGCAAAAAATAATAAAAATCGATTAGTTACTGTAATTCGTGGTTAGTTTTGGAGTCTTCCAAGTATGAATTTCATTGAGACCATGACACTTACTAAATGGCAATCGGCGCAACTCCATCCACCTGGTAACCCCAGTTACCATTGTGCTCTTCCGTGAGCAGCCAGTCATATGGAAATTCGACCAAATTTCCTTGTACCAAGTTCAAAAGTTGCTCGGCCTCGGCGCGCGATGGCATTTCCTCGATCAAGAGTCCACGGCGACTGCCCTTCGTAGTGGCTCGGCGCCGGCGCTTGACAGATCCGCCAGTGGCCGTCGCCGGAGGAGGAGGAATAGCATTAGTGTCCTTGGAGGGCGGCTTGTCTAGTGTCGAGAAAGTTGGTTTACGATCTCGGCTCTTGCTTCGTGAAACTGGCTTCGAAGAAGAAGGAGTGTCCATTGCGGGGAATGGTACGTCTCCTGGAGAATAAACAGGCGAGGGGGGTTCTAACGAGCTCTGGTTGTCTGTTGTTCCATCGACAGGCGGAGGGCGGTTGGCCGGGTCCTCTCCGCTGCTGCCACGGGAAGTCGGTTTCTCTTTTACTTCATCGCCTTCGTCCTCGGGCAGCAGGATCTTGGGATGGTCGCCCGGTTTCAGAACTGTCTCATCACCTGCTGCTCCTGGTGAGCGCTGCCGACTTGCCTCAGGTCGAAGTTCAGTCTCATCACCGGCAGACTTTCCTTCCATGCTAGCGCGGAATTTCTGGGTGTAGTCCATATATTCGCGGTATTCAGCCCAAGTACCAACTTTGGAATCAGGCATGCAGCGAAATACTCTGCGATAGAGCGTTGTATTGTTGCGCGCAGACCGGTTCCAAATTTCATCCACGAAGTTGGCGTCCAGTGGATCGCGCATACAGTCCTTATCAATGAGCGCAGGTTGAATATCTGCTGCCATCGGGTGGAAAGCTCCGTTTGTCTGACGGCCTGTTTTAGGATCAACATGAGAGGGAGGGCCACCAATGTTAGAATCATCAAGCACAGGTAGTGGCACTGCTGGTGCACCTGTAGCCAGGCCTGGCAGATCAGCCCTATCTGCTCCATCCCTGCTAACTGGGGGGAGAGGTGCAGGAGAGGTACCAGATTTATCGTTAAGCTCCTGGCGTGCATTGTGCTGACGGTGCGAAGGGGGAGACAAGGGGGGTTGGAGTGCCTCCGCAGCTCGCTTCCCATCGTGCAGGAGAATCTCACGGCCATCAACCACGACCGAATCTCTACCTTCATCGGCGCCTTGCTGTTCTGCTGTCTTCCAGTGATCCGGCCCGTATCCTGATAGATCCAACTGATGCTCTTTGTCTGTGACACGAGGGTCGGTCTCGGGCTCTTTTCCTTTCAACGAAGAATCCTCAAGATCCTGAGCGGCCTCCACTGCCTCAATGTCAAGATCATGATTGAAACTGGGCAAGCGAAGGGGGTTTATAGGCTCTAGCGGACTCTTGGCCTGGCTAGAGCTTGTGCTGGACATTTCGCCCCCAGGCGTCGTGCCATCTTCGTATATAGCGTCCATGTCCTGCTCAAAGAGGGCTTGGTTCATTTCCTCTTCTCGTTCCTCTTCTAGGATTGCATCCACATCAAGCCCAAGATGCTCTCGCATTAATCTCATTCGAAGAGTATGGGCAAATCGGCCAACTTGGTACGGCTTGCCCGCCATGGTAGACCATATCATGTCGGTATCACGAACAATAGCAGCAACTTCCGAGTCTCTGTAACCAACCAGCGACCGCTCGTTGATGTTCGCAGAGCCGATCAGCGCAACTCTATCGTCTACAACGATAGCCTTGGCGTGAATATAGAGCTGCTCGGTAACAAGGACGTCATTGCCCATCATTCCCCACTGCCGAAGGGAGTAAAAGCTAATGTAATCTTCAGGCTCAATGCCTGCGGCACGGAGACGCCCGAAAATCGAATGCTCCCCGCGGCAGATACTGCGATATTGGCACATGACAATTAATCTAACACTGGTGCCTTCTTGCTCGTCAACGGTGTTCTGGAATCCTGGCATAAGAGGTATAAGGATGACGCATCGCCAGTCTTCATCTTTTTCGTGAGCACGAATGATGCGCTCAACCAAGGCATCACCAATGCGGTTGACGATCCTGGTTCCGTAAGCCTCTGTGCTCGTAATGAAGAACTGATTCTCAATGTAGACAAAGTGTTCAGACTCCTCAATCATATGAATGTAGGCATTCTGGATACTAAGCTCGGTGTCATCGATTCCCAATGACCAATTGGATGCAGACCGGAGCATCTGCACTTCGCAAGTGCCCGTCAATCCGAGAGCCTCGAGATCAACAAAATTCGCATCAGGGGGCGGTAACAAGAACGGCAGGGGCCTGGTTGGCTTTCGACCTCGGCGGAGGTAGTTCCATCGCTGAACAAAATGGCGAGTCAAATCTCGAGCAGGCTGTCCAACAACTTGCATAGAAACGTCGTGCCAAGGCATTCTGGGAACCTTGCCCCGGTCGTACATTTCTTCGTACGGTTCGTTTAGATTGAAAAAGTCTTGGACTCTCGGATTTGAGTAGTCTTTTCCGGGGAACAGCTGGACATGCTCAGAGTCCTTGGGCATCTCGGACGGCTCAAACCCGGTCGGCTTGTCATCGACTATCGGATGCTGTGGGCTGTCCCAGCGGCCAAAGCAGAGATCTATACCACCGAGAAACGCTACGTCGTGGTCGACGATGCAGATCTTTTCGTGATGCGCAAAGAAGAACTGGTTCTTCTTAAACTGATTCGGGGATCGTTGGACAAAGATGTTAGGGTGGAGGTTGAGAAGCGAAAATTTGGTATACTCAGAATCGATGGGGACGGCTGCTTCCACATTTCGATAGATAATCACAAATATTTTCACGCCTTCCTTTGCTTTCTTCTGGAGTAGCCGATCCAGCCGCCATTTCTGGCTAATGCAAGCAGGGCGGCGCATATAGAGCTCAGGGCTCAACCACCAATCGTGAATATAGATGACATCCCGCGCCATGTTGATTGCCCTTGATACATTCCACATGTAGTCGCGGCCATCGACCAGCCATTGTGCAAACACGCCAGACCGAACAGGGGCAAAGCTGTCAAATCGCTTCTTCTCATACCAGGGCGTCTGTTTCAGCATTTCACTAATTGAATCTTCAAACTGCCGCATTACCGATTGGTAACGGGAGAAGAGCCGGATTTTACGATCCGAAGTGCGCACAGTAAGTGTATGATGCTTCTCCACAGACTGCTCCATATTCAAATCGATTTCCTTCTTCTTACTCTTGGAACCAATCTTTTTCATCGCCTTTCTCTTAGAAACGATGTTAAACTTAGTGTCGACAAGATAAACATCAAAGATATTCATGTTTTCCGGCGACTCCACGCACACGATATAGCTCTGCCTGACGAGAAACCATTTCCGACTATGTCGAGCAATGACTTTTGCTGGTGCCAGAACACGACGGAAGTCGAGGCCTTTAGACATTTGGAGGTGAAGAAAGCCCTCTTTGCCATGATAGCTTCCTTCAGCGGCCAGACGAACTCCCAGGGCTGACAGCTCGAGAAACCGGCAAAGGCGATTGCTATCAGCCCTAAACATAAGCCAACGAATCATCTCGGAAAGATATTTCTCGAGAATGCGCCTCTGTTTTTCCACGTATCGCTGTCTACGGGTCTGTGTATCTATGCCAGCGTTTCCTTCCGCAAAGGACAATTCGCCTGCATCGGTGAAGCCAGTAGATCTCCGTCGCATCCCTGCGAGGAAATTACCGCGAGATTTCTTTCTCCCATGTTGATACGGTCCCTCGCCATGGTCCTCGGCGGCCGTCATCTCGGCGGCCGTCATTTCGGCAGCGGTTTCTTCACCACGGCCACTAGCCTGGTCATCTTCGTCGCTTTCATCTCCCTTGTTGCGAGCACCACGAAGGTAGGGAAATGCCGAATAGGGGAACTTGGGCTGTTTAGGGCGCGCACCAAGATCCATACGTCCAAGCATGTATTTATCGTTATTAAGGGCAAACTTGTACCGAAAGTGCAGGTTATAGATGTCCCTGATAGTTCGGATAACTAGCCAGTTCATCCGACTTGGACCACTCCCATACTCTAATTCGATCGTGAATATCCAGTGGCGCTCTTTGTCATCATCAGGCATGGGCGCGCTATCCTTGATCTTGAGCTTCAGTTGCTCCAGTAGAACTGGTATCCTTTTATTTCCATGTTCGTCTCGCTGAATCATACTAGCGAGCATCAGAACAGCAGGGGCACCGGCCCTCAATTCGGCCATAAGTTCCGCGGATTTGTAGTAATCGAATCGATCGTCTTTCTTTTGCCGAAGGAGCTTCAGCGTGCTTTTGACTCGTTTCCACTTGTTGGCACCATAGCTAGAGGCTCTTTCCGAGTTGAAGAAATGTTTCTTGGGGGTTAAAGCATCTCCGTCAGACAAACCGCCGCCACCAAAGACAGTAATGCGGCGCAGATGGCCTGTACGCCGCCCGACAGCGACTGAGTTTTCCATGTCTTCCATATCTTCTTCGTCCGGAGGGCTCATGGTAGTGTTCATCCAGGAATATCCTCTACGAAAGGTCCTGCGTCTAGGATTATCACGGATATCGCCATCAGAAGCGGCATGATCATGCTGTGTCGTATCAGGCATGCTTGCTCGGCGTCTCAGTAGGCGATCATACGTGCTTAGTGCGTCTAGATCAGCTGGAAATCGGCTCGGATTAGGGAAGTTGGATATAGAGCCTTTCTTGAAGCGTCGACTCTTTCTTTTGTTTTTCTTGACAGCGCCGGGTATAGCAGCTTCATCTGCGGTCTCGACATCGGCGTCGGCGTCAGATTGCTCTTCATGAAGAGCTTCCGGAACTCGGGTCGTTACTCTAGAAACGGTGGGAGAGTTGGGGAATGACTGTGTGCCAAACTCGGATGAAAACATCGGTCCACTTAGTGATTTCGGAGTCTGCGAGCCTGTATTGGCTGTGAAAGCTTTGATCTTAGACATAAATCTCGTTCGGGAGCGGGTTGGCGTATCAGGCTCTTCCAAAGGTATCGATCCCGGGGGATGAAGGGGGGACTCATGATAATCAGGCTGAGCAAATTGAATGCTACGCCCTCCGTCCACTTGTAAAGTTTCTTGAGTGCTAGAGTCAATCTCGGCGGATATAGGCTTCTGCTCCTGGGGCAGTAATTCTTGGGAATCGGGCTTCAGCTCCCCAGCGCCTAATGGCGAGGGATCAGGGTGGCTCTGTCCGCCATTCCAATAGTCGTTGGGTTCTTCGGGTGATTCTTTTGGGGCTTCTTTTTCGCCCACTTGTTGCTGTGATGTATTGGGAGTCGGAGCAAGCAGACCATCGTTCGATTTTGGCGGCTGGAATTGAGACTGCGCTTCGGCGTTTGCTGGGGAGGGATGATTGGGGGTTCTCGTCATCGGCGAGACGGACTCGTCTAAGCGTTCAGGAGCCATGGTTATTCGTCAACAGTTTGACGTCAGGGGAAATAGGTTGAAGTTGTATAAAGTTTGGTAGTGGGACCTTCAGGGCATATGTGTAGATGCTTTTTTGAATATGCTACCTGGCGGTCATCATCAAACGCTAAAGACACTGGGCCAAAAAGTGGGAAAGTATATCCGAAGCCAAGTCGCAGTCCTGTCACGCAACCATGGAGGTTATGGAGGTTTTGCACGCGACTTTGTAGCTGCCGCAGTGGCCGAAGCGAAAAAGGGAGGGACCGGTCAAAGGCTCTGTCCTTCACATTGACACAATGGCAGCAGAGTCGACAAATATCTTAAGACATGTGATGGGCAAGATTGAATAGAACAAGAAATAATCAAACCCCACGAACAGCAGCGATTCATTCACGTGGGGAAGAGAATGGTCGAGGCAAGCTCTAACTTTTGCGTGGCCTCTAGATGGTGACAATAATGACCGAATGACCACCTCCTGTTAGGAGAGTTGGTGGTAGCAGGGGAGCTAAGGGCGTTATCGATTAAGGCATTCTTCAGCACCACCAGGGGAGATGCACCCGCTGGCGCATGGCTAGCACTTAGCGCTATAAGTGTCTATTACGGTAGGTACCGTTTATTGGGGAGCGGCTATGATGCCTCTATTTCGGCTGCTGCGCACCTTTCCTCTTCTATCTTCTGCTACTTTTTACTACTTTTTGCTACTTTCTGCTACTTCCTGCTATTATCTTTTATTTTCTTCTACTTCCAGCTAGGTACTTCCTGTTATTATCTTTTATTTTCTTCTACTTCCTGCTACCTTCTTCTAGCATTAAACAAAAGCAACACTATCTTATTTTGGGGATTTTGTTTTGTTTTTATAACGCTGTATTAAACTAGGGATGCTGGAGAGCCATTCTCCTTATTTAGTGGGGAGTGCGAACACTACTAGGTAGGGAATGCAGTGAGCACACGGAAATATTGTGGTACACATTATTTGCTAGAACACAGGATAGGTGTCCCTAGGTACTTAGGTTACCATTTTTCATCGGACAACACTATTAGGAACCTGATACCTAGGTATAGTACATAAATAATAAGATATACAGTAATAGCCGTGTGTACCAATGCGAGGTTTATCCAACGTCATAGATGATAGTATCTTATGTTAAGAAAAAGTCATCGTGCCCGTCGCCATCGCCAGGTATGGGGTAGGACGCGGAAAAGCTAGAGCGAATGATAGACAAGCCTCATTCCATTCGACTAATATTATGCATATGCAGTAGTTGGCCATGCAACGGGCTGCAGCATGCAGCATCCGCTATGCATGGTCGCTGACCATAGAGCCATTCATTGACAGGTTCCAAGGAAAGGGACCGGCTAATGCTACCATCGATCCCAGTCCCATGGCAGTGCGAGGCACTCACGACTGCTAATACTTCTGTGGCTCGTGATACTAGTAAATCTGAGGCAATCGGGATCGCATCGTGATCTCGTTGCAATTATATTAATCGTACGGAGTACGTACAGAGGACAGAGTACCTGCTCGGCGATCACCGGCCTTATTCAATCCGCATCTACTTGTATTGATACGCGCGTGGGCCATCGCATGCACAGAGCGTCTAGCAGCAACCCGTGAGTATTACGATCAAGAGTACGATTAGTACTAGGTAGTTATACGAATACGCAGATCTGGTAGCCAATAGCCGACAAGATGGACCCGAATCACGATCCATAAATTGGTCCCGGCCACTTAAACTTCAAGGCCTAGTGAGGATCCCGCGTATTTCAGCTGTGGGGGCTAAATTAAGCAGAGAGGCACCAAGTACCGCTACGCGTTGTTTGGCCGCTCAGGTACATTCTCGGGCTTCTACCCCTGAAATCGCAGTTCCGCTGCTCAACAACCCCAGTCCGCCAGTGAGCCAATAGCGTTACATCACAGATTCCAAAAAGTTTCCATCTCTGGCTTCTTCAACGCGGCGCGACCCAGATCATATTTTCTGATTCTTGCAATCACATCCCCTCCACCGCTCTTCGGATCTGGAAGCAACTTGTTGCTAAGGCGCGGAGCATCAGCGGATTTTGAGTACTAAGCGAGCTTCTCTTGATCTGCAGGCTCGTCAGCGCAATTCTTTCCTTTGATACGCGAGCATTCTCAAGAGAAGGGCTACTTTGTAGCTCGACACCTCATTGTCACCATGGCGACCCGATATTCGCTGCGGCAGACTCCTAGGTAAGTGTCCCGTGAGCAAGACAAAACCAAGCCGAGATGTCAAGTATTCAATTCCTAGTACCTAGGAAGATGACCTTGGACATCTCAATGCGCCCGCTCTGCTACTCTTTACGATAGATGTGCTAACCCTCGCCTAGGAAAAAGGAGCTCTTCGACGGCATGGTCGAAACACCAAAGAGGCGATCTTCGCGCACCCGCCAATCCTCGCAGGCTCCCGATGCCTCAGACGTCGAAGACTCTGGGTCTATCGCCGAGGCCGCTGCCCCCCGCGAGCGACTTCCACGGCGGCGCACCGCCAAGTTCATCGAGAACTTGGACGAGGATGATCTTAAACCCATCGTTAATGGTGCTGCCAACGGCTATGGCCACACCAATGGTCACACCAATGGTCACGCCAACGGATATACCAACGGAAACACCAATGGCTATACCAACGGCCATACCAACGGTTATGCAAATGGACACACCAATGGACACACCAATGGGCATACCAATGGCTATACCAATGGCTATACCAACGGACACACAAATGGCCACAGCCACAAGGACACCAACGGATCACACTCTGATAGTCAAGCAGTAGATGGCTGGAAGCCGGGTCAAGACCCCAAAGTCGACTACTCGGGCGAATTTGAGTTTGGCGGCTCAGTAGGCACCTTGTGCATGATGCTCTTCTTCCCAATCCTCATGTGGTACATGTGGGTTGGCGCCACGTTTTATGGCGGCAAATTCCCCTATCGCGCTCCCGGCGAGAGCTGGGCTGATTTCGGCATCCACTTGGCGAACCTCGTCTACACGAACGCGTTCCCTCACACCAAGGCGTGGCTATGGTACTGGGGCTATCTCATCTTTGAGGGCGCGTGCTACTGCCTTCTTCCCGGTGTCTGGGGTAAGGGCAAGCCCCTTCCCCATGAAGGCGGCAAGCAGCTCGATTACTTTTGTAATGCCTTTGTCAGCTTGTACACCACCCTCGCTGTCTTTGCTGTCCTGCACTTCTCTGGCATCTGGCCCATCTACACGGCTCTCGATGAATTTGGCCCTCTCCTGTCCGTTGCTATCTGCAGTGGCTTCATTGTCAGCTTCATTGCTTACTTCTCGGCTTTGTGGCGGGGTGAGCACCACCGTATGACCGGCTACCCCATCTATGACTTCTTCATGGGTGCTGAGCTCAACCCTCGCATGTTTGGCATCCTTGATTTCAAGATGTTCTTCGAGGTTCGCATGCCCTGGTACTTCCTGTTGATTCTTAGTCTTGGTGCGGCTGCGCGTCAGTATGAGGAATATGGTTATGTCTCTGGCGAGGTTTTGTTTCTCGTCATGGCGCACTACCTCTATGCCAACGCGTGCGCCAAGGGCGAAGAGCTCATCATCACAACCTGGTAAGAATACAAATCCTTTTCTTTTTATTAATCTACTCGGAGCCGTTGAATTAACTGAAAACAGGGATATGTACTACGAGAAGTGGGGTTTCATGCTCATCTTCTGGAACCTTGCTGGTGTCCCTCTGTCCTACTGCCACTGCACCATCTACCTGGCTAACCACGATCCTGCCACCTACCGCTGGAACCGCTTCGCTCTGGTGGCCATGTACGGCTGCTACCTCTTCTGGTACTGGGTGTGGGACAGCTGCAACAGCCAAAAGAACCGCTTCCGTGCCATGGAGAAGGGAAATCTCATCCCGCGCAAAACTTTCCCTCAAGTCCCATGGCAAACTATTAAGAGTCCCAAGACCATCAAGACTCCCCAGGGCACCATCCTCGTCGACGGCTGGTACGGTCTTGCTCGCAAGATTCATTACACCTCTGATCTTTGGTTCTCTGTCTCTTGGGGTCTGATCACTGGCTTTGAGTAAGTGATGATTTCTAATCAATAACCATCAATAAAAAAAAAATAGCCTTACTAACCTTTCTTTCCTACCAACAGGAGTCCCTTCCCCTGGTTCTACCCTGTCTTTTTCGGATGCATGATTGCTCACCGCGCATGGAGAGACATCACCCGCTGCCGCGCCAAGTATGGTGAGGCGTGGCTCGAATACGAACGACAGGTTCCCTACCTCTTCATTCCCGTAAGTCTTTTAACCCCTTTAATTCAGGGATGGATTGGCTTCTTTTCTAACACATCTATCTGTAGTACGTCATCTAAGAACATTTTGTTCATGTACCGAGTTCCATTCTCTCTCGTACATATTAAAGAGTATCTCTCTTCTCAAACTAGAGAGGAGTTTTCTAAATTTTCAGCAAAGCATGCGACCAAATAATATAAAGGGACAATAATAGGGTAGACTTATTTCCTTATCAACGAAAGGAGGGGAAAAAAAGACTGGGAAATGATCGAGATGAGTTTATCATAAATGATTAGAACGGTCACAAAGATGGGAATTAGGATATTATCTACGGGCTTTAATGTTTGCATCATGTAGTTTTTAGGATTGATGGATGGAGACTAGTATTAATTAAAGGCATAACAATGGAGATGGCGACTTTGTAAGTCTCGAAAGTATTAGTTCCGCTTGCACATATAATCATATAGAGAACATGAGATCGAGGGGGCTTCAATTCCATCCATCATAAACAAATACAAGAGTGGCTTTGGGCTAGAAATTCCGCAGCTTAAACTGTTTATTTAAACGTGAAGGAATAGAAAAAAAAAACAAGGACAGATAAAATTGAGCATCCGCTTACACTAGATCCTTCACCTTCACCGTCTATGAAGAGAAATTCACATCAAGAGCAAACGCATCCTGTCACTAGTGTACATATATAAACCTCCTCCTACTGATCCATTACGCGACCCGCATTATGAGTCAAGTCGAGATTCGCCAATTCCAACATACAAGCTCCATCCAGCACCGTCTGAGTTACAATATTGCAGTGCTGCTCAGAAACCCATCTTTCATATCAGAGGTGGCGACTTTTGCAAAGACAGAAATTGACAAGCTTTTCCAAGTGGCCACAGGTGTGTTGTTTGCCTATGCGCAGACAGCATCTTGGCTGGCCTTTGAGTTCATCAGAAGAGCAACAATAAGACCGTACAGACCTTGATAGTTCGTTAGCAATGTTATTCTCGTTATATGAATCAGTAGCAATGTACATACCCAAGACTTCGGCAAAAATCAGAATCAGAATCATTCCGACGAAGAGACGGGGCTGTTGCGCAGTTCCTCGGACACCAGCATCACCGACAATACCGATGGCAAAACCAGCAGCGAGACCAGCGAGACCGACAGAGAGACCAGCACCAAACTGAATGAAACCAGTGTACAGAGGAAGATCCTGTCTCAAACCATCGGAGATGAGGACAGAGACGACCAGACCGTAGATACCAATGATACCAGCCATAATGACGGGGACAATGTCTGGTCACGAGTGTTAGCAATAGAACGCCGCGCGTCAGGGATAGAAGGGTTACTGACTCTTGACGATCAGGTCAGGGCGGAGGACACCCATAGCGGCGATACCAACACCAGACTTGGCGGTACCGTATGAGGCACCCAGGCAAGTGAAGACGATAGCGCTGGTGCAACCCATGGCTCCAAAGAAGGGCTGTGGGATGTATTAGCATTCTGTCAAGTATAACGACGAAATCATGCTGGTTGTTTCGCTGTCTCTCCGGAAATTTCTCGGTGACGTCGTTGGGCAGAGCAGGAACGGGGTGTTATTATTACTAACCGCGTAGACGGGGCTATATAACAATCGAGTCAGCTTGAAGTTCTTTATATAACACAATGAGGCGGGAGAAGAGGCAAATGCAGGCGGTTGCGTTGATGCCGAGAGCTTCAAACGATGTAATCCGAAGCTCCACGACAGTGCTAGGGGGAGGGTTCTCAACGCGCTGACGCAACGTACCAAAGTTCGGTGGCCATTGTGACGATGGAGGACGATCGAAGCAATGAAGAATTAAAAGATTCGAAAAAAGAGGTCGTAGCTGGTGCTCGTAAGAAGCTTCCGAAGGCAGGCAGAGGCGCGAGGGACGACGGTGTCGATGGTTTGGTCTGCTGGCGCTTAATAGATGGGTGTTGAGATGGGTGAGGGTGCCAGTTCCGACGCCGACGCCTGGCTGGTAAGGTTTTGCTACAGGCTGGCCGCTTTGGCATTACATAATTCGGAGGCGGATAATTACCTCACCCGGTGGGCTGCACAGCCATCGCTTTACGTGTGAATGCCACTACTTATCCTAATGAGGCAATTGATTGCTGGGCGGCTGAACTGGAGAGATTAACTCAAAAGCCGTTATGCAGTCATATCTTTGCTAAATAGCCTAGCTAGTATGTCCTATTGGCCATTGACAAGAGCTTTGATATTGCATCGGATCTTTTTTTGGCGTTTCCCCTAGGCAGCGTTGGCGGTCCTACGGGGCGTACGTATTGCGATTAGTGAGGAGCCGAATGTCTGCGGGACTCCTGGAGAGCTTCACTACTACTGCCTCCGGGCTCCGAAACGACATGCCCTTTTCATGCAGCTTTTGATTAAACAATGGCCATATCGCTCTCCTTTGATCGGGCCCGATGCATATGCAGTCACGGAGACCAAGCCGACATAAAGCTAGCAAGCCTGAAAACGGCATTATTGAGCGATTAGACGGCCAAGTTCGGAGTGCAGATTACGACTCCGTCCCGTACACGATTCTTATATAAGTGATGTCTCCGGTATTAAGATTGATCGGTGCAACTAAGCTTAACCGCCTTAAGATCAGCTCGTACCTCTGGACGCGCAGCCTCACATGCGAAAATATCCAGCGCGTACTTTTCGTACAATGTATGACTATGTCAGGTAGGGCAGAGCTCTGTCAACCAGCCGCTCCTCTTTTCCCGTTTCAACTATTATGCGGTCAATGCAAACACATCTTCTCCAGTAAACCCCCATGAACGTCAAGAAACTTGAAACGCCAGGGACATGTCCTGTCCAATCAAACCACCTCTCTACCTTACTCGTCTCGTAGCTCATCCGTCTTGCTAACCAAAAGAAAGAAAACAAAGGTAACAATACGGAGTACTATCGCTTGTATTGAGGCTGAGCCCCCTACAATAGCGCACCGTAGTACATATAGTATTTGTGGCGATGGCCCAGAAGCTTGAGCCACAGCGCACGCCTCTCTACGTCAATCAAAGAGACTGAACCTCAAGGCCTGTGTTTTGTCCTTCCCCCTTGCATTCGCAACTGCCGCCTACGGCAATTGGATCGACGCTCATCTTTACTGTTTTTCTCTCTCCGTCCCAGTTTTTGCCAGACCTTCCTCTTGTCTTTGTTTTCGGGCCCGTTGATCCAGGGGCAAAATGGAGCGCTGCTTTCCACGTCATGCCTCGGAAACTCGTACCTGTACAGTACATACAAACAAACATCAACGTTGCATTAAAAGTTCCCACTGTCGTAGCTTCTCCTTCTCTCCATCCCTTTTAATCTTGCCCTTAAAAAGGCTGTAGTCGTACAATTTTCGTTTCCTCCTCACATCTATTTTCTTTCCACAAGAAAAGAAAAAACAGACGTGAAATAAAGAATACGAATCCCATCGATCCTTCGAAATGCGCTTCGAAACCCTCTCTTTCCTGGCTGCCTTGCCATCCGCCATGGCCACCATGTCTGCGCTCGCCTACAGTCCTCCGCGAGAACTCCTAGCCCAATCCCAGAGCGATAGTGGCTGCAATCTTCCTCCCGATTTCCATATCAAGAACTTCGTGGCCAAGTCGAATGAGACCGGCTCAACAGCCTATCTAAGTGCATACAACTTCACCTTTGTGGACCAGACCACGAGTGTCACGACTGGCTGCTACTTCAACTCGAGTTCCGTTTCCACCACACCTACAGGCCTGACGCCGAGGTACGCATGTGGTAATGGAAACGTCAAGTTCATCTGGAACAGTGCTTATAGACAATTGACCATGGTTGAAAGGATCTGCCCAAACTCAAAGGGGTACGTTGTATATCTGATACACCCTACTAAAGTATATGGAGTACTAACACTCTTCTTTCACAGTGTTGCCGCGTACGAGGTATCTGGCACAGCAGTTCTCTCCTTGTCTTGCACCTCATCGGGAACCTGCAAAACCAACTCGACCGATTACGATGCGACATTCACCGCGCTGGACCCCGTGAGCGATCCCACTTTGGCCAAGTACTGGGTGAGCTAAGGGTCGCGAAAATGGGATATTGGTAGATGACCATGCCTGATCTGGTATGCTTCGGCGTTTGGCTTTTTACTTGATAGATCTGGGAAAGGATACAACGCATAGACGGGGGATAACACGGGGCAACACGACTTTTCGGTTGTCTTTGGGGGCGTCAAAAAATTAAGCTGAAATACAAGAGTGCAGTTTTTTCCTAATCCTAGTATAGCATTGCCTATTAGATATTATTTTATATCAACTCCAATTTCATCGTATCATTCATTCATTCATTCATTCATTGCAGAAGCATTAGCCGTGCAAATACTACAGACTTATGACCACATATTAATAGTGTCTCGATGCAGAGCAGGTCAGCGGTATTGCTGAGGGCGCCAGGGGCATAGTCAGCCCGGCATTTAGTGGCCTTTTAGTGGCCTTTTAGCGGCCGTTTAGCAGTCGGCTTTCAGCGCGCCTCAGCTGCTATAGCCGTACAGAGCACAGCGGGTGGCAGCGATGCCGAATGCGGCCCTTCAGGCGCCCCAGATTTTCCCCAGCAAACTTGATCCTTTGCCCTGGCCCGGCCCCACCAAATTGTGCATAACCACCTCGTGATCTCGCTCGGCTTGCCACCAAGTTCATGAGACTAACTCAGTCATGCCTCGTCACCAGAGTCGCTGACTTTCGCAGGGCTTAAACCACCTCTCGCAAGAGCAGCAGCCAGTTGGTTCACCATCATGCAATAGAGCAATTGCGCCGCCTGTGTATCGCTTTCTCGCCAGAGGTGACGCGCTTGTTCTCTTCGCCACCAGTGTTCTCCTCCCTTGCGTCAGTCTACGTCAAAGGAGCGTCGCGATTGGTGACTGGATCTGCCAGCTGAGTCGAACGCTCTTCGGGCAGCATCTGGCAATCCTTCCAGCCGTTATATCTTGCTTCTCCATGTTATGATCATCGCCCGACTGATTTCACAATGGGGTGGGCAATACCGGGTCACTTCAGGCTACTGCTGGTCTTACAGCTCGCCATTGCTTTCCTCACCAAGGCCGCATATATCAACCAACAAGAACCGTTGGGCATCAAGGAGTCGACATCTCCTTCGAGCATCCCCGTACCATTATTCGCGTCCCTCGAACGGCTGGCGAGGCTCGTTGACGTGTCGTACTGCCTCGGCACTTCAGGAATTCACAAACCTTTTCAGTGCATCTCCCGATGCAACGAGTTCCCCGATTTGACGTTGGTTACCACATGGAGCACGGGCATCCTCTTTGGTGACAGTTGTGGATTCATCGCAGTAGACCACGGCTCGGAACAGCAGCGTTTTGGAGCAAATCGAAACGACGTAGCGAATGAGAGGCGAGGCGCCATAGTCGTTGCGTTCCGTGGGACTTACAGCATCACCAACACCATTGTTGATCTTGGTACCCTTCCGCAAAAATACGTGCCATATCCATCCCCGGATCATGGAGGAGAGCCCCCAGAAAAGCCTAGCCACGAATGCACAAATTGTACCGTGCACATGGGATTCCTCGAGTCCTGGAAAAGCGCTCGAGAAGCGGTTCTACCAGAGCTCAAGGCACTTCGAGCCAAGTACCCATCCCACCCTATTCAGCTTGTAGGCCATAGCCTTGGGGGAGCCATAGCTTGTCTTGCGGCCCTCGAGCTGAAAGTGTCGTTTGGCTGGGACGACGTAACTGTCACCACATTTGGTGAGCCTCGAGCTGGCAACCCCCAGTTCGCCCGCTTCGTCGACGACGTATTTGATCTCGATGGTATAATCGACCTTGAAAAGAGAGCCTATCGACGAGTTACTCACGTCGACGACCCTGTGCCCTTACTCCCACCGAGCGAGTTGGGCTTTAAGTCGCACGGCGGCGAGATCTTCATTTCCAAATCAGCCTTGTCGCCGTCCGAGACGGACGTGCATCTTTGCATTGGCGACGAAGATCCCAATTGCAGTGCCAAGGACGACAGCACGATGCAGAGTCTGCTACATCGCCTTCTCCACTTCCGCTGGACTACTACTTCCTTGGAAGCCTACACGGAGAGAATGAGCTTTCCAACACGATTCAAGCTATGGCAGCTGTTTTTTGCTCATCGAGACTATTTCTGGAGGCTCGGGCTATGTGTCCCAGGTGGTGACCCTACAAACTGGGGCCGGCACTCGTATGAGCCTCACGACGAATACCTGTAACCAGCTGCCGAAAATAATAATCCTGTGGCGATTCGTGAGGTGTTTGATGAACAGCAGGCCGTTAATTTATCTGAGAAGTAGACTTGTACTGGGAAGGGAGTTGGATATATCGGATGCGTATCATAGGGAACAGTATATGAAATTTGGGGAGCGAGCATAAACATTGTGAAACGATACTTAAGGTAACTAACCATTCTAAACGGCCGCATAATTTAATTCCATGACCAATACCATTTTTATACCATTTGTTTCGTTGAAATAAATCTCGTAATCAGACATTAATTGTGTCGTGGATCAATGCTGCATTGTGAATGAGTAGGCACGCTAATGGTAGGTAAAGAGGACAGAAGGCTCTGCTGGTAACACGTCATGTGGATAAAACACCAAGGGCAAAGAATTCCGCCATATTCCTGAGGCATCTTCTTTTTCTCTTTCTCGCAAAGGCGATGCCGGCAATTACATATACCTTATCCATCGTCCAGGCTTCCACGTTGATCGTCATTTAGCGGAGGACGCCGGGGAAATGACACTTTGCCATGTGACATCCATGGTATCAAAGGATGCCGTGATGACCAGCATGTTGTGTCCAAGTACGTACTACTACTTACTTATATATTGTGGCATCCGCGATTTATCGACGCCTAGAATCAAAGGCGGCAGGCTCCTCTTGAAACCGGAATCCTTTATTGCAACTCTAATCTGATCGCGCAAAGCCCAGCATTGGATGGAGAACGTGGGCGAATCCAAAGTGTGTACTCCGTAGTGGGGGGGCAAAAGCGTGTGAGACGGGAGGGGTATTTGTGGCGCGTTCTACTGGTGATTGATTGCTGGCACCCAAAACCACGACTTGGGAAGAGGCCCGGTGACGGAATCGGGCTACGCAGGCTTTTCTTTCATGTGAGAAATGCGTAGCCTGGCTGCTTGTCCCCCCATTGGATCAGCCCAGTTGGATATTACTACCTAGTAGGCAGTAAGCCATGATGCTATTGGCCGGAAGAGATCCATGATACATCTCAGCCGGTACATACTACTACAGCTGTGCCACGCGATGGCGATAAGAGAGGAGGGGAAAAGGGGGAGGGAGGGAGTGAGTCACGGATGGGAGCTGACCACAGCCACAGCACGCGTGTATTTGCCAGTGTCTGCCAGCCTCTCCCATGTCCATGGCAAATGGCATGAACGGAGGGCATAAAGGTAGTGTCAGGGGGGGGGAGCGGGCTGTGGCATCATGTGAACAGCAAAACACCACGACGGTCTCGGGTCTCATCCCTGAAAGCCTGCGCAGAAATCTGAAGAAGGCTGCTAGAAATCGGGTTTACCAGTCGAAGGGGACGGAGACAAGCGAGATACGGAGTAGGCCTTGCATGCATTCCCGTACTTTGGGATGGATCGGCTGGGTTAGAAAGGGGCCACTAGACTAGCCAGCCGTTCAGCGGAACAGTACGAGAATTCTCCTTGCTGTTAGAGCCGCATCGCCATTATCATGAGCAGATTTGGCGACCGATGCCAGTAGCAGTAGCAGTAGAAGCATGTAGTAGAACCCGAGCAAAGGACTCCGTAAGACTACCAAGAACTTGTCCATGCCTAGGTACCTGAGGCCAGCAGCACTCCCGTGGTACCGCGTGGGGTGGAGGCAGGCAGAATCAGAATGCATGAGAGACAAGTGTTGGACCGACGTGGCCGGCGAGCAGTGATTGGAACAAGAGCAGAGCGCACATGCCGCAGCCGGGGCATGCCGAGAGACGCTTCCAGCACTTCCAGAGCACCAATGCCTGATGTTTCTTCATCACCTACTCGGACAAGTGCCAGTAGGCCTATGGACGGGGAAGATGAGCGAAGCCTCCGTGCGGTTCTAGAGAACGGAGCAGATAATATGCACTAACACGTAGTCGCCGTCTGCTTAGACAGCTAGTCAACAACGGGATCTGCTGGGACGGACCACGCTGCCTGCTAGCCCCGGGCGGGTTTCTTGGGTCTCCATCTCCATTCCTCAAGGCGGACTACAGGCTGAAAAGAAACGAGAAATACTTGCAATGCAAGCTCAGGCAGTGCTACCAAGTACCGGCACGGAGTACTCCGTGCGCTGATAGAATGCGGAAATTTCTTGGTCTATTTTTCTTTTCCAGAGCGCCGGCGCCAGCGCCTGTTCTGTTATCAGAGTGGAGGGCGTGTGGGGATCGAGAGCCCAGATGGAACGATCGCTGACCGACAGGCAGGCTGGCAGAATTCTAATAAGCCAATTTGCAACCCCCTGGCCACGTTATGACGCCTTTCCGGGCAGGCTGAGAAGCAGACGCTGGTTGGACGATGGCGGGTGACAGATGCACCAAGAGGCTTGTTTTGTGAAAGCCCAGCAGCGAACGAAGATAAAGGCGCGGAGAGCTTAGCGCCGAGCACAAACTCGCGGGTTGTGGCAGCAAATCAGCATGATAGGGCTGCCTGTACAAGAGGCGATGCGAGAGAACTGCCCTTTGATGAGTGTCTCATGGCAAAAGCGGGACTCTGATCACTCGGTAACCCTTTTTTTTTTTCTCTCTTCCCACCCAAGAAGAGAGCCCCGCCCACTTGGCAGCAGCAAGGGAAGAGGAGCAAAATAGGGCTGTAGCTTCGGAGGGGGCTTCTGAATACGGGAGCAATAGCTGGTTATTTTCTACTTTATTACGGAAGCCAATACGACGTGTTTGACAGCGGCTTTGATGCTACATCTGATTAGTTTCTGGTTATCTGCTAGTACTACTAGGTAGTTTGTGGGCGATGGGAGGGAATGAAAAGCAAAGTAAAGAGGAAAAAGAAAACAGCAAAACCCCCCTTACGATGCTGTGTATCGGAGACATTCAGGACGGATGACCATGGTCCCTTATAGGTCCGGAGTACTTCGTACCTGCGCAGTAACCTACAAGGCACTAGAAGCTGCAGGTAAATTAGGAGAGCATCTCAGCATCAATGCGCAAATTTCCATGTACAAGCTCCGTACTTACGGGTGTATGTACTTCGTAGCAGGTACAGTACAGCACAGCAATGCAAAAGTGAAAGTGAGCTTCAAGTGAAGAGAGCGGCCCCCCTTCCGGCTCCAGATCAGTAGTACGAGTAGCATTGGGTACATGCACAAAAGCAGTTCATTATAGGTACACTATTTGTACCTCGTGGCTAGGCAGCCGACCGCCTCGTAACCAGGTACCATGCGAGTCTCGATTGCCAGACACTTTGCAGACAGAGATTACAGGTACCTTTAGTGCGCTGTGCTCGGCCACCAGAGCCTAGGGGCGGGGTGCGCCAGGCGGCTGGCTAGGCCTAGCAGGCCCCAAGGCGAGCCAGCAAACTCCACTGCGAGCCGGCGCTCTCATCACCTGTGCTGGCAAGCAGTGGGCACTGGCCTCCCCGAGAACCCCCAAACCCCAAAACCAATTCAAATCTCAATCCACAATCAAAATATAAACACTCTTCTCGCCCCATCCTCAACCGCATCCCACCTCAGACACCCGCATCATCCTTTTTTCTGCCCGCCCTCCAACGACTCCGCACATTCCGAACGCTTCCTCTCTCCGTCTTCTACAACTCACAGACTTTTCGTCAAAATGGCCACCGAGGTAGGTGAACTCAACCCCCCTAATAGCTGCTGCTGTCACTGCTCCGACCGCCGCTTTCCGTCTTCTCCTCTCAAGCCCCCTCGTTCACGCAACCCCTCAGCCCGCCGTGTCCTCACCACGACCTGCGCGGCTTCGGACTCGCGCGACTGAGCCCTGAAAATGCATGAGAAAAAATAATTTCCTGATTACTCGCTCCATCGCATTCTTTCCTTCAATCTCAATATTGTTCGCAATGCTAACATTCTATCTAGCGTGAAAGGTTTGTCCAACAGTCTGGCCCCGTGACCCCACTAACTTCTCACGACGAGAAGCCAAACACTCCCCCTCCCCTATTCTGCTCGAACGCAATAGTCTGACCGAGATTCTCAAAATAATAGCAAGACCTTCCTGGCCCGCCTCTGCGAGCAGGCCGAGCGTTACGATGAGATGGTTACCTACATGAAGGAGGTCGCTCAGCTGGGCGGTGAGCTCACCGTCGACGAGCGCAACCTCCTCAGCGTCGCCTACAAGAACGTTGTCGGCACCCGCCGTGCCTCGTGGCGCATCATTTCCTCCATCGAGCAGAAGGAGGAGTCCAAGGGCTCTGATAAGCACGTCTCCACCATCAAGGAGTACCGCAGCAAGATCGAGCTCGAGCTCGAGAAGGTCTGCGAGGATGTTCTCAATGTCCTGGATGCTAGCCTCATCCCTAACGCCGCCACTGGCGAGTCCAAGGTTTTCTACCACAAGATGTATGTTGATTTCCCCTGCTGCACTCTGATGCTTTGGGTTCAAAAAGTTTTCGCCCAATCACGTTTCAGCTCGCAAATTTCGAAATTTTCAGAAGCTAATGCAAATCGCTCCTATAGGAAGGGTGACTACCACCGTTACCTCGCCGAGTTCGCCTCCGGCGAGAAGCGCAAGGTTGCTGCCACGGCTGCTCACGAGGCCTACAAGGTATGCTCATACATGCATTTGTCGACACTATATACAGAGGCCGATTTTTTTTACGCTGGGGAATACTGACCATGCCGCACACAGAACGCTACCGACGTTGCTCAGACCGAGTTGACTCCCACTCACCCCATCCGTCTGGGTCTCGCCTTGAACTTTTCCGTGTTCTACTACGAGATCCTCAACTCTCCCGACCGTGCTTGCCACCTCGCCAAGCAGGCTTTCGATGATGCCATTGCCGAGCTCGACTCTCTCTCTGAGGAGTCCTACCGCGATAGCACTCTGATCATGCAGCTCCTGCGTGACAACCTGACCCTGTGGACTTCGTCCGACAGCGGCGATGCCGAGCAGGCCGGTGAGGCCAAGAAGGAGGAGGGAGAGGCCCCCAAGCCCGCCGAGGAAGAACCCAAGCCTGCCGAGGAGCCTGCACCAGAGGCTGCTTCCTAAATCCTTCTTACCTCAGCTGTGCGCAAACTCGGCATAGAACCGAGGGTGTTTTTTCTTTATTTTATTTTTTTAGTTATCTGAACGCTCTCGCCCTCCTCTGAACATGGCGATAGATGGAATCATGTTGGAGGCTGGCTTAGCCAATGCCGCACTGGTACCCAGTGCGTTGCTTGTCTGGTTAATGGGGAGAGGGGTCACGGAACTTCGGATTTTTCGGTTTAGGGATAGGAGAGATGAGTGGCGCAAGGGTGCTTGTCCGTTGTTATCGCCTGTTGAGCTGGCGATGGACTGTTTGTTGTTCGCTGCTGAATGATGGACGCTTTTGTTGCCTTTTCTCCAACCCCCCTCTACCCAAGTGCCTGGTATTTGTTCCCCTGTTCTGCTTTTTGACACTACCACCTACCTAGTTTACATCTGGTCCTGTTTTTTTGGCGGATCGCTATGGAAAATGTTGTCCCCCAAATGATGTCGTTGTTTTCTCACAATCTGCTTGTCGTCTTTTTCCCCTCTACCCCCCATCACAGTGGTTTAATCTCGTATGTTGGACTCCGTTTGTGTGCCCCGCAGAGAGAGGAAAGAAAGGAAAACTGTGCATTTCCCTCCCCCCCAACATTTTTACAGCAGCAACCCCTTGAAAAAATGGCAAAAAAAGAAATTCCAATCCAACACACCGGACCTTTGTCTATTGTAGAGTGATTTCCGTCGTGAGGTTTAATCTGTAACTTGTTCCCAGTAGATCTACCCAATGGTCGATATCATTGCAAGATATTTTTTCCTTATCTACCTACCTTGTGCCTAAACGTTAGTAGTAGCCACGAGCTCTCTTTGCTTAGCACGTATCTATACCTCGGCAGGGCTAGTTAAACCTCTTTAGTAGCCGTATCTCCATATCTATCGACAGACAGATTCGCTAATAGCCGGGTGACATCCTCCGTGCGATTTACTCATTACCGCCCTTTACGCAACACAAAGAGTACATTCGCAAAGCGCAAAGAAGGGCTGAACTATAAAGGCCACCCGATAGCAACATGTACTACAGTGAAATAAGTAGAAAAAAACGAAACTGGGGCGCAAAGCCACATGCCACTCACGCACACCCAAGTCACCCCACCTTTGGACGATAGAGGCGAAATTCCGAGAACTTTCGAATCTACTACTACTGGGGTACTAGGCACTTGATGGCTTGTCAGAGGTTAATCAATGTACTGTTTATTAGATACCATGTCTTTCGAGGGTTATCTAGTGGCGGCTTTTTTTTCGAGAAAGAAAAAAAACCTTCCACCACGCTGTCCATCTAATAGAGGAAAGCCAATTGATGCTAGATACGTACCCTGCAACAAAACAAAACACATCTTTCCTTCAGTAGGTAGCCAAAAGAGCACAACATATAAAGAGAACAACGCATTTTGATGGTAAAACGGGCTTTCCATTTCCGTCATATTTGTGGGAATCTTAACAAGACGACTGTCTATAAAAGCAAAGTCCTTCGCAAAAAAAAAAAAAAAAAGGTACAAAAGAAATCAAATACAAAAAAAAAAAAAAAAAAAAAAGGG